>JAWWES010000115.1:1856145-1919974 GCA_035583135.1 Lophotriccus pileatus
AAGATTTCATGGAAGAAAACAGTATAGTTATTTACAGGATGATTTATAGGATTCAATATTCCTTAAACTGACAGACATATTTGTGGGGATTTTAGCTGGCCAGAGCTCTCTGTGTTTAGCGTCTCATCTCATCTCATCTCATCTCATCTCATCTCATCTCATCATCTCATCTCATCTCACCTCACAGTAGTGTTTTATCACCATAACTCATTACAAACTCAGGCTTTCAGCTTTTTTTTTATGTTTGGCTGACATATTTTCACCTTATTGCAGTTTATGATTCCTTACTAGATATCCCAGTGTTTGTCTTTCTCTTCCTAACTCAGTAAAGACCCTGTGTTAAATCACACCCTATCACACCTGTTAGATAAGGTGACTCTGAGCACAAATCTCTTCCTTGGCCAATTTAACTAAATTTTAAAAGTCCCAGAAAAAGGTGATGCTGCTCGGGCTATGCAGAGAAACATCTGAGTCTGCTCCTGAGCTACAGGATAATCCTGGACAGTTCACCTCATATTTCTGCACCTCCACATCTCTACCTGTTGGTGATTTTACAGACAAGACTGTAAGTAAAGTTGTATTTTAAAACTAATTAAATACACTGAAAACAAGAAAAACATTTAATTTTCTCCAAGCAGGAAGGGATCTTTTAAGAACATATGGTAATAAAATAAAAGGACATGCTTTCACACTGGTAAAATCTGGCCAGAGAGGAAATAAACTTCATTCAGAGTTCCTTCCTTTTGCCAAGACCCCAAGCAGAGCAGCAGATACTGCACTGCAGATTCAACACTGGAGAAAGAGCACTACAGAATCCCTTCCAGATTATATGCCAAATATTTTTAATTCCTCACCGAAGAGGTTGAAAGGTTTGGGGGAGAGCTGAGAAAGAGCTTTTTAATTTTTAACTTTCAATATTTATTTACAAATATTGCAATATTGGAAGGAGTGTGGCAACTTTTCTTCCAGATCTGAATATACACATGAAGAACTCCCTTTCAAATCACTTGAATATACTGGTAGAAAAATGAGGAGCAGTAAAAGTCAAGCTTAACTTTTTATTACTAAGGTTTCCAGAATTTCTCCTGCTTATGGATAGGTGTCCTTTCCATAAAGAAGCCCAGAAGAGAGCTCTTGCATTAATATCCACCAACTCCTGCTGTCCTAGACAATCTCTGTGGCAGACACACTCTGCTCATTAATTCCTCAGCCAGGCTCTTGTTTTTCCCAAATGATCCAAGAGCTGTCACTGGACAGCAGTGAGAACCAAAATATTTAATTTGATACAAAAATTGTATGTTCTTTACTTTCCTACTAAGAAGGCAGATGTCCAACCTGCTCTATTCTTAGCTCTGCCTGGTTCCTTATTTGCCTATGTTGGCAAATAAGCTTTCCCCAGCTGAACTGCACAGTCCTGTCCTACTTGCAACCCTAAGAAATTCCTATGTCTTCTTTAGGACTTTATAGCTCCTTTTATTTTTCCAGCTTCTGGCTGATCAGCACAGAGAGCAGAAAGTCTGGACAAAAGAGTAGCAGAATCCACCACTAACCCCACAAGAGATGAAGTAGCAAGTGATAGGAAATTGGAAGATTATTTATAAAACACCAGAATAACTTCAGTTGCCCCTGGTTCTAATCCTCCTTTTCATCTTAAAGACGAGACCACCTCTATTTGATTTTTTAGAGATGTGTTTAAGGTTTTAATTAGTTTTAATTAATTTTAATTAGTTTTAAAAGGCTGAGGGCAAGGTTGGAGAGCTCTGAGCTGCAGGAATTGAAGCAGTGTCTCTTCTCCTCTGTGTGAGGCTCTAACCCTGCGCACACTACAAGGGGCACATAAATCAGTCTGGCTGAGCAAATCAAGTGCCAGGGAGCACAACACAATGCAATCTCAGTCCCATCCCCACTCCAGCCACTCTCCCCTGGCAATGCCAGCAGGGAGCTCTGTATTTACTCTCTGCACAGACTGCAATCTTTCTTCCTTTGTTCCAAATATTTCCATGAAGAACACCTACAGCATTCGTGTTCAGTTTCCCTACTGAACATCTCTTTAATTACTTTTGAGATAAAAATGTCTCAATTAGACAACTGTTTGTTTTCATTAAGAGTTCAGTTTGGCTTGCTTCCAAGTAACTTTTTGGGCAGTCAAAACAGCAAAGTATTGTAAATTAAGTAACTGCCCTAAAAAATAGATATATTTGCAGTATTTGCTGTTGAACAATTAGCCAAGCCCGAATATTATGTTGTAATTTTGAGAACTAAAATAAAATACAGCAAGTTTCAAGAGAAACAGCCTTTCTACACTCACATCTTTACACAGTCTCTGTTTTATGTTGAAAGTGCTAAGTTTGATAAGAAGATGCAAATATAACGTTTTCAGCAACAAATCTATCACATCAGACTCCTGTAGTCCATACACTCAGACTGCACGATACACTTGGGAGAGAAAATAATTTTTCAGTCTTAGCACGGTGGGACCCATCCACAACCTGAACTACCAAGCAGTAGGAACTTGTATGTGAGAATAGGAGTAATAAATGAGCCCACTTACGACTGCTCTAAACCTTATTTAAACCTATAAAAGATGATGCAGAACAGCAGTGTCAGCCTGTATGTTTTCAGACAAGTTTTCCAGCTCTTAAGCTGGCAGGGCCTGACCCTGTGAGCTGACTCACAGCCCTGCTATGAACTCACAGCTGCCTCAGCCCCAGTTAAATCCAGTTGTTCTTCCACAGCCCCAAATCCTATTTAACTTCCCTGGGTATCCTGCATTCACACCAGTGTGCAAAGAGCCCCCAGCCAGGGGCACATTGCAGAACCAGATCCTATCTGCTACCTGACTATCTGCAGCACCACAGTGGAAATGTAAATGCTTTTATTCCATAGGGGTGTCTAAGAGAATTTATTTGAAGCCTGAAAGTGATAAATGGTAATTTAAAATTTTCTATAGTAAACAATTACACATGCAGCATTTCTTTATTTTGTTCAAAAAAGAACTTTAAAAAAACCAAAACCACCAAGAAGTGTAAGAACTCTATTTAAATATTCAAAACTCAGAATTTTTTTTTTTTAACGAAGTCTGCTTACAGAAATTGGAAGGCCATTTTCTTTAAGAGAATAATAAAATTTCATAGAATTCCAAGCATCTCTATGAAACGTTTGCCTGAGTTTCTGCATAGCTGAAAATGGTTACAAAAAGAAGAACCTCACAAATGCAGAACCAGACTCCCAAGATTAAGTACATCTTGCTCACAGTTTCAGTGGGTGCCCCGTAGTACTTCCAGGGGCCACAAAATGTACTCTCACCCAGGCACTCTAAAAACAAGCAAGCATGTTAAGTCAGAGATACTGGATAAAAAACCAAAAATCTAAGGCAGACTCTTTTGAATAATCAAAAATATGATCAAACTATTTCAGACACACAAAATGTGTGTATCGGAGTATTCCAAGCAACTGGTAAAAATAGGGACATGAAAAATAAAAACATAAGCTATTTGATGTGCATAAAAGAGGTTTTCACAAGACAAGAGGTTTCTCAGAGGGATTCCAAGTTAAGGTATCTACTATCCCAAAGGAGAACTAGCTACTGTCTGTCATCGGTGCACTACTAACAGTTTATTAGTCTGCTGACATCTCCATCTAGAAAATACTGGTAAATTGTCTCAGGATGAGAGGCAACAGCGAGTGAAAAGGACTTGCTGTGATGTGGTGGTGGCAAGCAGGATTTTTTAGACATCTACACTTACTTTTGTGATAAAATGCTTCTAAGATGGTGTCACTTCCCTCCCAGACAGCCCAGCTTTTCTTAGCGCCTGATACAGGATCAGTGACCCTCTGTGAGACAGAGTTAATCTCAGGATATGGCACATCTGTAGCAGGCGGAACAGCTGAGCAACACTTGTCCAGGCATAATTGAGCCTCAAGATTGCAGAGCAGTGTGTGATTAATTGGCTGAAGGATTCCTGATAAAGGGGAAGAGGATAATGACCTGCCTGGGTCAATGGGAGGTGCTCTGCTTATCTGGAAGCATAACAGGCATCAAGAGAAATGCTCCTGATCAAGGTCACAGGGAACGGTGGTGTGAGTGTGGATTTGAGGCATTTCAAAATCACATTCCATAGATGTGCACAGGGGTAAGTGTACTTAGGAAGAGAATTTTAATGCCTTTTATGGTCCTGGTTCCATTATTGTTATTCCCAAAAGTACTGCCAGGAGCTACTCTTGAAAAGATCCACTGATCATCTTTGCAAGTACTTCCATGTCAACCTGGAAAAGGTGAGAGTAAAACAAGACAATTCTCACACTGATTTTCATGTAGATATTCAAGCTTGTTCCAAGGTCCTATGGGAAGCAAACAGGCAATGCTCCCACATTGGAAAAGGGGAAAGAGCCACATGAAACAACTCTGGGCAAGAGCTATGGAGGCACACACTTGTGACTCCTGGTTTAGGAACTACTTTGGCTCTCTAGGTCTGCTCAGCTAAGCTGCAAAGAACAGGTATCACTTCTTCACACATCTGGCTTCCCAGCATCACAACAACCTCCTTGGTGCACTCTCAGGGAAGGGAAGCCTTGGACATTTCTAAGGATGGGCTTGCAGAACAAGTGCTGAGTGTGGGTCCATTGCAGTCTTGTTCTTCAATCCACCAGGATGTTTTATGCAGAACAACTCCACCTCATGGATGAAGTTTGCAGCAACAAGCTGCTGTAAATATCAGCTGGGTAAGTTCAGGTAAATGTAACAAAATGATGGCAAACATTAATTTAAAATAATAGAGAGAGCATCAAACAAAAGATACCTTTTTATGACAGTGCTCTGCAGAGGATTCCCCGTATCTCATGGACAGTGCGTCTTCCGGGACACATCTCCCTCAACAACCCAAGAAAATTTGGCTGTCTAGATAGAAACAGCCCAGGGGGTTCACACTTGGCTCATCTACCCAGACGTCCTTATGGGGACAGGTAACCCTTGTCATCCTTACTCTTTGGATGAACAGTTGTATACTCAAACAGCTCTCCCTCTTTCCTGGATTGATAAGAATTTTACCTCTACCAAACACCTGAATAGGTTTTTTCCCTTCAACTCTAAATATCCATAAAAGAGATTCTATGGGAGCTGATCTCTTTACACTTCATGACTGCACTCCAGCTGCCTCTGCTCCAATGATGCTTTTTTCATTTGCCACACAGATTTACTTACACTGAGGTTACTGCTCAATTACATGTTGCTTGTGGAAAATTGAGAGGATGGCAGTTTATTGGAAGTAAGTGTGAGGTAGAGTCCTGCAGGGAGGGAAGTCACTCTTTGAAGCTTCAGTCAGCATCAGTTTATATAGGCCACACAAGAGAAGGTGTGGTGGGTCACCAGCTGACAGATGCTTAGAAGAAATCAAAAGTCATACTGGTTTTGGCACAAATACAAATGGGCAAAGCATCAAGTAGAACAGGATTTTTAGTCCTAAATGGAAAGTTTTCCACTTCAAACAACCACAACAATTAGGAAAAAAGAGCTTAAAAGTAATTCAGGATCAAAATAGTCAGAACATGAACAGTAACAACGAAGAGTTTGCAACACTGAGCATTTTCACAATCACCTCCTCCCTCTCTGAGCAAGTGTACCCATTCCAATGAGTGAACCGTGTGATGCTAATGATATGAGCCAGGCAAATCGGAGTTCTTGGTTTCCCAGTTATCCCATCCCTTGTCAGAACCATCTGCAGCACATATCTTCTGTGCCAACTGGAAATGCCCAATTTGCCATGAGCAGTCCATACCCTCACCCTGAGAATAAAAACAGGATTCAAAGTGGGCTGCCCTTGAACACTGGCACGAGTACTGCCCATCTCCAGAGAGAAAGGATTTGGTTACTTTCTGTTTTGCTCAAAGAAGATTTATGGCTGATCATCATACAATAAGTGCTAGGTAAGGGTTATTAATCTTTCCAAACCCACTTCACATTAGTGACTAATTCAAACTTATTTGGTGCATAAATCACACGGTACTAAAGCATCATGTTTTCCCTCCTCTTTGGCTGTAATTCTGAATCCTTAAGGGTGTTCTTTTACAACCCCCTAAGCTATTTATGCAGCTCCAAACGTGCTGAGCTGAATTCTAATTTATAATCCCACTTCTTGCTCATGCTGCACTTTCCCTCTCCCCAGCACCTGGCTTTCAAGTGTCCAACTTTGTAGTGCACAGCCCTCCAAGGAGTTCTCAATAATAGAGCTCAAATCCAGCTCTAAAAGCAGCTTCCATCACTGCTACAGAGCCTGACAGAGCCCTCACCTCCTACTGAAGCACAGAGGTAAGAGGAGTAATTAAGGGAATTTGCAAGGTGAGACTCATACGGAAAAGCTCAGCAATATTTCTGTCTGAGCTCAGTCCTCACACAAACTGGTTGTATTAAAAATGCACATCAGACTATAGAGGGCATTTTTCTTCTTGCTCTGAGGACCATAGTGTTCTCTAAAATATAAAGCACTGAAGTTGTCTTCTCCTCCTCCCCTGTTCCCTTTCTCACCAGAATAACTGCCATGGCCAGAGCCATCCACATGACAGGAGCACTGGTCCCTGCTTGTGGAGAACAAGAGTTCCATGCTCTCAGAATTAAGATTTTACAGGAAGACATGCACATTGATATGTTAATTCAAATCAAATTATGCACAAACTGTACTGCCATGAGTGTGGTTGTTCTTCCTACAACAACTCTAACAAACTCATAAAAATACATGTAATTTGGTCCCCTGTTCAGAGGCTGGAATTTATCATAAATACAGTTTGTCCTAAGAACAACAAGGTGTTCAGTTTCCTCCAGATCAGTGCTTGGGGTTTTTACCTTTCAGAGTGCTGTTACAATTCACCGGTCTGATCTATGCATAGGCTACAGTCATTAATTAATTCAGCCTACAACTCTTACTCAAACATTTTATATCATGGAATATTATTCCACTGGTACTCTCTACTATTAAAAAATCACTACATTTGATTTTCTTTTATGTTTTGATTTGTTATACATTTGCCTCTATTTGAGCTTTACCACTAGACCAAGAAGGGCACAGATACAAAACACTTTCTCCCTACCTTACTATCTTTCCGTGTTCTCTAGAGAAATTAAAGTGAGTAAAAATACATCCACAAAAGCAACTCCTGGGTGTTAACACAGACGGAAAAACCAGAATTGCAGCTATTTCCAGAAACTTCCAGCCAGGCAATGCCACCTACAGTCCTCATTTGTCTGTCCTAAAGAGACAAAGCCATGGCTGACCCAGCATTTTAGAACTGGGAAGCCACCTGCACTGGGATAAGAGACATGATGGTTTCCAAACACTTAGAATGAGAAGCACTGAGGAAAAGTCTGGCTTTAGATTAATGCCTCACTCTTCTCTGGTATTTTTCATCTCAAAGTGTCTCACAAATCAAATCAATGCTACTATTCCTCCTTTTCTTGTCAAAGGTCATCTAGCATGGATACAAGATGAATGTTACTGCTCTGAAATGCTGGTCACACACAAGTCACAAACTCTCCCTAAAAAAGCATTACAGGTATGTTATCTCCAGAAACATGTAATTTGGTGTTCACAATATGCATCTAAAACTAAGTTTCTAAGAGAAATTAACATAAAATAAGAGTAATTGTAAATTAAACAAGGAACAACTTATCTGGACAGGCTTTTAAGGCATCTGCCTTGAGATCTGTAATGCAGAAATAACATCGCTCTGACATCACAAGTATGTACTTCTGTGCATTGAGAAAATCCTGCTGTTTATTTGGAACTTTTGAAGTCTAGTATCAATACAGCTTCTTATTCCCCAGGGTGTCCTCAATGTCTGAGATGTGTATTTTTAACTTCTATACTTACTGACATTCCATTCAGGCTGTTTGGCTGTTCTCCCCATCAGGGCTCCATCAGCCATCGCTCTGATTTCTGCACCACTGCGCTTATTTGCTTTACCATTTCCTAAACCCATGCGAAGAGGTGTGGCCCTGCTCTGGCAATCAGCTCACCCACACAAAAACTGTGCTAACTCAAGAGCTAAAGCTCTTTGAGGGCGTTTTTCTACTTTTTAGCATGAATTCAGAATATTTTAGAAAGTTTGTTTTAAAACAGGGTGATTCGGGAAGAGGACAGAAAGTGCTTCATTCCTGATTTACACTGTTGGATATCAAGGGTGCCATTAGGGAAGTACAGATCATGCTTGTCAAAGCAAATATCACCACTTGGTTTTAATAAGGCAAAGAAGATTCAGGGCTTTCAGAGCCTGGCATTTGATGCCACCATCAGAAAGAGAAATGCAGCCAGGAAGCAGCAGTCCTGGAGGTGGCACTGCTCAAGTCCTCTCTATTTCTCACCTGGATGGAAGGAAGGTTATGACCACATGAAATTTAAATTTATTCTCACTGGTAACAGTCTTGATGACAAATAAATATTTTCCCAGCAAAATTCTTCTCTCTATATGACATCACTCACAATATATCCATCCTGATACTGTATGGAAAAGTACCAGACGCAATAGGGCCTGGTTTTGGTGGGGGTGACTAAGGACATACACAGTTTGGATTTCAGCACTGCCCAAGTCATTGCATGCTGTCCTCACAGAGCAAAATGGAAAGAAGAAAAGCAACCTGGACACTCCAACCTCGTTGGCAGGAGCACAGGAATTTTTTTCTTTTAGCTGCCATAAAGACCTACTGAAACAAGAGCTTCCCAAATCTCTGCAGGTATGTCTGTGACTTTTCCATCAGCAGTAGCCTGCTGCTTTGGGAAGCAGAGCATTAGGCTTTCTTTAAAGGAGTTTTAAAAGCCCCTCTGTTCACTTTCAACTATTCATCACAGTCATTCCAAGTTCTCTTTTGCACCCCCTCCTTCTTACTCACATCTGGTGCTGCAACCATAAACAATGAAGGAATGATGGAGATACTGGATGCTCTGTTCCAGTGTCCTCGCAGCCAACTATTCAATAAAGTTGTTACATTTTCACCACAATGAACATATAAGAGAAGGGTGGAGGGACAACGTTCCCTATTCTAGAATGCAGCTTTTAAACAGCGCTTTATTAGCAGGGTCAGCAAGCACATAGGCTGAAAAATAAATAGCAGATTTTAAAAAGAGGATTTTCTCCCCCAGTGAGTACATTTGCATTGAAAACTGCAGATGGAATAGACTAGAATTAGCAAAAGCATTTCAGGAAGGGGTGATCTCTGTCAATAGTTGGGTCTCCTGGCAAAATCTGGCATCTGCATCTCCTACATAGCAGAGGCTGAAGTGGGAGAAGGTTGTTTTTAATTGTTTTTGCTGAAGATGTATGATATGACAGAATACACAACCAATGTGATATGTCCCAACACACCAACTTGTCAGGAGGTTACACAGATCACATCAGACAGTGCACTGTGCTTGGTGAGCATTTCTGTAGCCACGTTCCCTCTCCATGTAAGCAGATCCTATTCCATGATTAATATGTCTGATTATGGAGATGGAGGGAAAACTGCAAGCAGTTTTGCAATTTTTCCAAATGACAACTGAAATGACACTGACAGCAGTAGGCCAGTTTACCTTTCATGTTCACCTTCAACAGAAGCTCTTTACTGCTGGTATGTGAGCTTCTCTGGGGAAGCCTCTGTAAGTGGGGACTTGAAGAAATGGGTTTTGGCCAGTGATCATTAAGTGGTTCTTTAAATGCAGGGTTATGGAAGATGGCACTTCCAATGGTGTAGGCAAACTGTTCAAGCATGAGCACTTCAAACTCTAGAACAAAGTTGTATGTTAACTCTCCTCCCAAAACTCCTTCCAATACACTTACGGTGAAAAAAACCTCATGAGAATAAATACATTATGTTCTATCTTCTCTGTAAAGGCCGTTTTTGTTTATCACTGTAATATACCTCATTCTGGGTATTTTCTGAAGATGTTTTTGAGTTCCAGTGTCTCAAGGACAAGCACCATTGTAGTATTTATGTACCTGTGAGAACTGCCCACAGAAAAACTGTCCCAGTTGTATGATCCACAACCTCACACGAACCAGGTCTTGCACACAGCTTAAAAGAAATTAATCTCAAGGGCTTGCCATCACCTGTAGAGTTCTCAGGAAAATCAGGAGAAAACTTTTTAACTGTATCAGTGGACATTAGGCCTTTACCTTTCTTGACTGCCCATCCTAATTTCTCAGCCTTGTTTTACTGAATTACTCATTATAAAAAATTACTTGCATCCACATATAGTAAGTTGTCTGTGCACTCGGACAGCAAATGGAACTCCAGAAAAAGGCAAAAGCTGTAGCAATGTAAGATAGTAAAGCATTTGGAGTGGCTCCTGGCAGGGAGGCACTCAGAGGTTAAACTGGACTGCAGTGAAAGAAATCACTGCTGAAGGGTTCATTTATTTACATTCCCATTAGAGGAGCCTACAAAGTCATACATCAACAGAAACAAACCATTTTAGTGCGTCCTCTGACTGAACATCCATCAGTGAATGTGATCTATGCCAGCGAGTCTTAGGAGTGACAAGATATTATTATTGTAGTGCCAAAGGAGGAGGGGGCAGGGGAAGGAACAGAAAGGAGCGTTGATCCTTGCCTTAACAATGAGCCCCTATTCCCTTGCACTGCACCTGAGCTCCAAGCCTTCAATCCCAACAATCTTTTTCCATTGGCCACGGCAGTTAAGCCGTGGTTGCCTCGTGCCTGGGGGGGCACCAGTTCTCCATGGGGTGCTTCCCTGTTTCCTTCAAATGAGCCGCTCCTCTCATGGCATCTCTGGCTAGTGTATCACGTCTGCTAAATAAATGAAATCATCTCACTTCTCAGCACATGAGACTTTAATCCTTCCCACTGTTTGCACTCACTGTTTATTTTTTTAAGCACCTAACCCTCTATTAATCCTCCAGAAAGCACAAGGGATCCATTTGCCAGAGACAGCGATTAGAGCCGTAAGCACTCAGGCTTCCTGGGAAACACCTGTTCTGTGTTCAAATATCCAGAGGAAAAAAACACAGCAAGAAGGACAAACTGCTGATGGAAATGGAGAGAAATGGGAGAAAACTGCTGGTGTGATGAGAGTTACCAACCTTTGGACAGTGGTCCTCTTGCCTTCTTCAATCCATACTGCAGAAAACACACAGAGCATCTACAATACCAAACTCACCTGCCTGTGACACTTGGTGGGTTCCTTGTGTTCCTCCTCTTCAGCTCTCAACAGAGTGCAGAAATGTGCAAACTACTTAACTGAAATGTTTTTTGCAGGTATCTCCTTTATTATTTTTTTTCTTTGCCCAAAATTTATATTAAAAAAGGCTGACAGCATCTTAAAATCAGAAATATTTCAACCAGCTCCATTTCTGAAACATCATCAGCACCAAAATTGTCCCAGGTTTTACATTTTGTTCCTCAAACACCACCAAACATCTGTCCCAATTTTTAAAAATTAGCATTTTAAGAGAGCATGAACATGGATTTGAGCTTTTGTAATTCTTTTGGTCAGTGATACAAATGTAATAGCAGCCTTTGTGTACACAAACACATAAAGAAAGGGTCAGTAACTAGATGGTTGTTGCATTTAGCTCCTTTGAATACAAAGGTAAGTGACAATAAACAAACAAAAATACCAAGTAGCATAGCATGGCTCTGAGGCATTCTCTGTTTCCATGAAATGAGCGAAAATTACGTAGCAAACAGGTTGTATAAGCACCACAGGCAGTAACTAAAGCTGGAAGAAGGCCAGGCTACATTAATAGCTGCCATTTGATCTCGTGCGAGATCCCTGAACACCCAATGCCCAATGAAGTCAGTGGAAAGGCTCCTATGGATTCCAAGAGGTGCTGTATTGAACCCGGCACAGCTGGCAAATGATGCAAGGAACAGAGCTGATGCTACAGTAGTTCAGTTCCTCACCACACTGGAAAGCAGGCTGTGGTGACACACCCATAACCATAATTCAGGACTGATCAGCTTTTCCCCTTTCCAGTGGAATCTGTTCTCTTGAGTATTTCTAAGGCTCTGAAATTAATGGGATTATTCAAGGAGTAATGCACCACAGAACCTGAATATTTATGGGAAGTTTACCACAGCGATTTCCAGTGTACTGTGATCCAGGAATTCTGAATAAAACATCAAGAAGAAAAAGATAGATCTTCAGCTGATATAAATCAGCTACTTCCCTTTCAAAGCTATGGAGCTGCAGCAATTTGCAACTAACAAAACCACAGCTTACCATTTGCAAAATTAAAATGATTTTTTGCAGTATTTACAGCCAAGAGCAGACCCTTGCTTTTATTTTCTTACCGTAAAATAATAGCTCCTTTATTGTAAAATAATAGGTCATTTCTGTGCCACAAGTTTTTACATATCACAAATTACTAAGTTTTTACTCATCACAAAACTTAGGCATTATAAGAAACTATTCAGACTCCATTTGGTTTCTTTTAAGTTGCACTGCTTATACATTAGTTACTTCTTTAAGAAGCCCCCAAAGGAATTGAAAAATGTATTAGGTAAGAAAATAGATACAGAGTAATAATATAAAACACACCTTTTCTTCTCTTTTCTAAACTCCTTTTGGAACAGATGCTAATACCACATAGAAACAAATGCATATATGTGTGTGTGTGGAATGTATAGGTAGATCCATAGCTTTATTTATCTACATGTATGGTTATAATAACAATCATCCTTTCATGGGGCTCATCAGTCATAGGTTTTACTCACCTGATGGGCAATTTGCCATTGGGGCCGTCCCATCTGTCAGCACATCTTATCTGCTATCGTGTCTTTCTTCAGATCCATACTCACAGGTAAGGAAAGCTTGGCTATCTGTCTCCTCCTAAACACAATAAAATTAAAGCTGTAATTAGCAGCCTGCCCTGGACACCAGGTTACATTCCACACCACATGGAGAGCCCAGGCAGGAGTGAAAGATCCATTGGGACAGTATATGAGCCCAAAGGAGAAAGCCCTGATGTGGGCAAACTTGGAACCGCACTGCAAAACAAATGAGAACTGGATTCATCCTTCCTTCACCTATTATAGACAGGAGCTTGTGCTTCAGTGGCTCTGATATTCCCACAAGAGACTCTGGGTGGAAGAAAGTGGGTTTCAAGAAAATGAATTCACAAGCAAGTATTTTCCTATTAAAGCCTGTTAGGGTAAAAATGGCAAATAAAAATAGAACAAACAAAGTATTATTACCTTTTTGAAAAAGGAGATTTCAATAACTTAAAAAAAAACGCAGGAATTCATAAAAAATTTCAAATACTGTTAGCTCTGTGCATATGCTGCACACGGGTGAGCCCTGTGGTGGGGCTGCTGGAGCCAGCTGGAACCTTCTGGAACCAGCCACGCATGAGCAGGGGCAGCCCCAGCCTCCCCTCACAGCCCCAGGCAACCCGCTCCTCACCTCACAGCCCTCAGGGAGCCCCCTCCTCTCCTCACAGCCCTCGGTGAACCCTTCTTCTGCTCACAGCCCCGGGAAGCCCACTTCTCTCCTCACAGCTTCAGGGATACCCCTCTTCTCCTCACAGCCCTCAGGGCAGCCCCAGCCTCCCCTCACAGCCCTCAAGGAGTACCCTCTACTCCTCATGGCCCTCAGGGAGACCCCTCTCCTCACAGTTTCAGGGATTCCCCTAGTCTCCTCACAGCCTTCAAGGAGCCCCATCTTCTCAAATCTTCAGGGAGCACCTTCTTCTCCTCACATCCCCCAGGAAACCCCTTCTTCTCCTCACGGCCCTCAGGGAGCCCTCTCCTCTCCTCACAGCCTGGGGCAGCCCTCTCCTCTCCACAGAGAGACCTAAGCCCAGGCACCCACAGCCAGGCAGGGAACAGCAGTGCTGCAGTTCCAAAATAACAAGAAATCAGCCACAAATGGGTCCTAAAGGTTTGCACAGGAGCTGAGCTGACAGCAGCGGCTAAACCCATCCCACATTAGCAGTGACAACCTGCAGCTTGTTGTGCATGCTTTCCTCACAGACCTCTTTTGGGCATTCTGAAGTGACTGCTGACACCCAGCAGCCCAGGACACACAACAATCTTACACTTCTAGCAAAAATTTGGGTTCAGTGATGCCACTTCCCAGCCAACAGGGATCATCCATCTAATTAACGGAAATCTAATTAACTCAAGCAAGCAGCTATGTCAAATGAATTAGCAACATGCACATAATCCCATCACATGTATTCTCTGGGTATCTGCCCTCCTCCTGACAGATCTGTCATTAACGCAAACATACTTTAGCCCTGCTTATAATTGAAACCTTGCTCCTGGCCAGCCACTTGGCTGGGAGAGCCAGGAGAACTACTACTTTTTCCATGTTCACAAACATCTCCGCCAGTCCTTGGTGTCACCACCTGATTAGATCTCTGGCACCGTGGGCTCTGCTTTGGCATGGAGGGAGCATTGCCTCACCGAGCCTGCCTAAAACGTGGACCTGAGGTTGAAGGCAGAAGAACAGCACATGTTCCATATACCAGACTCACTTTTCTGCAGATCAGCTGGTTTTCCCTTAGTAAAAAGGAATAATTAACTAATGAGATCAATCAAGAACACAGGGTACCTGAAGCTACTGTTCCTTCCAAACCTCACCTATGTATCTGAACAGTAAAAGTGAAATAAAAAAACAGACACCAGCCTCTGGTTCCACCAAACCCTCCTTGAGCCCAGACAGAGCTGCTGGGCCATACAAAGAACGTGTGAACACAACACAAATTCACACCTTGGCCAAACCAGGGCAGACACTTGGGAGGCAAAACGTCCATTCCAGTGTCCTTTTTAATGCTTTTCTCTGAAACAGCACCCATATTTTAATGTAAGTAAAATAATGTATTCTTGCCCATGCTCAGCCTCAGAAACTGCTGAAACATTTCTGACAGTCATTTCCAAGGGAATCCAGCCTGCCCTCAATGTAGATGATTTCAGCACGCATAATAAAGGTTTAATAACATTAGAGGCTGCCACAATGGAAATTGTTGGGCTTTGCTGGTTTCACTTACAACAATGAAACTTGGTTGAAAGCTAGCAGCAGTTTGATGTAGTAGTTTTACATAATCAAGACCTTTTTTTTATGAAACTAAATTGTTTTGCAGCTGAATGTTTTAACTTCCCAAGTTAATCTTGACTCATATGTTTTATTATCACCGTATCACTGTATTTCATTGTTTCAACTTATACATACATTACACAAAAACAAATGTTAATATATACCATATGTGCATACTGCTATACCCTAGTGAGTATTACACTGCTATACCGTACCATATGATAATAGAAAATCACCGCTATCGAACGTCATATTTTCAAATTTCAGAAACAAAATGTTTTGACGCTTCCAAAGTAAAACTTCTCAGAATATTCCCTTCACAGTAAGTGCCCAACTCACTCCGACCTCAGTGAGTGCCTGATCTCCTGATGGGGTGTGCAAACTCATTTTGAAACTTCTAATTTTATTTCAGTAAAGTTCTAGTTTCCAACCAATTCTACCAACAGTATCTAAACAATCACTTTTAAGACTCCAAAGTGCTTGAGCAAACAGGCCAGCATCTGTGAAAACGGGGCATCTGTTCATTGAGAAAAAATTGGGTTTTCTTCCTCTAACATTCAAAATTGTGAGGTTTTTCTTTGTTTTTCTTTAATACTGAACAACTTGGGCCAGGAAAAAGAATATTTATTTAGCAGTGCTACCACTGGGCAGTCTGTACCTGTGTTTTGGTTATTGATGTGGATGTTTTGCAGAGCTTAAGGTATTGAAGCTTTGCAATGTGTGTAAATTGTTCATATATAAAAGCAGAGTAATCATAACAGTAAAGCTGGAAAGATTTTCATGTGTTATTGTTAAACATCAGCAGATCTCTCCCATATATCCGTGGCCTTCCCAAGGTTCTTATCTCTATCCCAATCTTCATCATCTAAGAAATAAGTACTCATAAAACACAAACCATGACCACAGAACAGGCCCAAAGCTTGTTATGAGATGTGCAGAGTTCAGCTGAAAATCAAACATCCTCAGAGGAATAGTCAGAAACCTGGGTTTCAGAAGCACGTCTGGGAGTCATATTGGCATGGAAGGAGACTGAGGCCATCACTGGAGTTGACTGAGAGCACCTTGGGACAGAAACCGCCCCAGCTTTGTCTTGTCCTTCACTTTCAACAAGTTCCTACTTCTTTTCTACATTGATTACTTTCATATTTTACAGACATCTCCCTTATGTAAATATAGGCTGGATGTTCTGTGCCGTTTATTTATAGTAGGTTATTCCATATGCAGATACATGCAGTGTCTGCTGGTGACATCCACTGTTTCTGCCAATAATCCATGAACCAAACAACTATCTGCATATTCTCCTTCAGGCTACTGACAAGGTCCTCCAGTGCTCATTCTTCTACTCTTGCCACACAGCCTTGAGACTTTAAAAAAAATAATAATAATCTGAGAGAAAATAAAAGCCATATGGGTTAATTCTGCTTCTGGCATGAATCATCCAAACTCCACTGCAGTCAGGGGGTCTGATTTTGACATCCTGTAAATGGTCACAGTGCCAATGAAACCAAAGCTCTTCTCCATGTTCCAACCTACCAACACTCTATTTCCCTGCTCAAACTTCTTTTTTAATCTCATATCAAGAATTTGAGTTCACCCAGCCCAACAAATAGAGGGAGAGACCTACAGCTTTCTTGGACATTTGTGTCAGATGGCTTCTGCCTTCCAGATAACAGCTCAGTCCTCAAATCTCCTTTTCATCACTTTCTACCTGATTGCTACACATCTCCTTGTTTGTCTTTAAGGCTGTCCATGGACAGAGCTGTTGTCCACTTCTGATGTAAACCAGTTTGTATTAGACTCCCTGTGTATTGGGGTGGTAGACAGTGGCTTAACTTGTCAGCTGAACTGAAGCTTCGAAAAGCTTAATAAACTCAACTGAACAACAGCCTAGAAAAGGAAATAAAAGATTTAACAGGCTGGTATTTCTACCCCCTTCTGCTTTCTAAGAAAGACAAAATAAAAACCAAACAAGCAGTGTCCAAACCCGAGCGCACGCACAGCCCTCCCCATTAACTCGGTGTTTGTCTGTGTTACCTACGAACCAACATGGTTTCAATTTAGCTTCTTATTAATCTCATGCACTTCTTTCAACTGCTATTTTAAAAATAGAAACTTCATGTTGAACATTTTAATGGCATTAAATTTCAAAGGCAACAAGCTGCTGTACTGATTTTTTTTTCCCCAAAAAACTTTATTGCCAGATGTAAGTATGTGTGATTATTGATATTCTTTGTTTTCCCACAGGTTTCCCTTTTCCTTATTAAACAACATATCTGTATTTAAGCAGCTCCATGAAAGTTTGGTGAGGTCCATGAGAAATCACTAGTCACCAGCATGCAAATCCATCTCATCTAACTTCAGGCACTTTACTAAAATACTTTATTAAATGAGTTCACCTACCCTGAATTCCCCTTACACTCAGCAGAAACAACTACAAGACTGTAGGTACTTACATCCCATCTAAATTTCTGAATTGCTTTCTGCAAATAACTTATTTTTTCTTCACTGATTATTAAGGGCTCCCAGGCCCACAGAGCAATTAGGTCTCCAATTTAAACAATTAACTAAGAATCTAATGCAAACTGGGATGAATCCAGACTCGGGGTCCTCAGCAGAAAATCTGTCAGGAGCACATTTTTTGTTTAGCCCATGTATATCATTTTAAATAAAGCTAATAACTGTTCTGTAGTTGCAGTGGACAACCTCATCTCAAAGACTGTTTCAAGGGTCCTTGGGTAAGATCAAAAGCCAAACACAGTCAACAGAAATACAGCTAAAATTTTGGTAGGTTTTGGTGCACATCAGGTTTGTGTTCAGCTCTGCTGAGCCTTCTCTCTCTTTCACAGAGACAACCTCAGGGAACCACAGCCACAGAAGGTACTGATTTCATAAAGAACAGGATTGACCTCTTCATGAGTAGAGACATACCTGCTTTAGAAAAATGGGAAATATGGGAATGTAAAACCACCCAACAGTTTTACAGTCTGGGGAGATGGCAGAGGATAGTCCTGACCCTGGGGAACTAAGGAAAACCTTCCCACACAGCTGTTGGTTAACTGGGCGATCAGTGATCACACTGATTATAACATTTTATTAGCAGTTCAGGAGATTCCTTCCCACCCACATCTGATAGTTCCCATCTCTTCAAAGAGGCTGCAGCCACACAAGCACTGGATTCAGCATCCAGTGCAGCTTCTCCCACCGCCAGGAGCTCTGCTCCAAGGTTCTGGCCCTTCCCCCATCACCTCCAGTAACTCATTCCCACCACCCTGCCAGGCGTTTTCCGTTCCTTCCCTTGTGCTAAATGCCAAATCAGCTGTTTATGTAGCTGTGCTCTGAGGGAGCAGAAATTTCCAGTGGGAAGATGGGAGCAATAACCTTGGTTTCTATCAGTGTTTTCAAGCAGTTGCCAGGGGTCCTTACAAGGTAAAATAAACAGCCCTAATCTCCAACTATCCAGCTTCCCTAACACATGGCTGGGACAGGTAAATGGACCATGAAGAGACAGAACTGTTCTTTCTAGTGTATAGGAAAAATGCACCCAATGGGACTGATCCAAAGCCTGATGGAAATCAGTAAGTGGACTCCCACTGATTCAGGGAGCTTTGGATCTGCTCTACAAAGCCAGGCAGCTGCAAAAGCCGCTGGAGTCAAACGAAAATATGCTCCGAAGGAATGGTGGCCTTGTGGTTGAGGTGCTGGCGTGGTTTCAAGGGACTTGGATTCAAGTCTTCACCTCCACCACTCCTGACCCTGTGCAAATCACTTCATTTCTCCACAAATCAGCTTCCCCCTTGTAAGTCCAGGAATGTAACCTAGGGATGTCATCCAGGGATGTCTGAAACAGGAGACAAATGAATGGAGACAGCAGCACCATCTCAGCATCTCAGTTTCCTCTATCCCTCTGTGGGTCTCCAACAAGGTTTGTTACCCCCCAAACAGGGTACAAAAGTGAATGTCAAACCACAGGCTGAGCTCCAAGTTCCCATGTCCATATCCACAGCAATGCCAAGAGGCTTCAGGTACAGATACTTTAAAAGCAGGTTTAAGGAGCTGCGACACAGCAGCACAGACAGAGCTGCATGACCCCGATCCAGTCAAGCAGAGGAGCATTTCTCTGAATCTGGACTGTGTGAACAGACCCATAAAAGTACAGGTAGTACAAACAGAATGGTTCTCCTGGACTGGAGGCTTGGAAGAGGTGTTTTTATGGAGTTTCAATTATTTACACACTTGCTCAGAATATCCTCCCACCAACAGCTGGGGCTTCTGGCAGCTAAATGCAAACCCTCTATTGTAATATTATTCTTCTGTTGTAGGAAACAAACTCTTCCAAGCAGAAGAAATTCTTCAAAAAATAATCTGACCAAAGGCACAAATTAAGCCCCAGAAATTAAATACTGAAATAATTTTTACAGCATAGAAAGATCAAACTGCAAACAAGCTGCAAAAGTCATTACTAATTCAACATTCCATTATTCCTTCTTTTTTTTTTTTTTTTTTTTTCCCAAAGTGTGATTCTTTTCTTCAAGCCAAGCATACTTTGCTGGGACCAAACCTTCACATTAGATTTCCTGTGCTGTGGACTTGATGAGATAAAGCAGCTTCTTAGGACCAACAAATCACTTCATTAAAGAAGCCCATTTGTAAATATTCTCAACAGCAATTAATATCCCCGTGTAACCAACTCATTTTGTGCCTCATTCCTCGCTCAGGCAAGACCTCCCCTCTAACACCAGGACTGCAGGAGAGGGTCCTAATTTTGAAGGACAGAGAGGAGCCACCCTGTAGCTCTCACCATTCCCTCCACATGAGCTGTTTGGGTTCTTCCAGGCAGGAGAAAGGAGCTGAAGGTTGGACAGAGCTGCTCCCCCTCAGTTCTCAAGCCTTGTGAAAAATGGACCATCCAGTGGTTTTCCAACTGCGTCTGCAGCTTGGGAAACCAGAACAACTCCCAGCATTTCTCCTCAGCTGAGTGAACAGAATTGCCGGTGGCACATGGGAGCTGGGCTGCCCTGAGTGCATTTATTCACCTTTGCAGCACCAGGAGTTTATGCTAAAGGTATTCTCACTCCTGGTAGGTGGAGGAGGTAGAAATTATCAATTAAAAAATTGGGATGGAAAAGTGTTCTTTTACACCCCTCCACCTCAAGTGAGGCTCTGTCCCGGGAACGAGCCAGCGCACTGACTGCTGCGCTTTTAGTCAGCCCCCTGCATCTCTCAGGGCTGTACCAACCCCCAGAGCTGGGGGTGGTCCCTGCTGAACAAAGATCTAAAGCAGAAACTCAAGATGCATTACACAAGGTCACTCTGTACTTCTCTCCGCAGATACTAAACAAATATATCCCATTAAGATGCAGTATAATTCTCTTGTGTTTTGACAGGAATACACAGGCACCATTTTGAGATTGTTACAATAAAAGACAGTGTGTAATATCCTTTAAAAAAAACCCCAGCTTTAGTCCTGCTCTTGTTGAAATGAGCATTTTCATCTTGTTTGAGCAATATTACAATGTACTAAAACATAATGTGCTAGAACAGAGAATGAACAAAGCATTGGGGTGCCGCAACTTACTTCAAGCCAGTGTCAAGTTGCCAATTAAATCACTTCTCAATAATTTATGGGGCTCTAACCTGATAAACAAATCAACAATAAAGGTGCAACTCTTCAAGCCATTTCCATCTTTGAAAAGTCCCTCCTTTTTTGTAGGGAAAATCCTCTCCTTGCCATTCAGAAGAAAAAGCTAAATAAATGTGAGTATATGAAGTGATTACAAAAAGCCTACTGAACTGGAGTAACAATAATGCCTCAGTCTTGAAAACACCGAAAGTAAATGCAATTTTACATTAAAGATCTGAAAACAAACTCAAGGCTAATATTTTCAGGGGAAAAAAAAACTTTGATCTCTTTTTCTTTCCGGGGGGGAGCCAATATCAACATGAGTGATTTTGTACGATATTCAGGAGTCTTTATGTGGGTTAATAATGTTAAAGTTATTCCACTGCTTTTTCAAACTTTTCTGGAATCAGCTCCTTGGTGAAACAGGGCCCTATTGAAGACTCTTGAATTTGCATAGCATGTGCAAGACATTTAGATTTATATTCCATGTTAGGTTTGTGTGTTTAGAGTTTACTGGGCATATGCAATTCATTGGCTGTATTGTTATCTTCACAATGAACAAGCACCCTCACTTCATCTGCAAGAAATATAGCCTTAAATGTAGAAAATTAAATTTCCATGAGAAAACGTGTTCCATGAAAATTTCCATCAGTGAAGGCTTAGCTCAAATGAACTAAAGCCGAAATACTTTGATTTGAGCCTACCTGGGCTCAAATGGCCTCATGTGGCCTATGTAGCAAAAGCCATAATGTCATTAAAAAATTATTACTTTGAAAGCACTGCTATAATGACAACTATTACCATCACAGTTCTCTCTCTAAAAGCCTTTGTGTGTGTTCTGTGATGAATTTGCCCACACAAACTGACAGAATCCACCTTGAAGACTTTACAAACTCCAGAGGTAAAGGAAACAGTTATCTTGACAACACCGCTGTCTGGTTTCCACAGAAATATTGATGCTGAACACAGAAAGTCACCTAAAGAAATATGCAATCAGTGGGTTTGGTTGGATATTTGTGTGACACCATAGCATTTGTCTGGCATCACCAGAGTGCATTTGGGGAGGTTTCCAGAGTGACACTAATATTGATGTGGGTTTTCAGTCTCCATAATAAGTAGAAATTGTGAGTCAGGGCAAGGGGACAGAAGAGCTGGCTGTGATGGCAGACGATGGAAGGCAGAGGGAGCATCGCTGCTGTCACCATGTGGGTCAGAGGGATGCATGGCAGGAAGGAGATCCAGGAGAGCTGAGAACAACTTTGGCTTGAGCAAAGCTGCACCTACAGCGAATAGAGTGAACTAATTTGGGCAAAAAGGAGAAGAAGGGGAGCGACTAGAAAAGCCCACCAAAGGGAGCCATAGGGACAAATAAATCCAACAAAAAAGTTTATGGAAGTGATTTTATGGTGCAGAGCCCGTGATAGCAGAAGGTTGGATCTGTGTCTCAGCAGGTCTTGTCTACTTCTTCTGTTCCCAGTTTCCTTCCCAAATCCCTGATCCCGTGCCACTACACTGAATGAAAGATTTGCCAACAGGATCAGCCCAACTACTGCAGAACACATGTGCTTTCTGGAGGGCAAGAGAAAGAAATTCATGGATCATAAAGTACTGACTACTGTGCTTTTCATTTTCATTTCTTTCATTAAGAACTTAATATTTGTTTTCTTACTGTTGCATTAAACTATAAAACTTTCCTTCGGGCCATTGGCCTTTTCTTCTCAAAGAGGTGGCTAATTTGGCTGTGGAGCTGGTGGTCCAGAGGAGAATCAAATGCATCCCTTCAGAACGACATGGGAGATGTGCATTGCAGCACCCTTTGAAACTGCTCCTGTCTTTACTGAGGAGTTGTATCCACCAAATCAGTTTAGAAAACTGGATCAAAATGGATAAACACGAATATATATTATTATGGTGGGATACAGACCATCTGAATTTAAAGCAAAGGTAAAGCATCTATTCTGAACTACTGCCGCTTTGGATCCAAGTGAAACTGTGCTTGCTCAGATGGAGCAGTCAGAGATTTTAGTTCCATAATCATTTCAAATGTGCAGTTCCCAGTGAGAAATCAAGCAGCAGCTCTGCCTTCAAAGCTACAGTCTCTTATCAGTATAAATAACAGTCCTAAAGACCATGGGGGGCTGCCTGCTCTTTTATTTACTGCAAACCACTGCAGATCCTTTATTTGTGTGTCAGTCACCTGTGTCATGCTGAGCAGTTCTTCTGCAAATACAGGAGTTGGTGATTTTTTTCCAACTACACAAAATAAATCCACAGAGAGGGTGTGGGCGTAGAAAGGCCTTTTCTGACAGTGTTGAGGGGAGAAGGTGTAGCCCTGTGTCCAAGGGGGTTGTCATGTATTTGTTGATTTTTTAACACAAAATAGCTCACTGAATTCAGCTCTTAGAGATCAATAACAAGTTTGGTTTCTTTTTTTTTAATCTTAAGGAACAATGCTAATAATTACCTGTCCCTTTAGGAAAGGCTGAGAGAATTGGGATAGTTCAGCCTGGAAAGGAGAAGGCTTTGGGCTGAACTAAATGTGGCCTGCCAGCACCTGAAGGGAGTTGCCAATAAAGATAGAGAAGGACTATTTACAAGAGCGTGGAGTGACAGGAAAAGGGGGAATGGCTTCACACTGACAGAGAGTAGGTTTGCATTAGATATTAGGAAAAGGTTCTTCCCTGTGAGGGTGGTGAGGCCCTGGCACAGATTGCCCAGAGAAGCTCTGGCTGCCCCTGCCCTGGAAGTGTTCGAAACTAGATGGAACTCTAGCAACCTGTTCTAGTGAAAGGTGTCCCTGCCCATGGCAGGGGGTTGGAATGAGATGATCTGTAAGGTTCCTCCCATCCCAAACCATTCTGTGATTCTGTGAGAAATTGCATCAAAATCCTATCCCTATAGAACCAGTGAGAATTTTCCACTCCATTAATTTGGGCTGGGATTCCTTCTTTGGTAAGCAACAAATCCAAAGTAAACTTAGTGCTAATGAGAAGTAAATAAGGAAATGCTGCAGGGCAACCTGAACTAGAAGGCATTACCATAAAGGGGGGGGTTCACTCCTGTAGTCCCAAGAGCAGCTTTGCTTGGAACTCTTAGAGCAGGAACACATCAGATGTCAGGGTTCTCAGTGGAGACAACCTGAGCTGATTTCAGCTGAGCACAACACGAGCCTTAACACCCCATGCAGCACAAGGCACTGCTGAAAAAACTCTGGGAGATTCAGGGACAGATGATAACTGTTAACATTAGGTTATATCTATACAAGTAAATGAAGTGTGCCTGGGAACATTCCTGGGCATGGAGGCCAGCTGGCACGGATCGGCCGGAGTCCCCGCCAGTAAACACCCTCAACCTTCAAAATAGGGAGGCTAGATGCAAACAGCGCACTGGGACAGTCCCAGGAACATCTCTGCTGCCAAACCCCAGAACTACCCGGGGTAGCACTGGCTGGCACTTGCCAAAACCTCACCAGGACTGTTCTGACAGTTCACTGGCCCCGGAACATTCCTGCACATTGTTTAGTCCATTAGCAGAGACACGGTGAGCGAGCTCCTGCCCCCTCTGTGCCTAGGAGAAGCATTTCTCTGGTGCAGAACAGCCTTTCTCACTGATCCACCCCTTCTCCCATCCCAAACCATCTCCCCTCCTGTTCCCACATGCAAAGAGAGCATGGGAAGGGCTGGTAAAGCCATGGGAATGGTCTGACCTGAACTGCTGGTGGCTCTTCTGCTCTCTGGTTCACGGAGGGCAAACTAACATCACGAGTAAGGAATGGTTATAGCAGAAGGGCAAGAGCATCGCATGTTTCCAAACCTGTCCCACCTCCTATCCACATAAAGGTGTACAGGGATACCTCATGATTTTTTAGCCTACCTCATGCTCTTGGAGCTACAGATGGGCCCGTCCATCATCAGTTCTTCAAAAGACTGAGAAATCGCCCACGAAGCACTTGAGGCTCTGGCTGCTGACAGAACACCTGGTTTTCTAACAACCATTACCTTGATGCCTATAATCAGTGATACTCTGATCCTTTTGATTGAAAACATATATTGATTAATATAAAGAAAAATAATCCATTCCTTTCCTTGATTCACTAGAAAGACAGTAATATTGGCTTCTACAGAAGAGGGCAAGAACTTGGGTGAGATTCTTATACAAACATGTGCGTGTGCACATGTGTTTATACAAAACCCTCATCAGACCAAATTGTATTTTCTGTTAAGAAGATCATTTACTTTCTAATAACCCCTAATTAGCTCATAAGCACAAGTCTAGTGAGAATAAATGTGCACTGACAAGCATATTGAGTGCTGGGAATTCAAAAGACTCCCACTTAACAGTTGGGATCTGTTGCTACACGTTGCATGTGTAGGTTAAGAACACGAGCAGTGCCTGACCTTTCCCTGGTTTGCTGCAATACTTGGAGGGTTGCTAGAATTCACTACCAGGAAGCTTTTGGATATGGGAGAGCAACCCAAGCTGACATGTGCCAGTGATTCACAGATGAAAATTATACAGATCACAGTTGTTCTTGGTGCCCGGAATTTAAAGGAGCCCTTTCCCTTGCTGGAAAATTCATGATGGGGATTCCTGTCCACCCACAGTCAGAGTCGGCCAGTTTGTTTTGCAAAGTTCCCCACGGTGCTGCACAGAAGTCTGGGAAAATCCCTGGGGTAAAGACAGAATAATCTGAGCTACTGCACCCCAGAGATGACTCTGACACAAACGTGAGGAGTGTGAGCTGGGCATTCCCCTTTTGTGAAAGACTGGCTGAAATGACCCTGTTTGAGCAAGGGCAGCAGGTTCAGGCCACAGGTGTGTTCCCTAAACCCTTGCTGCCTGCTTGAGATGAACCTGCCAGCCCTAAATGATGCAGAGACTTGGGGTCAAGGAAGTGGTTTGATGTGTCTGCCCAAGGAAAAATCTCCTTGGCACAGCAGAGATTCACTTCACCCTGAAGGGATGTACCTGTTCCTATCACTAGGGTCAGGTGCTACCACTGTGGTTTGGTAACCTGAGAACCACCAGTGTGTTCTGGTATGAAATACCACACGTGGTGCAAGAGAGGGGAGGGGTGAATCCAGTGGTTCTGAGTCAGTTGGGTCTGTATCTCAATTCAGCAAGCAGAATTTGGAGGCTCTTCTTGCTTTTTTCCTTCTTGCTTTCTGATTTTGTGAAGATTTCTCACATTTTATGGGAGGCAACATTGCTTTGGAGTACATCTGAAAACAGGGCATATTTTAAAAAGAACCCTAAGCTTTAGGGATCAGTGCAGCCCAAGAGCCATCCCTAAGGCCAGCCTAAGCCTACACTGACATCAGCAGATACTGTGGAGTGATACAAGAGGATCCAGGAAAACAAACAGTGTTGAAATCCACTCTACTCTACCCCTAAACCTAAGCCATGAATGGAATGCCTGTCAGCATTCAGTGTTGTGTGCATATGTCATAGCTCATCCAAAAGCAGTCCAGGACCACTCTGTGGTGTGAGCTGTTGTGTGGCAGTAGAAAGATTCATTTGAAAGCTCAAGCATGATCCAAACTGAAGCACAGATGGAGGTTCCCTCTTGGCACCTGTACAGAAGGCCCATGGCAGAGCCTATGGACAAGCTCGCTCTGTTCACCCAGGCATGCTGAACAGATTTACCTGCAGAGCATCAGCATGGCCAAAGAGCAGAGGGAAATTCCTGGAGTCTGGAACTGTAACTCAGCCACAGCCCCGTAGATGCAGGATTCCAGTCCCTGGTGGTTGCACAGAAGGGAGAGGGGCCGAAGGCCTCCCACAGAGCCCCAGTGGGATCCAGGTGAGCTGCCATTCCCATCAGTCTGGATGACTGGCATGCCAGCAACTGCCATGGAGACATAGTTATGTGACAATCACTGATGTACCACAGGCCAGTAAGGCGGTGTGTGGGGGGCTCAGACAGAAGCTGGCAGAGCAGCAAAAGCAGCATGACCCTTAACAGTCAGACTGGCACATAAAATTAAGCCAAGAAAGCAGACTACAGGCAAAACTGAACATACCAGGCTAGAAATGGTGGCAGTTCCCATGTAGGTCAGACCCCACTGTCTCAGGACAACAATGTCCATCAGAGGAGTAAGAACAATAATATCTTCAACTATCATCAGACCCTCCAGACTCCTAAATCATGACAATGCTTTTAAAACACTTTACCCGCAGTAAATGCCAGCACAGTTGCAAAGGACTCTTACCTTGTGGGAAAACAGAGCTTGCCACAGCAGAACAGCCCCTGGGCTTTGATAGTGTTGTACCTTGTTTCCAAATCTGTCCAGAATTGGACACTTTGGGGTTAAAATATTCCCAGGACACGACATAGGGTTAAACTTCGAGCCTTGCATTTCCTCTGCTGTGCAGTTCCTCCTTTCACAGTGGTCCCACTGACTTCTCCTGCACTACCCAGGGGGATCACTCAGTCATCATCAACAGGGGCTGACGGCTGACACTCCTGAGGGAGGCCAGGGCTCAGAGGTAGGTCTGTGTAACCATCTCTTTGAACTTTGAAGTCGTTCACACAAGAAAGCAAGTCTGACAAAAGCTGCGGAGTCTTCTGAACACCTCTTCAGACAGAGAACTGAAAGACAGACTTCCTTTTCTGTGTCATTACACACACACACACCCTGCCCCAGAATCAGAGTTTAAATCAAGTTCTTTGACACACATCAGAAACCTTCAGTGTAGAATTTCTGAGACACCAAAATCCTTAAAGACAGACCTAACACAGACAGCCACTGTCAAATGGTTTAATTGCTTTCATCAATTGAAAGTATCTTTTGATTCGAGAACAAATGCTTAGCAAGAACTTGGTGAGAATAGACATAACCTTAGGGCTAAAAAGCAGAGCAACATGTATAATTTTTCCCTTTACAGATAAACAGACCTGCTTTTTAAGTAGCTCCTCAGAAGGACATCTAAGCATTGCTCCTGTGAATAAAGCAGACAGTTCACATGACGACCAGTTCCTGCCTGCATGCATAAACCTCACGCCAGCAAACCTAATTGAAAATAATCTGTGATCTACACTGAGCATTCTTCAGGAAAAGTGCTTTTATCCCATCTCTTCCCATCTCTCCTCCTCCCCTCCAACCTCAAATGAATCACACACTGAGTCACAGCAGCACGGCTGTATTTGATGATGATTTATAGGGCAGTGTCTGCCTTACTCGGTGCGCAGCCTTTGGAGGGAGGAAGAGGTATTTTGGACAGGGAAGAACAGGCTGTCAGCACCCAATAAATTATTAGTAACAGCCACTTCCTGAGGTACAGACCGATATAAGATGAGCCTTCTAAGTGGACAGGTGCACAGAGGTGTCTCACAGCTACAGCCTGCCCAGTACATAATCCAAATTCTTAGGGACTACATTCAAACGTGGCACTGAGAAGAGGAAGGGTTTTACTGACAGCTGTTCATAAAGAAATGGAGGAGCTCTGAGCACTGCAGGGCCCAGGCAGTGATGGACCCCTGGACACACAGATCAGTGTCTCTGGTTTCCTGGAGGCAACCACACAACACAGGCCTTTTAAGACAAATCTCCTGCCCTCATTTGACAGAATGCTGCAATGTTATGATCAGTGAAACTTCCAAATCTGCAAACTCAACAGAAAGTTGCATCAAGAAACATTGATGTAAGTTTTTATCATCTCTTCTCAGTCATCAGCATTCCCTAACCTATTGTTTCCCTGCTTCCAACTTCCTTCTTTTCAGCTTTCTCCATCTCAAACAAGTCTGTGAGCAGCAGCATGTTCAGACTTCGTTGTAGGCTCTCACATTTATACTGGTACATACTGATCTGTAACAGTCATGTTTAAATTGGTCCTGCACCATAGAAAGACGTAGGAAACTGTCCCCAGATGCACCAGATAAGGATTTTTTAGCTGTACCAGTCCAAAAAGAAGGGCAGTTAATCTGGTTTGGTTGTTCACACCGACAGAGTGAAGCAATGACAGGAGATGGAATACTCAGGGCTCAGAAGCAGCTTCAGCCCAGTTCTGTGACAGCTGTGTGTAACTGCAAAGTTCTGCGAGGATTTCTTTTAAATATACTGAATAAGGAAGATTAAGAGAAGAAGGAAAACAACAGGTCTGTCTGCTCTCCCTCATCTCAGCTTTCCTATGCCCAAGCTATTGTTTGAGTCATGCAGAAGTAGCACACTCAGGTGCTGCCAGGCACAAGAGAGGGCTGGTTATTCACCTCTAGCAAAGGGGGACAGTTCATTCCTACTGCATCCTGGATGGCCTCAGGACCATGACACCAGAGAGGAATTTGGCTCACTCGTGCAGCCTCTGCACCGTGGAGCGTGTGCGCTGAGCACCACTAGAGGGCTCAGCACAGTACAACACGCCAAACAAATGTCCTGACTGAAAACCCTACACCCAGAAACGGTGATCTGTTGGCAAACCCTCTGAATATGTCTTTACAAATTATAGTTCTTTTCAAAATATGCTCCCTTTTCAAGAGGAATTCCTTGTTTCGTGGCAGAATCACGTGGGCAAAATGATTCCCTGTTGCAATTTAGAAGGTCAAAGCAGATTATCAAAATGCATTAAACTATTTATGAACTAATAGCAAAAATGCATGGAATAGGCTTCTAAGGAATGCACTAAACATCAGGAAGCAATAACTGAGAGCTGGTAACTCTTACAAGTTACTGACAAAATTAAACTCTGTTTACTTCTACTCCATATGGGGCAACTTATATGGACTAGCTCTTCCTCTCTGGAGTTAAACATCAAATCACTGCTTACCTGGACTAAAAGTCTCCAATTCCATCTATCCCACTGCATCTATGATTTCCGAGAAATCTTTCCTATAAGTGAATTTTTCATCCTGACTTCTGAGTGCTGTGTGATGCCTCTGACACGACCGAGACAAAAGTTGGCCCCCTGGGGTCTTGTCAAAGAGCTCACATCAGACAAAATGCTTGTAAGCTTTGATTGAAATACTTCCTCTTTCCCAGCACCAGTTAATGGTTCAGGATGATTTTTTTAAGTGTATACTCCCGTACCTTGGAATAGATATTGTGTCAAGTAGGATTTATAGGTGATTTAACTCGCTCATGCCTTCAAAGCAGCTTCAGCAAGCATTGAATGCTGTTACAAAGAGCAGGGAATGTTCAGTGGCTGAGCCAGGGTTAAAGAGAACATCTCTGATCACCACAGTGATGAAAAGTGGTCAAGAATGGAAATCACTGTAACTACTTGTCCCAAGCTATTGTCTTTCATATTGGAACTGCCAGAACATGCAGGATTTAAGGATGGAAATGACAGCTTACTATCCTGAGTCATCACCTGCTGCTTGGAGAGAGGGAGCATTTGAATCAAAGCTTTTAAATCATTTGCTTTACAAAATCATTTCCATGAAAGGACAGTGGGGGAGTGAAGGAATTGTCCACTGCACAGGAGAAAGGCTAAAAAAATCCCCCTGAATTCCATGCCTGGCTGTGCCAAGCACTGCTTTGTGACAGCAGGTAAATCGCTTCACTCCTGTTTCCCTTTGTTTTCCTTTCCCACTGTACATCTGCCTTGTGTATTGGGAAAGAGAGATTTATGAGTGTCTTAGGGATTTAGTGGTGCAAGCACTTCTCCTCTCCCATCTTCAAATGAAGCTGAAAACCCCACCCTTTGGCTCCAAGGCTGTTGTTGCAGAGACTTGTGCAGCACCTGGGACCTCAGAGGGGACTGCACGGGGAGATCATTACAGTAATGGCTGTAAAGTCCTTCTAACCTCCAGTTCTGTCTCTGGCCACTGGCAGGTACCTGAACAGTAACATATCCAGGGCACACACAGAGTGATGTTTATCCAGGACACTCTCCCAGCTGTGCACCCATGATTTGTGAACTTCGTGAGCCACTGATGGTGCCTTTGCATTAAACACTCTGGGTGGATTTTTATTCTTGATTTCTCCTGTCTCTTGAGGCAATTAATGTGACTTCTTCCTAAGAAAGTACTGAAATATAATCTAGTGAGGCAAGAGAATGTAGTACAACCCAAGGGCCATAACAACAGGTGACATTTTCTGATCACTGAGTGTTCAAGGTGATGTTTCAACACCTTTGCATGAAACACGAGCCACAGAATCTGCTGAAGGCTGAAGGCACTGAACTCCTTCAGAGAGCACCCAGAAATTCACAGGTATCACAGCCCACCAGTGTCACCTGTTTGTAATCACTGCAACAATCTTGTTTTCATGTAATTTCTCTGAAGCCAGGACAGAGTTTGCCTCAGGTGAATAAAAAGGAAAACAAAATTCCTCGCCCTTCCTGACGTGATTCACATGGATTTTTAGTCAGACACTCTCTCTGACAGTGAAAGCCACAAGCACAAAGAGTTGTAAGAGGCAGGTCACCTGGGAGTCCCTCTTTTTACACTCTCACCTTTCATGCATAGCACAGGCACGCAATGAGAGATCATCTCCTGTGGCCATACCAGGTAAAAGTATCCATAGATGTGACAGCCAGTTTCTCCCGAACTTTAGCAGGATTTGGGCAGGATTAGCATTTCCTATGTCATGCAGGAAGGTTATGACAGAAAAAGAATTTAAACACAAATGTAAAACCCCTAACTCATCCAACCTATGCCTGCATACACTAATCCTGCTGGAGCAACATCCACAGCAGATTCCAAAGGTGCAGACCATGCAGTGCCAGGCCTGGCTTTGTACCTACCCCGTGTCACTGTCCCTTTGCCGTGCTTCTGTCCCTGGTTAACAAATGTGCTTCCAGGAGCAGATTTCTCTCTCTAAAAGATATACATATATATATATATGGCAGCACTAACAAGTTGTTGGTGGTCTAAGCCATGCTCAGCAAGACTCTGGATTTATCTCTAGGGCATTCCTGGGGGATAAAGACAACATTCTATCAGCATTCATCCTCCTAATCATAAGCCAAGATGAAATGTTAGGCCCTGCAGTAATAAATTTCATCCAAACTGAGAGGCATCCAATTTAATGTATTCTTCATTTAACACAAGAGTCATCTGGAGATAAAAGCCAGAGTTCTCATCATCAGACAGAGATGAGGAAATGGCTTCCGTGGGGAGACTGAAAGGCACAAGCAGGAGGATCATGACCACAGACTTGTCTACATGGGGACAACTTGAGTATGTTAATTTGAAGTATAATTTTAACACAGGAAGGGGTTTTTTGAATGTGTTAAGTCCCTGTGAGAATAGACTGGCTCTGAGTTTGTGACCTCAGATGGGTTTGTCTTCTTTCACTTCCAAAATTAAGCTGAATTGAAGTGTCTCTTACTTCTGAAATGGCTTGTTCACCACTGGTTTAAAGCAGGCCAAGGACCTCATTTTGTGTTCATGCCTACAACTAACACCAAGAATTTTTTTCTTCATTCTTACCTATGGAGATAAAATTTCCCTTTTAAAATTTATTACAGTGTATTTCTGTTATACTTATTATCTCATAAAGTCACAGCTGAGTTCAAGAACTTATTGTGCCAAGATTTGTGTAAACATACAGTAAGATTCACAGGTCAGATTAAGGGCCAGAAGAAAAGATGATTTAGAACATTTAATGCTGGTCTCTTATTTAACACAAGTCAGGTTTTCTACATTATTCCACTAACTTGTGTTTGGCTTGGGTATATTTTCCCCAAAAAGTAATTAATTCCTGAAGAAGAAACCATTTCACATGGAGAATCCACTCTTCCCCTTGACAGTCTGATTTACCTCCCTATAACTAACATTATATTTTGACAATATTCTACTTCTCATTTGAATTTGAGGTCAGTTCCAAATCCCAGGGCTGCCCTGTTAGACTTTCTTCTCAGAAACTAAGGCACTTTCAACAGGGGTGTTTTCTGCCTCAGAAGTCTCTCTGCTGAGCAGCTTCAACTCTTTTCCCCCCTCTATAATTTATTTTAGGTTCTTATCAAAACATAGAACACAGCAGGGTTTGCACTGTAAACAGAAACAGTCCAGCCCCAGCTCATATCCATCTCTGAATTTCATGGCTATCCCTGATTTACACCATGAGGAACTCTGGCCCATGTAAACACAAGGATCTAGAGATGGACAGGGTCTGTCTATTCAGGTTCTGCTCCCAGGAAAAGAGGGTGAGGGCTCACAGAAGTGTGTCTGTGTGTTAAAATAGGTATGTGTGCCTGTCACTGACCTGCAGGTCTGCTAAACTGGGATATTGTCACACACTGATCCGCAACTGCTTCACAGCGGCCTCAGCATGATCCAGTCTGGATCCCATTGAAACTGAAAATCCGTCATTCCCTGCGAGTTTTCCAACAGGAATCCTGTCTCTGCATTCCTTCTCTTGCAGTCATTAGGACTATATCCATCAGTATGGAAGCTCTCCAATCTCAGGCACGCTGTCAACATCAGCCACTGGGAACCAGCTGGGAAATGGGTTTCGGACATGCAAGTGGAAGTCCCTGCCCAATGCATGTGGGTGGAAGAAGAGCCCCTGAGGTCCCTTTGAGGAACCTTCCCTAAAAGGGATCTTTGAGGCCCCTTTCAACACAAACCACATTGAGATTCCGTGATTCTATGAAAATCAACAGGGTTGATGATGCTGATCTAGCAAACACTTGGCTTTGGCTCATGGAATTCTCCAACACCTGCCCCATCATTCCCACTGGGAGAGGGAGCATCTGGAGAGAAAGCCCTATTCAACTGCAAGACACTCAGCTTGAAACCTCCTGAACCTGGGATTCACAGAAGGTCATTAATTGGAATGGTGGCACCCTACACCCCTGGATTAGGCTGAGATGTTAAAAAAGCTACTCACACAGGGAGTAGGGAATTTTGGTTGGCAGAATTCCCAGAACAAGCTGAGGGCAGGCACAGAAAGGCTGCATGAGGCCAGAGCAGCGCTGAGCTCGACCCAAAAGGTCTCCCTTTTGTGCTCAGCATCATCACAGGTTCCTGCCCTTGCTGGAAGAACCAGAGGGTGTTTGGCTCTTGACCTTAACTTGAGGGCCCTGGAATTGGACTCCTTCCTTCTGAGCTGGGTGAGGGCAACATGTTGTACCCACTTCCCTCCCTTGCGTGTGGACCTCAGACCCAACACAGTATTCCAGGCATGCACCATCTCCAGTGGAGAGCAGAGAGGTGTAAAATGCCACCAGATGTTAAATATCAAGGCTTGCTCCCAGGCTTCGGGCTCCTGAAACAAGTTCTGCTGTAAGGGGTTGGAAAAGGTTGTGTAGTGGACAAAATGTGGATTTTTGAGAAAATCACCACTCTTGCAATGGGCTGTGCCTTCAGTACCTTCTCTGTTCCCTGACCATCACCAGCACAAATCTCAGTTTAAAAAGCTGGCTATGGTGGGCACTTTCACCCAAATTTCCCCTTTTTTGAAGTGCTCCTTTCCATGTTGTGGGTTTAGTTGCTCTGGTGATTGATTTGTGTTTAATGAGCTCATGTTATTGGTGGAGATTTTTTGGGGGTGAGTCATATGGGTTTCATTTGGTAAAACTCACATGGAGATATTGCCATCTAGATCAGCACTAGATTAGCCCAGAACTCCAGCTTCAACTCACCTACTTCAACACTCCCAGGTGAAGTCAACTTTCTGATGAGGAAGATAAATGTCTGCAAAGTAAATACCCAGTGAATAATGTGCCTATTGTGCTGTTGATTGTGATGACGCGGCGGCAGCCGCTGGATTTAATTGAACATGACTTAACTATCAAGTGATTCCAGTGATATTACAGGAACTTATTAAGTGAAAATAACTCCATCCACATTTGCATGTACATGTGAAAGAAAAAAAAAAAAGGAAAAAAAAAAGCTGCTCTTGGGCTGGCAGCAATTGGAACGATGCCTTGTTTGAATCGGTGACATTTGGTTGCACGAGGTGAGCCACCATATCCAGGGACATGCAAAGGCTGCACAAGGCACAGCCCAGAGGTTCTGCTCTCTTGGACTGGGGAATTGAGACAACTATCTCTGAGCCCAAACTTCAGCAGTTTTCTGGCAAATCATTTCACCTCTTCATGCCTCAATCAGTCCATCTGTTGGAAGGGGATAACAATACTGAACTGTTTTCCCAAGTTATGCAGGGTATGAGCCAGGTTTTGTTATATTTTTGTTTAGGTCTTTTTGTTGCTTCAGTTTTACTCTCAGCTCCTGGGCCAGGTTGGCTGCTTGTCCTCTTTCCATGGGTTAGGGATCATTTTAAGGACACAAAATAGTTCAAACCGCAGGGGAGGCAGAACATGGATCCACATTAAATGTCACTGAGATGACTGACCAATGTTGCCGGATTCCATAGGGAGCAAACCACATAATGAAAGGACACCCGTCACTGGAGGCAGTCAGTCCTTTCCTAGCAAGGCTCTCCTGTTCATTGGGTGAGCCTATCTTATCACGTCACACTGCAGCCTGAAACAGGCCTTCTTAAACCCATTTTCTGTCTGAGTTTGGAACGTTGCCATTTGTGTCCTGAAGAGTTGAGAATGCGGACAAGGAGGAGGAAGAGTAGAAGAAGTGACATTTATCACAGTCAGACAGAGGATGAAAAGCCTGCCCAGGGAGTTGGAAGCATCCCTGCAGAGTGCCCTGCTCTCTGCTGTGCTCACATTTCTACTGATCCCACCACAATGCAACAAATTAAATTAAAAAAAAACCAAACATTTCATTAGTTACTTAATTAAGAAACCATCCTCACTGGCTTGACCAAGCCCTCTAAGAAGCTCATGGCAGAGCAAGGCTGTAAACCCAGATCTCCTGGGTGTCCCTTTCCCTGACCATCCTCCCTCAGAGCTGTGAACCAGGACTCTGGGGGCACGGCAGATACTCTTGTGATTACTGAAGCAGCTTGTTGCTACTTACATTTTTCAGAGCCTTTTTTTTTTTTTTGTTATAATCACATTGTGAGCCGAACAATAGATTAGTGCCAAAGAGCCTCTAATTACATAGTAACAGTAGCAATTGCATAACCCCCTCCCAGCTCCCTGCAATGGCTCAGCTCCACACTCACCAATGGAATGTCACATTTTTCCATGCTTTAAGCATCTCTTTTCACTAAGGCTGCAGCCAATTGCCCCAAATACTGCAGAAAAGAACGGAAAATGCTGGGATTAAACCTCTACAAACCCTAATGGCGTGTTTACAATAGTCTTCAGGTTCACTCCTAACCACGAGGTCTGTGACCTTCTAGTAAATTATACTATACTGGAAGGTTTTAGCTGCTGTTCCAGCCCCACTGTAAACATGTAAACTTGAGCCATCTGTGCTTTTTTAATATTTCCTGTAAAGCCTATCACTGCTCCGATCTGCCGTTTCAATTGGCGGCACAAGAAGTCATTGTGTGCTAATTTTTCCCAAGGGCACTTGATGCACTTTATTAAATAGGGGGGTTTTTTTTCTTCCTCATTAAGGCCCTTCCACAACAATAAAACTATATTTTGGATGCCCAAGCGAGCAGGCATTGGGCTGGTTTGCATGAAAAAACGATCCCAGCCACGCTACACTTTTAGAAAAGAACAATATGGAGGGAAGGGGAGATTTTTTAGCATGTTGCAACCTTTCCTTTCAGGGTGCCCGGGGGGAAAGTGTCTCGAAGGAAAGGCAGCAGAAGATGGGAAGAATTCAGCTGGACATCCCAGAAACAAAACACTCCAATCCTTTTGGAGGCATCAGAAATTTGTGGGGTCATGCTCTTCTCCCTCACCTCAGAGTGCTGTTGAGGGCTGTAGTTTGGGCTGTGCAAAGGGGAACCAAGATGCCAAATGGGAGGACACCCGCAGTTCATTTAGTTCAGGATCCTGTTTCTGAGAGCCGCAGAGCAGAGGTTTCAGAGGAAGAAAGCAAGAAACCCTACTTTGGAAGCACCAAGTTTCCAGGTCTTTATAAAGAGCTTATTTTATTCTGCCTGCTACCAAACTGTCCTGACCTTTCCTAAACCTGATTTCTCCTCCTGTCCATTGTCACAAAACCTGTTAAAATATTGCTTGCACTGTAGAAGCTGTTTCACATGACCAAGGCATTGAGTATGGAGGAAAAAAAAGTGGGATTCTCTTCTCTTTTTGTAGTTTTATACTACTTTTAAATAATACCATGCCAGAATAAACAACTCTTGAAAACCAGTACAGGATAAATTTGAAGTATACACAAGATCTCATTTAATTTAAAAATCTTTCCCTATATTTAAAAGATGCAGAGCATAACCTTTCATTTGATTTTTGATGATTTGACTGCTAATCATGGTAAAACAGTTTGCCAACAAATGGTGGGGGGGATTTTTGGTCTTGTTAGTTTAAGCAGATTCCTGGAGTTTAAGGCCAGAAAGGACAATTGTGACCCAGGAATTCGACCAGCTGCCTCAAACAAAATAACAGTTTATTTTTTTCCCCCAAAGCCCTCTTTATTTTCCTTTAAAAATATCAGTGAATAGTCATTGCTAGCAGTGACTGTAACACAGCTCTGCTCAAAGGGCTGTGCCAGGGGAGGAGGTTGGAGCAGGTGTTCCAATACCAAGCACCAGCTGACTGACTGTCCATAAATTGAATCTGACATTTGCTCAGGGAGTGCTGGGCAAAACAATTGAACTAAGTGCACACACTTTGAAGCTGCAGCTCCCAAAAATCACAGCTGAAAGGGGAGGGAGCTTCCTAGCAACAACAACATACCCCAAGCCTCCCAGCTGAAGTGTGTGCATTGCTGAACACCTCGTGGATCCACAGGGTGGGTTTTGGGGAAGGGGGGAAAGGCTTAAAGCTTTGAATTTGTCATTTCTTTCTCAACTGGCTTTTAGTTCTGATCCTGAGCGAGAAGAAAGGGGTCCTTGTTTGATAAGAAGGGATGATAACCTGCACCCAAGCCAATAAAAGGGATTAACCCGAGACTGAAGGCTCAATACCGGGTTCTGGCCGATGCAGGGTTCAATTAGACTAAAAGCTGTCCTATGGCATTAAGGCAAGTTACCTTCATTTTCAGCTTCAGTGAAACAGAGCCCAGATGACAGGATAGGCAAACAAGGACTTTTTCACTTTTCACAATTGCTTTCATCCTGCATGGCAAATATTATTAGACTTTAAAGAAACTGGGAAATCAGAGGAGTGTTCCAAGTAGGTGGTCTCAGTGTATTCATTACATCCGGGCACATCAGACTGGGGAACGTGGTTTGTCAGCCCAGCAATGTGGCTCACAGTCCATTTCTTCAGTTCATTTTCATTTTCACCTAATAAAATCAATTTTCAACCCAAAGTGATGGCCTACAGATATTACTTTAGAAGTCCAGGATGTAAACACTTCAGACAGTTGTGCACCTCCAGCAGCACCGCACTCCCCAAAGAAGGGAGCCTGTTCCTCTCAGGAAGCCTGTTTTTATCCCATGCACCTGGGGAAATCATGGAGAGGAGTGTCTGGCTCTTTTCAGCAGCAGGGGTCAAAATACTTTGAAAAGAAGGAACAAAAAGGCACCAGGATCATGACAGACTGACTTTTCACACACGTGGAAACAGCGGCACAGAGAACGGGGCTCAGCTAAGGTCATTCCTGGCTGGACAGCAGAGCTGGGAAGGGCCAGGCACAGGTCCAAGACACTGCTCTGTGCTGCTTCATCCAGGTCTGAACATGGCAAGGGAGGCTCACCAGCAGATTTACATCTCAGACTTTCATTTTTGTTTTAAATGTGGTGTAAACAGAAAGTACAAACATCTGAAGCACCGGAAACCTGTTTATGGGCAACGTGAGCAACTCCTTTGCTATTTCCCTGATAAATAAAGCTTGGAGAGGATTCCTGGAACTACAATATCCCTATAAATGCTACCACAGAGTGGTATTATAATGTTTTCTCCCCAGTCCCATGCTGCCATCATGGTATAGAGCGCTGTCCTTGCTGTGTAATTGTACAGGTGAAAGTGGGAAAGGATTAAAGGAACACAAAAGCACTGCAAGCACTAAAAACAGCTCAGAAGGGGCAGCTGCTTGTAAAGAATTAAATCAAGAAAGGACAAATTTAAATGTATTCCATTTGATAGGAGGCTGCACTGACCATTCCTGGAAAAGCAGTGGTTGGAGAACTTAGAAAACAGACTGACCACAAGTGGAGCGCTTCCCACTTATGGTTCTGTGAAACTGCGTGGCAAAGATCCAAACTTTTGATATGCAGGAAAAATATATTGGAAACTTCAGCCATCCTGATCGCCCAGGGCAGCCTGTTTGCTTGGATTGCCTTGGTGTAAATAGAACCACCACACAACAGCTCAAGGACTGTCCAAGCAAGACTGCCAAAAGAAACAGATTTTTTTTATCCAGGTCATTCCAGAAATTCCTTTTTCCTTGGCCTGCAAGTGGAACAAACATCGTATTTGCAGGAGCATCTCTCCTGCTCCACGGAGGACTCGGGTATTCCATATTAATCAACGGTCACTCTGCCCTGGGCAGAGGTTGCTGACTGCAATGTGTGGGAAACAGGAAAAGCAGCTTAAAATAAAGTTGTGGCACCGTTTGTTTCATTCAGGGAGACCCGTCTGTGACAAAAAAGAATTTATGAAATGCTGATTTATTTTCTTTCTCTGGCTCTTAAAACAAATCGAAGTGTGAAAATTCACTGGAGCAACACAGTTTTTGCAGCCCACCATGTAAACACCCCTGAGGTTGTACCAATGCAGTTGGACTTTCACCTGGGCAATGGTCAGAGCAGAAAGGTCAGCACACCCAGGGCTGACCCTGGGGGAACTTTGACTTCCTCTTTCCAAAGTGTCACAACAAACCACAGCTTAGCCCCTCAGAGGGGGGTTGATTTCACTCATCCATGGCAAACCCAGAGCAGCACTTTTACTACAGGAGCACAGTGTTCCTGCCCGTGGCAGGGGCTTGGAATGGGATAATCTTTGAGTTCCCTCCAACCTAAACCAGTCTGTGATTCTATTCCACGATTCTACACTGCACCATTCACCACCACCTCTCTCTTCCTTCAGGTTGCACCACTTATGTTTACTAACTACCTGAAGTGTTCATACCATGTAGCCTTTGATCACAGACTTGGGTCTTGAATCACACTTATTTTTAACAAAATGTGTTTAATTAACATTTTGCCAGATAACTCTCAATACAGCACTAATATTTGCATGATGCCTGAGGTGCTCACTAAACTGGGAATAAAGGGATGCTTCTCACATGATATACATGAGGATGAATCTTTCCAAGAGGCAGAGGAGGCAGCTGAGCCACTGGAGGGTGTTGCAATAACAATGTATAAACCAGAAATCCTGCAAAGTGCTGCACAGCTACTCATTGCACAGACACACAGGGCCTGAGCACAAGTGAATCAACCTGATTCATTCCATTGATTCTCCAAATCGAACTGGCACCAGGAGAAACAGCTCCTTGAACAACCATTTAAGAACCCAAAGCCCCCACCCAGTGTGGAATTCTCAGAGGACACCCACAGGCTTCTGCATTCTCCCTCTCATGGATTTCCCCCTCACAGTAGTTTGAAGCTTCCCCAGTAGCTTTAAATTCCTGTCATTATCAAAAATTACGTTTCCCTCCAACAAGAAGCTGCTGAATTAACTTCTGGATTAATGTTAAGACTCTGGCCTTGGCTCTTGCTTTTGGAAAGAGCCTACTGAGTGCTACGTTTGTGCTACATCTAAACGTGCCTGATTTCAAGGCTGCAAATCTGCTCTCCCAGTCTGATTTTAAATCAAGGCTAGCTCCATGTTTTAGTGCTGTTACTGCCCGGCCCTCTGTCATTCCTCAATCCCCCAAGGGCTGAGCTCACCCATGGTATAAATACTGTACTGGAGTGCAAACACTGGGTGACCTTTAATTCAAGAGTCAGCACTGACCTCCACATTTCTTCACGTTGTCAAACATCCACAAGGCACAGGACTAATAGGCACACTAATGGCCAAGGAAGAAAGGGAGGACTTCAAGCTCTTCTTAATGGAGTTAAAACACATTCTTTAAAGGGGAAAAAAAAAAGTCTCTGAGAATGTGGCCTTTCACTAACATAAACAGTTTCAAAGAATGGTTGTGGCACAGAAGCAGTGACTGGAAAATCGGAAAATCTGTGTAAGAACTGTTGTCATAGTGGATTTCCCATAGGGATTATTTTAATCTAGGGAAGCCATTAAAGACATTGGCTTGACTGGAGGATCTCAACCTCTTTCTTTTTTCCTTCCCCCTCTCCAGACACATACATCAAATTCTATGGGGCTGTCAAGTTATCTCCAGAGCTCACTGAAAAATCTGTGGCAGTATTAAAAGGAAAACATTTGATGGGCTTGTGAACTGCTGAGAGTTATCAGCACCAAAGTGTTAATAATGTCATAATCGGAGGTGGATAATTATTCCCTCAATTCCTAATGCAATTTAGCTGCTTAGCATATGGCAGCTGTGATGCAGAACAGACTCCAAGTCTTGGAGGAAAGAATAAAACCCCATAGGATTTCAAAGCCCAGATGGATACACAGGGTCCTAGAAATGCATGGAAGGCAATGTGTTCTGTACTAAACTTTTACAGGAACAAATCTGCTGAGAAAGAAGCAATAATGGCATTGGTTAAAAAAATAATCAGTTCAAAAGAGGGGAAAACCAAAGGCTTCTGCATATGATGGAGATGAAAATGTAAAAGCTGTTGTAAGGAAGGTTAAAAAAAAAATAAAGGCCATAAATGAAAAAAAAAAAAATCCAAAAATGAACTTTCCAGCCACAGTATTAATTCAGCCCCACTATACATCCTGTCTATTGTAAAGCACAGATTAAAAAATAAATACTAGCACATTATATTTAATAAGGAAAACTGAACTGGAAAATGCCTTCTAGTCTCACCCTGTCTTTGTGCACCATGGCTGAGTCAGTGACACAAACCACACCTTTCAGACCTCCCTGCTCTGAACTATGGGCTCCTCAGCTTGCACATCATCCCAGCACTGATTTTTCAATTATTGAAAGCAGAGGGGGCATTTCTAAGAACTGCAAAATCTCAAGGACTTCTTTCATTCACTGTAAAGGTAAAATGGTCCAGGCATCAACACCTAAAGCAGCTCTGATGGAGGCAGCAATAAATGAAACATTTCTATAACTCAAAAAACCTTCAACTGGGTGTCATTAACAGACCAAAGCATCTGACACTTGGGAGCCAAGTTCCTTTAGCTCCTCTAAGAACATTCACCAAGAGATGTTTACTGGAAAAGCCCTTACACAAAGTGACAACAGGATAGTGAAAGGAAGTAGGACTCACAGATTTGTTCCTGTAACATGGAAAAGACTTGTCAGATCATGGAAAGGCCAGAGGGGCCACAGAAGCAGCACTTTTTGTGCTTCTCCTCTTGGAGGCACCTGAGGGCTTTAATAGACAAGCTCAAGGTGAGTTCATAGAATCACAGAATCCTTCAGGTTGGATAAGACCTTTAAATATCGAGTCCAACTGTAAATCCAGCACTGCCAAGCTCACCACTAAACCATGTCCCTGAGTGCCACATCTACATGTCCTTTAAATACCTCAGCTGAAGCCCTTTGAGATATCACTGAAACTAAAACCATGTTTATCAGTGCAATAGTCGGGTATAGATTGTAACACTTTCCCATGAAAAGATTGCTTAAAATTGGTTTTGTTTTACTCCCCTGTGACAGTTAAGAGTAATGGTCAAATCTCTGTCTCAGAGGTGTAGATTGGACCAAAGTGGCTCCATTTTTTGTGAGGATCCAGAACATTTCAAACTGAGTGTCCTCAACCCTACAGATCCCCCAGGAATTGTAGCTGAGGACTCCCATCCTTGCACAGAGGGGAAAGCCCTCACTACACATTTCCAGTGTTCCCCCATGGTTCTCTCTGTGACTTATCTGTGTGGAATATCCTGGGAGCTCCACAACTGTGGTGTTAGAAGGTTCCGGATCCAACCTGGGGGATCAAAATAACCCCACACTTTGTAAAAAGATAAACACTCCTTGCCCAGCTCTATTAAAGCAGGTTTTCACTTTCAAGAGGCAACACAGGTGCCTCAATCCTATGAGATTCTATGACATTTAATCTCCTAAATGTCAGTGTTGCTTTTGAAATGAGCCTAAACCATTAGATGCTTTTGAGAGAGTCATCCTTCATCTTTAAAGCTGCTGTGACCACACACAGTCACCACAACTCGTGCCCAGGATATCCTGCAGACATCAATTATGCTGCTTTCTTTCCTTACTCAGGGCTACAAAACAAACCCCAAGTTTCCACCTTCAGAGGCTTTTCAGAGTGCAAAAGTTTCATTAAAACACAAGGAGGAAAAATGTATTTTATCCATGCTGTCATAATTCAAACCCCCCTCAGACTCTCCAAAAGCTTCACCTTAGGGCTAACGCCAAGCGCGGAAAAATTCGGAGCAAAGAGAAATTGAGAAAGTTATTAGCAAAAAACTTAGTGTCCAAGAGTGGGGATTGGAACTCAGCCTTAACGACTATAATAATTTTTACACAGGAGCTGCACAGCAAATTAATTTTCCTAAGGAACTGCAGTCAAACGTGGTGTTTGGGTGCTGCAGAAAAGTTCTGTTTAATTCTGCCCAAAAGCTTTGAAGTGTCTTAGTACCCACAAATGTACAGGTCTCAACCTCCAAATGTAAGAAATTAAACTGACCCTCCATCCAAAAGGTTTGGGGGAAATAGATGTACTGACAACCAGGAGCTCCTGTGAATCCTCACCAGGAATTAACCCACCACTGGGGACAGTGGAATTACTGCTGCCACCACAGAAAATTTTGGCCCAGTCTCTGTTAAACAGAGACTGAATCTGTGCCCTGATTTCATCAGCATGAAGATTTCTGCATCTTTCCAAATCTGAGAGTTTTTTCCCCCTCTGAACACCATTACTGATGATTCAATGAGTATCAGAAATAAAAACATATAATAGATAATGAAAATTTCAGTAGAAACATATCAAGTTTGGGTTTAATTTGGTCTCAGACCTCACTAGCCTGAATTTGTTTAGCAAAAATTTAAGGAGAAAGTTCAGGAGTCCCTGTGAATTCATTGGGCCTCACCTATAACATCAGCATCTCCAAAATTACACACTTTGGAGAAAAAAATGCCTCTTTCCACAAGCATTATTTAATTGTAATGTCTATTTATTTTGTATTTCTTTCTCTTTTCCTGCATTGTTATAAAAGTTAAAATTCTGCTTGAAAAAATCTCCTTTTACAGGTTAAAAATCTCCAAAGGCTTCTAAGCTGATGTGAAAGATGGACTTAATTGAGCAGTATATTTTTGATTTACTAAAGAAACCTTAATCCTTTGACTACACTGATGTATAGATTTTAGAGAGATTAGTAAATCTAAAATGCATTAAATTCCAGGGCAATAAAACCCACTCTGACTGTATGAAGAGACCTAAATGTGAAAGTTATAACGGTGTGGGGATGGAAGTGGCAGCAAGGTCCATGAAAACCTGAGGGCTTCCAGCTTCCCTGAGGTCAGAAACACATGGAGAACACAAATACCTCAGATAGGTGCTGTCCAAGAGGCAGATAACATTTCTAGCTACGATCCCTCCCCAAAACACCAAATAACTGACCTGAGGTTATTTTTGAGGGATATGTTTTCGCACTGAAGCTGTCTGCTGACTGATCTGGTTGGCATTCCCTGCTGTGGCAATGACTAGGAAGACGAGGGGACCCCAGGGTCAAAAACTCACTCCCCAAGGCTGTCAGTTCAAAACCAGGTATAAACATGACACATAAAATACAATATTCAGTATATTCCTCATGTTATCTTTGGCAAAAAGGCAGATCAGTGCTGAGGAGGCTTTTCAAAAGAAAGCACTCACAGGTAGAGTGTCATGCCCAACACAGGCATGGCTGGTGCCAGGACACTTCGTGTTGGAAAGGAGCAATTCTTGGAGGGTAAAGCACTGGCCAACATTCCTACACTCTCGGTGTGTCCTCGGGACTTCCAAGCCTGTTTCCCCCTCTCCTGTCTCACAGTCACTTGGTTTCTCCAAGGTAGGAACTGTCACTACACAGATGCACAGCCCTATGAATTCCCAGTGCCAGAGAGGGCCTCTCTATTCCACTGGAATGTTAATAAACCCCAGGACTTCTCCTGGACCTCTGCAAGTTAAATAAAGCACTTGCACAGCCCCTCCACCAGAACACGTGGGGAGGCAGTAAGGGATTGATTCCGGTTTGTCTCTGACCTTCCTGTACCCTCCCCACAACCTTCCACTCCCTCAGCTATTTATTTTTGTCATCTTTTCCCCAAAACCCACATCAGAATGTAGTGGAACCAGAAATGGGGCACCAAAGGAAAGCAAATGATTAGACTAAAAATATCCTTGCCAAACATGCAGAAAAATAAATGGGTGGAAAATAAGCCCAGCTCTCCTGAGGGCAGAGCAAGGCAGTGTGCACTGAGGGTCACAGGGATAGCTGCAGTAATTACATTTTACATTGCTTTATGTTTCATTTGTGCTGTCAAAACTGTTTTGTCACACTGGATTTTTTATTTTTAATGCATTTCAGATTTTGCTAATCTCTAGAAAATCTATATCAGTCTAATCAGAGGATTGGGAGGCTCCTCGCTGTATCAAAAATATACTGCTCCATTAAGTCAATCTTTCATACTGGCTTAGAAGTCTTTGGAGATTTCCAATTTGTCAAAGAAAGGGGTTGGGGTTTTTTCCTGCCCACGTAGTTCAGTTTTTCTAATGATGAATCTTTAAGAAAAAGAAAAAAGGAAGGAGGAAGGAAGGAAAGAAAGAGAACAGACAAAGTGAGGTCATTGAAAAAGCCAGCACTGACCAAAGCTTTGCACAGGAGTGCCTGAGATCCCAAATATTTGCTTGAAGATCGGAAAATAATACGGAAATTGTCGTCATGGACAAATTCTTGGTTCCTCCTCTTACACCAAGTGAGATTACCCCCATTCCCAGGTTCCCCTTGGCCTATTCCTCCCTGCATTTCCATCTGTCACAGACTGACCCCCAGCTCCCAGTTCCCTATGGGAACAGCCTCGTGCCCACTTGTGCCTGCTCCAAATGAGCCCCTTCATGGCTTCTTGCAAAGGGCTTCTCAGGCACAGGAGGGACTCACAGTGAACAAGAGAAATCCACATGCTATCAGCGTGAAATCCCTCCCTTCTGCTCCCGTGGCTACAGAAACACTGGATGTTGGCCAGGCAGGTTCTGGCCCCGAGCTGTAGGAGGAAGCACCTCTGGAGGGCACAGGGAGGAGGTTTTGGCAAAGAGCAGAGGATTGGGATCATCCCTCCCTCTTCAGTGGCCACCACCATGTCCCCTAAAGGGCACAGCCCCCCCAGTGGCACAGACTTACTGTCTTTTGGGAAACAGCCAAGAAACATTATCGGGAAGAGCACCATTCTTCTTCCAGGGGAAGTTGTAGGGGCTGGAATGCAGTAGGTAAAGACTGGCAGCTGGGAGAGGAGAAGGGGAAAGCAGTAAAGGGATGATTTTCCACAGCAGTTATATTATTATCTGACATGTATTTATACTGTAGAATTTTTAAGGTATTTATACCTTTTCATTATTACTTGCTGCATTCATTTTTAAGCATAATCAAACCGGGAGCTACAACTTCACCTGACACTCCCTTTTTTTTAATGTTAGTTTGTTCCTGCTCCTAAAATAACACCTGTGTGCCATTGGTACTTCTTATTATCACAAATGGACTTTGGTAATGTGCTTGTAAAGCACAAGAGAAATGGAAGCCTAATCTAGGATTGTCTAATTGAAGCTGAGCACAGAAAATAAAAGAATAGCATCTTGACCAGCATATTCAGACACAAACTCGAGGCTGGTCTGCCTTGGGTTTACCTCTCATACCCCCAGACTCTTCCAAACAGGATTTCAACCACCAAGTGCTTCAAAATTCAGTGTTGGTCAAGAATGACTAAAGTCCCATGAAAACCTACAGAAAATTCCCCGTGGTTTTTTATCAGCTCAGGTTCTCAAAGGACAAACAAGAGAAAACCATGCCAGGTTGTGCAGCTGAAAGGACAGTCAGCACCATTGAGCAGTAATGAACTAGTCCCAGCCACAGAGGATGAAATACTAGCCTCTCAATCACTTCTTGCTATCCAAACTCCATTGAAAGCAGAATGATTAAAGCCCACCTGGTGGATTTACAGGGCTTTGTACTGATATGAGACTGTTCAGTCAGGAGAGGCAGCCTTTTGACATGATTCAGTTGACTGCCCATGGCATTTGACACACACCTAAGGAGTCTAAGTGGTTACTGCTATTAGCAAAGACTTGAAAAAAGACACTTGTCACATTAGGTCAGCTCTCTCTTAACTTCATCCTGTGAAATGTCACCAGTACCCCTGGGCTCCTCATGCCTTATCAGGCTCTCAGATATATGTAGTTATTGTTCCAAAGCAGCAAGAAACAGAGAGAGAAACAAATAAAGAAAAGTGTGAGTTGTTTGTTGTCCCTTCCACAAATGACAAAGCAGTTCTTGAAGACTGACTGCTTTGTGCATTGTGCTTTTATAGGGAATTCCATCCCTGTGCTGAATCCTCACCCATTGCCCTCACTCACTAGAACAATACCCACAGCACTGGTTATCCAACAGCTCCCTGTTAGGACACTGATACCCTGCTCACAGACATGGCTACACTCATAGGACTTCTTGGGAACTGGGCATTATTTTAGGTATTATTTAAGCAGAATCTCCCTTTCCTGCCTAATTTAAAGCCTAGAAAATCTAAAGCCTCGAAGTCTTACCATGCCACAGGCTGCACCTCTAAACTGCAATGTGAGAAGGATGGAATTGTGCAAAAAGGAAAGAAATACAGAGAAGGGAGACACAGATGAGAGTCTTTCATAATATCTCAGCTGGACAAGTTAGTGTTTGACAGCTTGAATTTATGTGAACATTAACAGAATTGATAAGTCAGGGTCTTGCTGACCTTGGTAATACTCCAGAAGTAATATTTTCACTAAGGTGAACTATTTCTGGACATTTCTCCAATGTACTGAACACAAACATTTTTTTCCTGACATTGGAGTGAGCACAGCTCCTTGTTGCTGTTCCCTATTGAAAGGGAACAATATATTCCTATTTCAGCCAAGGTCATCTAAATTCTTGCCCCTTGGCAGTGATTCACATTTTTCCTCCAAATGCTTCAATAAATGAATCCTGCTTTTCTCTCCTTAAACAGGTTACACCTACCCCACAGAGCCTGACCAGCACAGCCAGGCTTCTCAGAGGGGTGTCCTGCCAGGGGGAGCCTTGACTTTCCAACAGAACTCCACTTTCTCTGCTTTACCTCGTGTCTACACGTTGTTTTCCTCAAGGAGCATGAACCAGAGCTTTCCAAAGCATTTCAAACACAAATCAGTTTTCCCCAGCTGTTAATGGGTTGCTCAGGTAGGGCAATACAAGGGACAGAGTTGGGCCCAAGGCTTCCTGAGGCACAGACTACCTGTTTTGCTTTGGAATATTTTGGTCAGGAAATGTTATTCATCATCAGTATGACACCTGGAAAGCACACAGGACTGAGACCCCAAGGAAAAGAAGTGCCTTTTCCTTTCTGGGAAAGGGGTACAGTCTCTTGGCCTGACCACACTCCACTGACTGACAACAGAAGATCCCAACATCCAGAAAACCCTATGGAATTCAGCTTTCCCTGGTGTGAATCAGCTCCCTGGGCCTGCAGTGACATTGATTTATAGCAGTGGGGATGTAGGCAGCTCAATTCATTTCATGAGCAACCACAAAACTCATTGTATGCAATCATCTCCATCTACAACAACAAAACCTGTGCGCTCAGGGAAAGGGCTTGATGATACTACAGATATATACATTTATACAAGGTAATTAAAAGGGTTACTGAAGCAGCAGAGAACAGAGCTTTAATTACTGTCAATGCTCTGAATGGCCCATGGCCCACAAATGTATCTCTATCATAATCACACTCAGCCCTTCTCCTCTTCAAAGTGTATCATAATTGTTTCCTAATTAATCTTTAAGCCCTTGTACCACACAGCCTGTTCAGTCTTTTATAAACACTGGCTGCGCAGTTCTGGGGAAGAAAAGGAGGAGAGGATGATGTGTTAGAGAATTTGCTACATTCCCTGACAGACTCACTGCTTGGCATTTGTTTTTGTTAACTTCTGTAACTTCTGAGAGTCAACAGGGACTAATCTTAGTTCTGTGATGCAGCTAAGGTCCTGATTTATAGCAATTCTAGGTAGCACTTTAACGTGAAAGGTAACAACAGGTAACATTACCTGGCCCATCCTTGTTCAGGGTATGGCTGAAACAGCTACAACAGTTAAGGCTGATCATTTCCACATTTTACACTGATCTCAGGCTGAATTTTTCAGAGAGAGCATTAAATCAGTTCTGTAAGTAAGGGTAGAGAATGTGCTGCCAGATCAAATAACTACCATGGTCATGGTCAGCAATAACTTGAAACTGTGGGGGAAAAAAAAAAAAAAAAGGATGTTCTTTCTGTGGAGATTTCAATGTGGCTGAGTTACAAAAGAAGACAACCATAGTTTGAAATGCAATTTTAGGGTCACACCCAACACATACCCCATCTTAAGCCCACATCTGAGATGGTAACATCAACCAATGAAGTTAGGAAATGCTGGGATTTGTGTTGTCTGGGCAAGTTCTGTTTGCTTTTAACCAAGGATGCATTTTATGAGGAGGTCACACACTTCCCCCTGACCCCTCACTGCTGCACCAGGAAGAGGAAAAGGTCTGAAATCACACCGAGCCCAACGAGCTCTGGGCACTGCAGGAGTTACCCCACACAGACAAAGCTACTCTGCTCTGCAGTGGCTGATGGAGTGGGTCTCTCTGAGACAAAAAAAAAGGGACTGATTCTGACAGGAGGGAGAATTTTGCTTCCATGAATAGGACTTTTGAAGGGCAAACAGCTGCCTCAGGTACGTGTCCTCATGCATGCAAGAAAAGAGAGGGGAGATATTTCAGTAACCCAAGTGGAGCTTTTGGACTATGTTGTGTTCATGTGCTGCTAAAGCTGATGATGTGCCAGTAGGAACCAGCTCATCAGATGGGCACAGGCTCCCTCTGTTCTTTCCTAGGAAGGTGGCAGATAAAAGACAAGGCATTCAAGTAGCTGACAGGGTAACCTGTAAGTGCCTGTCCTGAGCAATCTACTTGTCAGCTTTGCTGGCTTGGAGAGGAGACGTGTGCCACAGCTGTCAGCTTTGTGTCATCCTCCCTCTCCCCCTTTCATCAGCCTTCATCCCATGAATGGAGGTTTTATTTGACTTTCCTTTTTTGGCCCAGCTCACAGGAGGAGCTCCTTTGTCCTGCTACCTTAACGTACCTGAGTGTGGAAATGCAGCCAGCTCCAGGAACAGAGAAAAGCAGGACGGGGATGAAGACATAAGGAAACCATCACCACCCCTACCACCACCACCATCATCATCATCATCATCATCCAACAGGCACACTGAGGCCTGGAGGTGTAAATGCACAGGCTGAGCAAACACAGAGCCCTACAACACACTGACCACCATCTACAAGCACTACATAAAGGACACAAAGGACAGGGCTTTCCTCTTCCCTGTGTGTGATTCCACAAGCTCTTTTCCATCACAAGGATAAATGCCTGTGAAAACAGGGAGTCTCAAGGCTGCTTTTCTTTAACAGCAACATCATCACAAATGGAACTACCTCCCAAGTCTGACCTGGAAAATCTCTGCTCCTGATCTATTTCCATCCTTCTCTCTGGCAGAAGCAGTCTAAGCTGGGCACTCCCTGCTGCTGGAGGTACTACATGGGTACAAGGAGCATTTAAACATCCACCTTCCCAGGAAAGACAAAGGGCTCATTCCCCCACACTCTTTCCATCCACAGTTTCCTAACAGAAGGTGCAGGGATGGATTGTGAGCATCTCTGGCCTTGAACAGAAACCTCTCTCTCAAACAATCATCACGTCAAGGTGATATCCTCGATTCCTCAGGATACACACACAGCAAGGAGACTGTGGAGATCCTGTGCGAGCTTAGAAGAGTCAGGAAAGATCAAAGGACAGGAGACTGGCAAGGGCAGACATTTAGCTGTAGAAAAATAGCATAACTGTTATTGCCAGGCATGAGGAAAGAGAGAACATCTTGAGACATATATAACTCAGGAAGCAATGGCACAGCAGGAAAAACGAAGCATCAGCAGCTGGCACCACCTCTGATAAGAGGCCACGGTACCATAGGCAGATGCATTTTATTGTCAAACAGATTCTAATGAAGTGTCTCAACTGGAGAATGTCAACAATATTCTACTTTGATCAAGAACATTTCATCATTCCTGGATCAAACTGGGGGGTTTTTTGACCTTTTTGTTCCCTTTCTTTTCATATATATAAAACATCAGGTTTAAATGTACATAAATTTTGACTCTTTACCGTGACTCGTCACTAAAAAGACCTAATGGTGCAAGTGGCCCTCCTGAGCACAGGGGTGGGCCTGGGGACACACAGAGGCTGCTCCCAACTCACATCACTCTTTGATTCTGTGAAGGTAAATGTCAAAGTAAATATTGGAACGCAGCTCTGAATGGAAATCCCAGTTTCTGCCCACCTCTGCTGCTGGTTTCTGGGAGGCAGCAAGTAAAATTAATGCCTCCTCTCCTTTTCAGACACCCACTCTGCTGACATTTGCTTCAGTGCTCTGGTGCTAAGCAAGGAACTCAGGGCCTGTTCTGCTTTCAGAGGTGGACAGACTACAAGAGCGGGCAAAGGAGGACTGGGTGAAAGAAAGCATTTGCAACACCTTTTGGAAAGGCAGGCATTTCCAGTGAGAAGCTTCTCTGGACTTTCAAGAGTTAGTTGTCAAACCTGCAAGTTCCTGCATGCTCAGCTCTGGGCTCTTTTAACCTGTCCATTAGGAGATGAATTTTTAGATAAGTACCCTGACGTCTGCTGGTTCACACTGGTCATTCTGCCTGGGTGTTCCACCCTCCTCTCACACTACGTTGGTTCAGTGTCACTCTCAGGACCTTCCAAACACCCCTGCAGCCACCACTGCCATTGGAAAAGCTTGGAAAGAGCAAGGGGGTGAAGTAAAAACAGCATTTTGCTTGTTAGATATGATTCTCACCTGTCTGATCACCTCATGATCTTATCCAATCTGGGAAGTTAAGCACGGAGTCTAGCCGGCAGATCCAAAAGCTATTTATAGTCCCTGGAATACCCTTTGCAACTGTCACAGATTCATCCAGTGTCTTGGAGGAAATCTATTATGGAGCAGGTAAAGAAGCTCTTGAGTACTAACATTTTTAAAACTTCCTAAGTTTCTAGGGGGAAAATGTTTGTGGGATCATAAAGCGAAGATTATTTGGCTCTGGGTGAAGAGAAAGATTTCTAAAGAAGTGAAAAGCATATTGCAGTCAAGGGCTCTTCTAACAGATAAAATATTGCTTGACATAAAGTATAAATTATTGCTTTTATTTATCAGAGTGAGATAATTCCAAATCAAGAGAAAAAGAAACTGGAATCTTATAACTTCACTGATTTTCACAGATACTTGATCACTGTTTCAAACAATAAAGGCCATAGTAAGACCATAACTGATAAATGCAAAACATTCTTAAAAGATAATATAATCCTATTTAATACATCATCATTACTTGGCAGGAAAACAGACAAATGCAGTGGGGTTTATCACAGAACTTGCATTTGATCAAGAGCACAATAATCTCATTCAAATCAACACCATAATTAGAAAGTAATTGCTGTATAATCAGACATCAAACAGACAAAATCACCCTGGGTGTTTCTGACAAAATCACTCGGTGTCAGTTTAATTCTACTCCCTTTGGAGGCTTTATGCACAAGGTGACAGTGCTGAGACTTCCTTAACCCTCTTCCTAATTCCTTCCCTACAGCGAGTGGGGAGATGCAGAAATCCAGGATCAGGCAGCGTCTGAGTCAGGAACTGGCAGAGGTGGGTGGGATGATGGACCTCAGCACATCCCTGGGGTACCAGAAATCCGGAAGTGACGATGCCTGCAAAGCCTCTCCTCAGTTTGCCCCCAGCCTCCTCAGAAAGGCAGGAATCCTGGAGGGTGCCAGTGGGAACTCCGGCCCATTGCTGCACCCAAAGGGACAACAGCTCTGAGTGGAAATCCTTTTGTACTGAGCATCAAATACCGGGTCATAATCGTATCGTTCTCTCTGAAGAGCCTCAAAGCAAAGGATTTCAAAGGCAGGAAGGAGCAAATACCTGGAGCTCTCTAATTACAGAGTCTGAGATATGCACAGCAAAGTATTAAAATAAATGATACAGATGAATTATCAGAGAGGAGAGTGGGGCTGATAAGCCATATTTAGTATACTAATCCTGAGTGTTTGTTTTGCATTCCTTGAGCCTTTCAAGATGACAGGTTCTGATCAACTGCTTCCCTTAGAGGTTGGCAGCTTTCCTGCTTCAGCATTTAATTTCTGTTTGATGTTCTCAACTTTGTGTCAATGTACAAACTACTGTTAAGATATATAGCAGTGATTAAAATAATTCATCCATCTGGTTCTAATTAAAGACCTAGTTAAACCTAATGACAACTTGATCTAGCAAGGCCAGCTCTCATCTTTTAAAAGGGCTGTGTGCATTCAGAACCCAGTGCTGTAAATGGGTGACAGGCTACTGCAGCATGCCCATTAAATTCCAGGGAATTAATTAAACTTGTTTCATAAAAAGGTCTTAATGGCATTTACTGGCAAGGCAAGTAAGGCAGAAATTGCAGGTACCCAGGATTGCTCCCTATGGAATTTCACCACTCCCAGAAGGACCCAGCAGACCCTCCAAGCAGCATGGCAGATACTGGGATAGAGGCAGAAGGGCTTTATGAACCTGCAATCCCAAAAGGGTTGTCACTGCAAATTCAAGTCTCTGCTGGCTGGTCCCCAACTAAGGGACACAAACACATATCCTGATCTTGAGGAATGGGAAATACTTGTGAGGATCAGAAAACACACAGGAACAACAGAGCCAGATAAGGATTCACTGACCCAGTGAAATAAAGCGAGGACATTCCCAAAAGCTGCAAGAGCTGGCATTCCACTTCATGGCTCTGCCTGCTGGCGACAGGGAAGATGTCCTACTTATTCAAAATATTGCCTCTTGGGGAAGAAAAATCCCAGAGGATTTCCAGCACCTCATGTCGGATGCAGGATTTCTGTTGTCTTGAGCAAGGTCAGGATCAGGTTCAGAAGCTGAACTCTGTAAACAACTGAGTTTGCCTTTGCAGCAGCCTCTAAAAACCAGAGAGCACCTGTCTGGATCTGCCCAACCCAAATGTCTTTCAGGAATTCCAACAAAGCAGAAAGTTGTAATGACCTAATTTGTGTCCAAACTAAACATTAACTCGATCTGAAGGGATTATGTATTTCAATTTTGAAGTGTTTTAAACACCCCAATTTTGAAACACAAACCCCTTGAACTGTTAGATTTCAAGATCTACCTGATTTGGGTGATTTTTTTATTTCTTTTTTTCATAGAACAATTTGGCAAAATTGACACATATTTGCAAAATTATCATCTCTAAATCTGATTTTTATTTTTTTTTCCTGAAAATTTCCGCTTAAATCTGTCACCCAAGCCAGGAGCCGGGAATATTTGTCAGGTTTTTGCCTGACTCCATTACACCCTTTTCAATGAAATCTGCAACTAAAAAAATGTACACTCTTCACAAAAAAACAAGGCAGCAGAAGAACCCAATCAAAGTCTTGCACACTGACATTTGCAAGGTTGTTTGAAGAGGAGCGTTCAGTGAAGCCTTCTCTGGTCCCCACTTCCATTCTCATTGCTGGTATAAACCAAGACATTGCTGAAAATTTCACAGGTTTAAAGCTTTTTCCTCTTTCATCCTGCTTGCAGTTAAAAAAAAAAATCACACATAAAGCTCACTTTCCAGCCTGTGCTTTGACTTTCTGCCCTTCATGTTATTATATTTCTGATTAATCCACCATATCTACTTTATAAAGCCACCAGTCCATAATGGAAATGGTGATCTTTAAGCTGCTGATTGTACTTTTCATTTGCTTTAAAGTCTCTTGCCAGCTGATGTTATTTTAGGACAAGACTCTCAGGCAGGTCTGGGGTTTGAGTTTGGGTTATTTTCTTTGCTTTACTCATATTTTTTAACTCTTAAAACCAGCAGACTGTGAACAACCTGCCCACTTTTTTTTTCCTTAATAGATGCTGAAATTTTCTTCCTATGAAGCATCTTTTGCAGTTTGCAGCTCCTAGAAAAGTGACTGAAACCACAAGATAAGACTGGCAAATTACACTTGTTTTTCTCACTGTATGGATAACACACCACGATCACGGATTTCTGCAGCGCACACACGCCTGTTTCCATGGCTGGGCTAGGTCCAGGAGTGGTGAAACAAAGGCAGCTGTTAACAGTTCCAACTGGCCAAGGGAAAACCTGGAGAAGAGGAAACCTCCTGAGAAGACCCAGAGTCAGGAGATTTGCAGGGAGATATCCAGCCCAACTCTCAGTGACCTTTCTGAGGGAACTGAAAACGTCTGGCTGCTTGTCAAAACTGAACATCCAAGCCTGTTGCTGAAGGAAACCCACAGCAAGAGATAGCCAAAGCAATATCAAAGGCCCAAGATCCATGAGATGTAAGGAATGGAGTTGTTTTGGGAATAGCCTTTTCTGCACTGCACGCTCCGTGCTGCTCCTTAATTGTCTGCAGACACACCAGTTCCTGCCCTGCCCTAATCAGGAGAACACAATCCATGCTGCCTCAGACATACAAGCCCCTTTTGGACATCTCTTGATGGGCTAAAACTGATCCAAAATGTCAAACTATCACAGGAGAGACCAAAGGGAGAATTGCCAATATTCAGACAGAGCAGTTCTTCCATCAATCACTCTCTTGCCTCTCTCTATTACAGCCACAATCTCCACCCCCAAAAATTATTTCATAGTAGTGAACATGAGCAGGGCCATCAAAATCCATCTCCCAGCCCTTCCAGACTCATGATCCGTAGTCTACACCAAGTCTGACCATTCCCAAAAGCACTTTAAGCAGTGAACCAACATACCCAGCCCCTGGTAATCACAGGGCACCTGTATTTGGGATCCAGAGTGAATCAATAGTATAGACACCTCTGGGAGAACATCCAGGGGTGGGAGAGAGCCTTCTGAGGAAGGCAGACAAGGTGGGAGGCTCATTGGAAGAGCAGCACTAGGGAAGAGCAGCAGGGTTTGGGGACACACCAGTCTGAATTTCTGTAATGGTGTCAGGTGAGCAGAGTTGCCCTGAACTCTGGGGTGAGTGACACGACCAAATGACAGAAACACCTCAGCAGCCAAGTAGAACTGCTACAAACCCCTTCTGGATGTCACCCCCTGCACCCAACCTCCTGCAGAGCAGCAATCCTGTGCTCAGAGGACCCTCCAAAGCCCCACTTTCAGCCATGAATAGAAATGCTCCGGGAACTTGACTCGTTTCAGCCACCCCAGGCCCAGCTGGCTTTAATTTCTCTCACTATTCAAAAATGAACCACTTGAATTTGTAATTTTCAGTCCAAACAAAAGGCTCTATATTTTGGGGCCGACGTGGAGGGAGTAGGGGAAATGTGCCTTACCCTCAGCTACTGCAGAGTTGACCAGCACAGAAGTCAGGATTAAGGGAACCTCAGCTGAGAAGCAAGACCAGAGTCCACTGCAGCAGCCACTGTACATTCCCTGGATGAGAGGGTCTATCACAGGCTTCCAGGGCAAATCTTTCTCCACAGTTGTTTTCTCAGAGTCCAGCACCATCCTGCTTCAGATCAGGGGCTGTCTAATTATCTTAACAAGATAATCTTAGATTTCTGCCTGAGACAACAAAAAATATTCCATCTGCTCATTTTTGTTACAGCCCATTGAAACCAGTCACAGGGATTTACCAAATCTAAAGGAAGGAGATATTTTTTAGTCTTGCTGTCAGGGCAACATGGAAATGTGTGCCATGCTCCTAAAAGTTGACTGAAGATGGAGACAGCATGACTGCAAAGCCTGACAGAGCTGTGGCCCCTCTCAGCACTCCCCAACAAACCGCTGCCCCAGGACACACACACAGGCACCCTGGGGAGACAGGGATAGAGCACCCAATGCTCTCCTCTGCCTTCCTTCCTCAGTGTGACTCCAGGGAACTGCCATCTGAAGGAATTCACCAACACCTCCACCAGCCCCTGCTGCCAAGGGAAATCCAGCTGGCCTTTTCCCCTGACACCCATCCTTTGCGCAACTCCCGTCTCTTCTTTCCCAGCACCGCCTCATCCAAATCTTCTTGGCACAACCCAAGTTGGTCTTCTCTCACCAGGGGAAGAAAAAGCTGAGTGTGGAGGCAATTTGTCCCTCAGAGCATAGATCATTCCTGCAGTCAACACATGCATCTGGCCAGGGCTCCTTGGCCTGCTTTCCGGAGCGGTGGATGCTGTCCAGAGCCCTCTGCTCAGTGTCCCTGACAAGATGGCCATCAAAGCCTGGGTTAGGGGTCACTCACTCACAGCCATTAGCACTCCAGAGTGATTGATTATCAGCATGTGTGGTCTCAATCAAGAGCCGGTAATGAGCTGCATTCATTAATCCCATTTATATGTTTGCATAGGCCAGTCTTGGATTTCAGAGAATAAAAAGGCTTCATACTGAGATCTGCACATTGCACTACCTGGCAAGAGTAAGGAATCCCAGAGTGGATCAAGGATTGCCATCTAAATCTGTATTTTGGGAATTTCAGCCCGGGTGTTTCTAGCTGTCAAGCAGAGTGGCTCCACAGCATGACCTGCACCCCTCCCGGCAGCACCCAGTCTGTGCCACAGTTTTATCTGTACTCGTGTATTTCATGTTTTCTTTGTGCTTTTAAAGTAACTTTTCATGGACACAGCTAATCCAGTGCTACAACCACTCCAGGTTTCTGTTCCTATTTAGGCCATTATGGGTTCTCTGTTATTTTGCGTTTGATAACCCCCCTTTTTTCCTTCTTATCACCTACAGCAACCCCCTCATGTTCTGAATATGCCACCACCACCTTTGGCTGCCCTGTCTTCCTCAAGCCATTCCCTCTGATAACTTTCCACAGAGAGCCCCATCAGTAAGTAACTTGACTCCATGCCCTTCCCTCACGTCCCATTTGGAATGGGCCAGGCTCCCATCCTCTGCTGAGGCCAGGTTCCTCTCACTAGCAGTAAAGCTATACTTTACTCCCTCCCCTCCCCAAAGATCCCCTGAAGGAGTTATAAAAATAAAGGGTGAAATTCTGGCTCTGTTGAAGTCAGTGGGAACAACGCCCCTGACTTGAATATGGCCAGGCCTGAGCTCAGCACTCGGAGCTCCAGCACAATTTCCTGGGTTTCACACAGGAGGATGAGGGGCTTTGCAGCTTCACCACTTCTGAAAGCACTCCAGAGTCCCAGTGAGGACACCTTCAACTCATTTAACTGCCAGAGAACATTCACATTGATAAACTCACCCACCAGAGCAGCAGAAATGGGTCAGAACTCAAATCCCCTGAAAAATACCCTCAGTTTGAACCAGCTCACTCTCAGGTAGAAACCATTTATCTGAGAAGATGTTGGGAATGCACTCCCCTCAGATAGCTCAAGGAATCAGCTAATTGCATGGGTGGCTGTCCAGAACCTGTCACAGCTTTTCCCAGTATAAGTTCATTACACAATGGAAAAAATAAAGTTCCTGCAAAAAGTTAAGTTGGGCTTTTTTAATTTTTTTCTTCTGGTAGGAAGGTATTAGTTGGTTAAAAATAGATTTGAATAATAAATGCGTATAAGTATTCCCAGGTCCCTTTTTTGTAGAAATGCTTTTGGCATTTCATGTGGGGACAAAAATATGTACTAGTGAGAGGTAATGATGTTTAGCCCCTCTGGTGCAAAAGAACATCAAGTATGGTAAAGGTGACCAGCAGATAATTGTTTCAGCAATTCAAAAACCTTACAACTCTGCACTAAAAACTAAAATAAACAAGGTGAGGGTGATACAGACTGCACAGTAAATTAAAAAACCTTTCTATTTCCTTTAAAAATCCCCAAAGAGCAGCTCACACCTCTCCTTCCATGGGATGCCACAGCTGGTGCTGGAAGCAAATGGGTTGGGGTTGGAAAATGCCATGGCCAGCACTTAATATCCTTATTTCACAGCCATAATCCCCAACAAGGAATTCTTTATTCTTCAAAGGAAAGGCCACTTCTGCTGAACACTCTTGGGCTGACAGCAGAGAACTGGGCCATGCCCAAGGGGTGCTAGGATGGAAAAGGACTCTGGGAGGAAGAAGGAGCAAAAGGAATCAGCCTCCTGGGAATGCAACCCCTAATGATGTCTAGAAAGGCAGGATCAGGCCCAGACATGATCCCCAGAGTTTCTCACAGGGCAGGAAAGAAACTGGAAAGATGCAGAACTGCAGAACCAAAACTTGCTGTAAGAGGGTTTTGCCTGTGTCCTGTGTGACCCTCCCAGTTCATGAATTAATTTAACAGGTACATGTGAGTACACAAACAAACAAGCACTTCCAAACACACATCCTTGTGTCATGAACCCAGAGAAATTAAAGGAGCTGTACCCTCCTCCTGTCCCTAAGCTCCCACACAGGAGCTACTGATGACAATAAATGACAAGTAGCAGATCCCAGGACTCCAGAGCTGTGCACCTTCCATGCCTTGGGAAAGGACTGGCAATTCCCCAGGTTACAACAACCCCACATCAGATTAGTATAAAATTTACTCTGCCTTTAAACATTTAAGAGCTGTGATGACTTAGTGCTGCATTTATTGGCCAGGTGAGCAAACAAGGGGAAGGATAAACATAGGCAGCCCTTCCTCAGGAATAGGAAAAAGATGGTGCTCCCAAAAACCATATTCCTGACTTCTGTAGCTCAAGTGTTACCCTAGACCCACCACTCTGCAGCTGACAGGATCCTAATTAATTGGAGATGACCAAAAGGAAGTTTCTTTGCTGTTCCAAACAAATTTGGGGGGATTATGCTAAAATATTAATGCCAATCAGCAAGAATCTTCCTGAAGCAAATCTCTCTCTCATCTTCATTTGCTGTGCTTTGATTCCCCTCCCAAAGCAGGCTCAGGGCACAGGACTTGAATTCTTTCTCACGAAACCCATTTTTTTCCTAAAAAAAAAGTCAGGAATCTTCTATTCCTCAAAGCTCAGAGATACAAGAAAATTAAATACAAATGAAGGTCCTGATCTTATCAAGTGGTTCCTGCAACTTACCTTGCTGTTCTTCATGTCCAAGAATTCCAGCAGGACATGGGGTGGAAATGAGTCTTGTTTCACTCCCAGAGTCTACAAAATGTATAAGGCTGCAATCAAATATTGAAAAGAAAAACATTTTGGTTAATAATAAAAAGACATAAAAGGTCAAGACAAGCTCCCAGCTAAACACTGATTTTCCTGACTAAAAGGTGTTGGAATTCTATGGTATACAAAAATTCCAGATAGAGGCTGGGGATTTGGAAGCAATTTTCATTCTATAATAGAACTATTTTTTGTTTAAAATATTCACAAAACAACATTTGTGATAAAAATTACATGCTAACATAAAACATTTACTATTTTCAAAAACATGGAAGGATGTTACTTTTTTGTCCTTTCTTATTGTTTCAAATCATGTCTAACATCACTGTTGCTGATTGTATCTTTCCTGGTTTTCTATTTCAGCCTTTCCTTACTTTGTTTTGGGGGTTTTAGTTGTGTTTTTTTTAAACTTTCCCAGACTGTCTTTCATCTTCTGCAACTTTTTAGCACCCTTGTTCCATTGCATCCAGTATCAATAAAGGATAAAAAGAGGTAGACCAAAAATATCAAAAATTCCAAAAGATTAACATTTCTATTTTTAATGGAAAAGCATGAAAAGTGTCGTTTATGATGTAGCAAGAAGGTTGCCTTTCATCACAAGTGTTTTGAAGAGGAGATGTGAACAAGATATACTGACAACATTTAATTTTATCTGACTTTACTGAGCTAGTTTTATCTCACTTTAGTGAGCATAATGCCTAACATATTAGAAAAAAAGTCTGTACAAGAATTATTTGGAGCAGTGGAATTAAACTGGAGATAATAATAATAATAATAATAACAATAATAATAATTATAGAAGGTGTTTCTATGGACTTATTTATCTGATCAATATTTCACAGGCCTAAAAACTGTAGCCCTAAATTAAGCTTTTTCTCCCCTTTGATGACACTGAGGAAACATTTAAACTGACTAGTAAGAATTTGGAGAAGAAAGTTGCAGCAGGGCATTGACTTTGTATGAAAAGGCACAAGTAAAACATAAGGATCATGTTTATCCTGGATGAGTTTCCTGTCGACACTGTTTATTATTGAGCAATAAACACACTTGGATTGTGCAGATATATCTTCAGAAGAGGTATTAAGAACCAAACAGTTTCTGTAAATCTTCTGAGTGGGATTAACATTCAGATTTAAACAAGGTTCCACACATAACACGCATTTGATCACTTAACAGGTCCATGTCCAAAATATTCCTGGCTGCAGATGTGCACTCAGGATCTGATTCCTCCACTTTGCTTGGCCAAAATGCTGAGATCTGGTCTTATTTTAACTAAACACATCCTAAGTTATTTTTCTGGGTGTCTCTCGGGCCTCATTCTCACTGAGGCGAATTTCTGCCAAGGTGATGGGCTGGAAAAGTTCCTCTCTTCCACCTCCCCTCATTTATCCCACTTTGTGGCACTATCTGATAGCAATGCTGGGGACACCCTCAGTCCCTCATGCAAAATATAAATAAATGGGACACAAAGAGAAGGCATCACCAAATCCTTGTCCCAGCACTGCTGTGACAACGGGTTGGAGCCCTGGGGTGATTTACAGCATTGACTGGGCACCTTGAGTTAGGGCCGGATAACTTTGCTCCTTCAGCACAAAGGGAGCTCCCCACAAAGCCTCATCCCTTGGCATCAGCACACAGGCCTGATCTCCCACAGCCTGGAGCAGGGAATGATCCAAGGAGTATTTCTCCAGGCTGCTCATTCTAATTGCTCTGGGTCACTCTGAAACCAAAATGTTTCTCTTTGTATGTCTAAAAGTGAACATGGGAGAAAAGGCATTTCAGAGTGAAAGAAATGTTCCTTCACATTCACAAATGGCAAGTGGGTTTTTCTCCTTCTTTACTTTCAGAATTTTATTTTATTATTAAGTTTAATTGAAGCTGATCTTAGAGCCCCATTTCAAAACAAAGCCTGAACGCTTCGCGTAAAACCCACTGAAGTGACAGCTTTCACTTCACTCTTTCTTCCAGGGTGGGAAAGTTTGGTTCAAATTGTTTGCCAGGTTCGACAAGGTTGGCTGCAAACAGTTTGAGCTGAACCGAGTCTGATTTTTCAGCAAATGACCCAGGAGAGCAACTATTTGTTTTACCTACTGTAACAATAATGTTGGCAATTTCACCATTACATTTTTTGTCAATAGCTGATTAGACATAACAAATCTAAGACACGACAGACCAGAACTGCTTTGACAAGGGTTTTGGAGTGTGGAGGGTGCTAATGAGAGCTCTAAATGCTGATTAACCCCTCCATGGTGTTGTGTTTATCCCAGGCCAGGGTCCCACCTCTGCCCAACTGGGATTTATATCCTTAGGGAGCCTGGCTATGGGTCCTCACTCTCTGTGACCACTATCGGCTACAGCGGCCAGATAGCAGAGAAGTGGGCCCTTCAAAGCAGCTACACATGTAGGAATAGTCTGGAGCAAGTGTGTGGATACAGCCAACCTTCTCCCACTCCTCAGAAAGTCAATGTTCAGAGCAAACTCCTCCTCTGACCTGTCAACACGTGCGGCCTCTCCGCTCGCCCTTCCGAGATTCCAGGGCTGGCGGGAGGTGATGGGAATTGAACTCTGGCTCTCAGGAGCACCTGGCTTTGTTATCTCTAAGGACCCAGGAAGATTTCAGGCCCTATCAGCCTGTGCCATGTCCTGACACTTGACTCACAAAGTGGCCCTGGTGTTGGCTCACCTCCAGGCTGAGATAGTGACTGTCAGCAGAGAGGTGAGAAGGAATGGGAGCGGAGCAGGAGCACAGATCCTACTGCTTCTTGTGTGAAAACACCATATCTCAGATTGCTGAGGAGTCCGCTCTCTTCTGACTCCCTCTGAACATCAAGACCTTCACTGCAGAGAGTCCAGGAGGCTGAGTTCACACAGGCTGTTTTAGTGCGTTATCTCCATCTGTGTGGTGGCCACAGGGAGGAAAAAAGAAAAAAAAGGAAAAAAAAAATTGGTCAATACTAAAAAAAAACTGATGGATTTCAGGCCAAGACTCCAGATAGATCCCAGAAACACTGCCTGACATGTCTCAAGTACCAGTGAAAGCAGGGAAGTTTCCCAGTTTCCATGCATTTGACTCTTCCTTCAGAAGTATCCTTCGTATGTACAGATCTATTCTGTATTTACTATTGAGAACAAAGAGACTGAAAGCCCATAACCCCAAACAACACAACAAATCCCAAGAGATAATTTGATTTGAATATTCTTGAGCAGAAGCTCAAGCCTGATGCTAATAGCAGGACATCTCTCTGGGAACAGATCCCAGGCTCTAACCTGCTGCTGTCCCCAGGGTTGATCCGTGCCCGTGTTATGTGCATAAGACAGATGCAGGAATGCCCCAGGAAGGAGGAGATACTGCTCTCCATGAGAGACCAGATAACAGGGGAGAAAGCAGCTGCTTTAGAGAAACTTCACTGCCTCTAAAGCATTCACAACGGTAGAGGCATTTAGTGTTTGCTCTTTTATCAGTGCAGCTGCAAGTGATAATTCAACCTCCAAGTGGTCTGTGCTTTTGTTCTGTCTGAATTGAAAAATGCCCCAACAAAAATCCTTGCATTGTATCGGGATTATGTGCTTGGAAAGAACTCAACAAATTGCATTTAGGATGATCAAAATGATCCATTTTCCTCACGGTGTTGCTGGTAGACAAAGGTTTGAAAATCAAATTTTATCACTATCAATGTTACTGCCCAATGTAAGAGCAGTGACAGAGCTTTATCAGGCAAATTCCAAGACAGATGGACCCAAAAGAGTTATCTTTATTATCCTCATCTTGCAAACAGCAGTTGCCAGTGTCACACACTGACACTTCACTAGACATCCTAAGCATCTTTATCATCTCAATATCCCAAAATAGAATACCTTCTGTATACTGACTTCTCCACAAGACTACCCTTGCAAATGCTGTTTCTCCTGTACAAAAATAAAATAAAATAAAATAAAATAAAATAAAATAA
>JAWWES010000115.1:1920074-1975256 GCA_035583135.1 Lophotriccus pileatus
AAAATAAAATAAAATAAAATAAAATAAAATAAAATAATAAAATAAAATAAAAATAATCCCTCTTCCAAACTACTGCACAGTGAACATGGTCTCTCTCATAGCCTCACTCCTGGTAACCTCCCAGTGTCTCACAGTGCAGTAAGACAATAAGCAGCTCCAGGTTTGGGACAGAGATTAAAGCCCAGCTTCTTGTATATTCAGGAACCTCATTCCCACTAAAAACTGAGCCTTTATCCCAGTTTGAATGAAATCTCACCTTTTGTGACTGAGGTACCAGTGTGTGTGCAGCCCAGAGCTCTCCTGCTGCAGAAATCCCCAGCACAACAGAGGGTTGGTGATGTAGCCCCTGATGGAGTGATCCAAATCCACAGCCCACCCCACCAAAACAGCCTGGTTTGTGTTAGGGACCTGTATTTAGACAGCGATCTGAAGCCATGGACAGACTCAGCAGGAAAAACATACCAGCACACGCTGCTACTGGATGCTCCCCGTTTCCCAAACAACCATTTCCCCCAGCAGGAATGTTGATTTAAACCATTCATGCCAAGGTGGGTGCAGGATAAGGTTATGTGATTCTTGGAGCCACCACACCAGGTCATGAATGATGGAGTAATGAAAAGAAAATTCCATGCTCATTGCACAGCAAATAAAGGCAGGATTGTGGAACCACCGGCTGCCTGCTGAGCTCTGCCTTGGGGTGGGCACAGATCTGCAGGAGGATGGAGAGAAATGGTTGGGAGAGAACCTCATCATAATCCCAGGTTTTTCTTACTGACCTACAGTACTAAAATCTCTCCCAGGGAAGAAACAGGGGAACAAACAAGACCTTTTGAGCCTCAGTTCCCATCCTGCACACCCACAGTTTCCACTGACTTGCTTAGAACTAAAGGTGCCCAATGGCTCTGGAAGTCACACTGAAGGGTCACCTGCTATGCAGAGTAAAGATTGTTTAGATTCTGCAATTGCTCATATTACCATGTCCAGAGGGTTTCTTTCAGGACATCATTATCTCCAATCTCTCAGGCTTCCAATGTTTTTCCTAGGGATAACTCCCTACAACCTGAGTTTTTTTCAATACAGACACTGAACAAACTCTTTATATGTGGAATATACAAGTTTTTATATAAACTTTCTAAAAAACCCAAAACCCTCCAGTTTCAGCTCGGCCTTTAAAGAAGTGCAAAAGCTTTAGTGTGCTTTTAAGAGCAAAGCATCAGAAAGCATTGCTTTTTTTTTTTCCCCTGGCTTAACTGATCCCAGACTGTAACCTCAGACAAGCTGATAGTTGAGAAAGTAAACTAATTACAACGTATATCCAGAGCCTGCCCTGCCCCAGCATCACTGACCCAACATCCTCACTTTGCTCGTTCTTTTCCACACTTCCCAAAATTCATTTCAGTGAATCAAAGATGCTCCCAGCGCAGATCATGTGCCACCTTTTGGCACAGGAGCCACTGGCTCAGCACAGCTCTGGGCAGCTCTTGCCTTTGCCAAACAAGCATTTTCATGACAAAAGTCAAGAAATAAATACCAATTTCAAGAAGTTCCTGAAACCTCTATTTAAAGTGCCTTCAGTTGTAAGTTCAAGGAAGGCAATGCCTTTGTGACAGCACAGCTGTGGAATAAAAAGATTCCCAGGGCCTCCTGGCTGGACTGACTCCTGGGCTTTAGAATTATATGAATATGGGCTTAAGACCACCCAAATTCTTCTTCTTTTTTTTTTTTTTCCTTTTTGAGAGGGGGGGAAGAAAGAGAATTTGGACACACAGGGGTGAAAGCAACCATCCCTGCACATTGGACAACTGTAGTTTTACAGTACCAGTGATGTGACAGGCAGCACTGACCCATGGCAGCAGCTGTATTTACACTAGAGCCTAACAGGGAGAGCTCACTGGAGGGGTTGGAATATGCACTGCAGGACACAGTGGCCTTTGGAGAGATGCTTTAACCCACACGTGCCAAATCCAGTTGCAGGAATTTAATTCCCTGCCAAAGCACAGCCGGGGGGAACTGACTTTTGTCTCTTGCTTAGTGAGTACGTGGCTGATTTTGCACCTAAATCTCAACTCTCCACCAGGAAGCATTCCCATAGGAGCAGGAGATGTCCTTCTGGAGAGCTAGTGTTCCTCTGAGGATGAAGCCCCCAGCTTCCTGATGATACAGTGAGGGCAGGGACCCCAGACAAGCACCTGAGGGGCGGGGGCTGTGCCCCACAGATCCAGGCTCAAAGCAATCCACTGGGACTGGGTCTCTTCAAACTGAAACTCATTATATAGCCTTTTGATGACATTTCTTTGTTTTCTAATTGATTCAGGCTTTCTTAGGCTGATCTCTCAATGCAGAGTCTAAACAAAGAGAAACATAATCAAACACTTGCTTTTTCAGCAGGGAAAAAGAAAAAAGAAAACCATGCACATTGCTCTGTCTTAGGCTGTAGTTTTCCTGGGCTGCTCCCATCTTTATTTAATGTCCTTCCTTCACACCGTGAGTTCTTGGATAGCAAAGAAAAACAGCCCATGTCTTCACAAACAAGAGGTGGCTGGAAAATCAAATTTAAAATGGCAATCACATTTGCAGCAGTGCAGGTACATAAATAGTCCACGTTTTTATTTATACCCCTTCAGGTAGCGAGTAGCTCAGAGCTCTCTTTGCATATTCCCAAGTCCCATTAATTGTTTTATTACCACCTGCTTTTAATCACCTGCCAAAAGCACGTGCTTTATACCTCCCTGGATAACAGATGGAACATGGGGTTTGTGATGCAAGAGTCAAGATACATGGGCAGGTGGGACAGGTTGGAGGAGAAGGGAGAGAGGAAGAGAGGACACAGTTCAAAGCTATGGTAAAATTTAGTGTAAACTTGTCATGGGGGATACTCCAGCAGACATATCTCAGTAGCAGGAAACCCAAACCACGACATGTTTGGACAGAAGTTTTCAGCACAGGAAGTGCTCCAGTCTGCAGGACCTGAGCAAAGGCACTGGGGCAGGCAGGGCAAGAATGTGCAGCAACTTCAGTTCCAGGTTGTCCTCTGACACAAGCAGACGTGGTTCCAGTCACTGTTTCAGCTCCACAAGGGTGCCATCCCTCCAACACCGACCTCGGGCCCACAGCCTGGGGTCAGGGAAGGCAGCACGGACAACCAGGGGGTGCTCGGGATGCCTGGCACTGGAGGTTGTGTAGCTTCCTTAGGAGCAGCCAGTAATCCTCACAGTCTCTGGGAAAAAAGGATAATTACTCCAAAACACCTTTAAAGCCTCTCCACTGATCAGTGAGGTTTTTATTGCTTTGAGCTGAGGCACTTCAGGTCAGTCCCACATCGAGCTCTCAGATGCAGAATAGAGAATGATACAGAATCACAGAATAGGGTAGTTTAGAAGGGACCTTAGAGATCATCTGATTCCAACCTGCTGCCATGGGCAGAGACACGTTCCACAAGACCAGGTTGCTCAGTGCCCCATCCAGCCTGGCCTATCCTCCTCCCTATCTTCTACATCATTCACTCTGAAGAGCCCGTGGAAGATTTTTCACTCATTCATCCATACACTTGTCCTGGCTTGACTACACCTTTTTGTAATTAAACCTTGCATTTCTGGTAAAATAGAACAAATGCAGGTCAAAATGGCAGCAATGGTGTGAGAGCTTGAGGGCCCAGTTCTGATTTCACACACAGAATTAGCAAGATCCCTCGATTCCCAGAAGCCATTCCTTCCCCCATCTCTCCTCATTTATGAGGGGTTGGCTGTGCAGAAGGGAGCAGGACAACTCCAGCTGACCCAGGACCCTCCAGACAACCGGAGCAGTGTCCCAGCAACCCTGTCCCCATCCCCTCCCTCTGGACAAACATTCCCACAGGCTGTAACCCCAGGAAGGGCTCAGGGAGCAGAGCAGGGAACCTGCAGCAGCTCAGCCCCTGACGTAGGTAGATCATCACCCTGCTGCCAGAAAGAACCATTTCAGGGACTCCTTTCCACAATATTGGGAATTCCTGCAAAACTCCCGTCTCTGACGTGCTGCTCTGATGTGAAATATCCCCAGTGTTTGCAAAGGAGTGATTATGAATGACTAACCAGCCCTGCATATATTTCAAGAAAACTTGGAAACAGCCTTGTTATTTTTGGAAACACGGGTGCTTGTTCGGGGCAAGCTGGCAAGGGGGAATTACTGTGGAAAGTTACCCAAGGAACAGAGAGGCTGCAGTGCCACCTACTGCCTCACTCCGGGCTCTGATTTTGGATTCCACAACAAACACGGAGACACAAAGTGACACCCTGGAGTAGCTCCAAGCTCAGAGAATCACCCAGACCTGACCATGACCCACTGCAGATTCCTCACCAGAAGGTGCAAGGTCACTGCCGCAGACAAGTGATGGAAGAGCCACTCCTGCCTGGGAGCTTTGCAGCCCAGAGCATGGAGCATGCTGGACCTTCAAAAAGCACTTAACTTTTATTAAAATCATCCTTAGTATTCTTTTTTTGCACACAAATAAGAAAGTTGATTTGGACTTTTAATAGCTCCTCAACTTCACCAGAGACCAGCAGCAGCAGGTTCCAAAGACACTCCAAAAGACGCACCTCATATAAAAGTGTGGTTCATAGATATTTTTTTTTAAAAGTACTTGACTTTGGGTTTTTTTCATAATTTAAGCTTTTAATGTAATTATAAGCCTCCCTGCTACACAAGACAGAGAACAATTTCCCGGCCTCCAGTCTGCTGGTCAGTCAGTACTGTATAAACCTTCACAGAATTTATTAAAAAAAAATATTAAGAAATCCAAAGGTAAAACCAGTTTGTGCTTATATGGAACTGCCCAGTTAAATATGAGACTATTCCTTGACTACATTTCAGTTTTCCCAACCACAAATTCACAAAATGTAGATGATTCCACAAAGAAAACAGATGCTCCTTTGGGATTCTGAGTTCCAAACCGGAAAACAAAACATGCAGAAACACCAGGGGAAGGTTGTTTTCTCCCCCAGCTACAGAGTATCAAAGAGCCCTAATTAGAATTTGCTACTCAGTACAACATATTATCAAAATCACCAAAGAGAACATATCCATTTATTCATAAATGTGGTCTGGATTATACAGGCATTGGAGATGCTTGGTTGGATGTGTGTCTGGTCTGGTTTGTGTTTGGTTTGGAATCCATTCATTTAGTCCTTAATTTGCCATTAAGGAACTGATACAGCAAGTGTGCACATTAAACATTTAAATGTGGGTGCCTGGAGGCACATGGAGCTAAACAACTGCAAGTGGTTATCCCTGGAAGTTTAAACAAGTGATTTTCCTTCCTCCACAAAGATGAGGTTAAAGGTTAGACCAGACGACCTCCAGAGATCCCTCCCAACCTAAACTGTTCTATCACTGAAGCAGGGACAGACAGTCAAGAAGTGCAGTACGGAGGATAATGCTCTAGAACATCCCTTCCCATTTCCTATATCCATTCCCAGTTCCTACATCCAGCTCTTGGGACGCTTCAGCCCACAGTTCCAGAAGGATTTAAGTGAGCAACAGCCCTGACATCAGTACCTGGGGGAGGCAGCACCCAGGGCCACTCCTGAGATAGATTTAATTACACTGTACCTGTATAAAAACCTGACCCGAATCCCTCCTGTGCCAAATGCCCAAGTCCTTCTCCACAGACCAAAGGGATTCCATAAGTAGTTTTGCCCCTTTTTGGTGGCCGAGAGAAATTCCTCACAGATCCTAATAAATGTTGAATTACTGTCACACCACTTAGAGCAACATTTTTTTTAGAATACAGCAAGAGAAAAATATATCACATTTCATGGTCTGTTCTTCCAAAAGCTCCTACAATTTGGCCCATAGGAAAAAAAGGAAAAGCCTGCTCAGCAGTGCCAAGCCTTTAATGGTGTCCCAAAGCTATGCAGCTTTGAACGGAAAGTGAAGAATATTGGATCTGTGCAAATGAAGACTTGGGACAAGAGAACTTCACTGTAATGGAAGGGGAACAGCATAAAAGAATCCTCAGGAACATTTCCACCCAGTTCTGGGCTCCCCAGCACACAGAAACCCCATGGGTTTGCTGCTGGGAGCCCAGTGAAGTGACACAGAGATGATTAAGGGACTGCAGCATCTTTGACTTGAGGAGAGACAGGGAGAACCGGCACTGCTCAGCCTGGAAAAGGAAGGGGTCAGGGAGATCTTATCACTGGTGTAAATAAAGATCTGTTGGGAGAGAATGAAGAGGGAGCCAGAGTCTTCCCACTGGAGCCCTGTGACAGCACAAGAGGCAAAAGACACAAGCTGAACACAGGAAACTTCACCCGACCATAGGAAAAGCACCTTTTTTTTATTGTGAGAAGGATCAAACACCGGGATAGGTTGTCCAAAGAGGTTGTGGAGTCTCCATTCTAAAAACCAGAAATCCCAAGCTCCTCAGTTTTCCTTGTTTCTTTTTTCAAAAATGCTGATGGAGATCAAATTCTACTCAGAATCATTAAATTGCAGTAAGGATCAACAGAAAAGCAGAACTGCAGACCAGATGTGATATACAACAGAAGCACCAAGACTTCTTCTTCCACTTAAACTCTGTTCTACCTGATCCCTCAGCACACATAGGAGAGACTTTAAGAGAGGGATTCAGATTAACTAGTCCCAACTAAAATGTTATTGCATAAAGTGGATTTATTCACTACCTCCAATGTCATGTACCCACAGAAACAGACGTGGGTCTTTCTTTTACCTCAGTGTTTGAACCAGACAAAGAGACAACTCTTTTTTGGTTCTTATTTGTACTAAATTGAAGGGTTACAAATGGGTCTGATCAAATACAGATTCAAAGAACCCGCAAATACTGACATGAACTCCTCAGTTTAATTCCATTTTCATCACTCCTTTGTGCAAAATGCCTGAATTTAAGAGCACAGCTTCCAAAATAGAAGACAAAATATATGTTAAAGCACCTTGTTCCTACAAAGGAACTGATCCTGCATTTAATTAAGGAATTGGCAAGATTCTATTAATTATGTCCCCAAGATCAAGGTTTGGCCAACTCTTTTTAGAGCCTGGGTATAACTAAGCTCTAAATAAGTCTGCAGGAAGAGACAAGAGTGTGCAGAAGCAGCAAGGGGCACTTCAAAAGCGGAGCCCGGGCCCACAGTGATCAGCAAACAGCCCTGCTTTCCGTGGTGGTTGTGAGGAATTTGCCTTTGAATCTGCATTAAATAGCCAAATTTTCTACATCCTGCTTGATGCATTTGGGAAACATCTGTTTTGATTAAGCTGAAATCAGTGCAGCACGTTAACATCTCAGAGGAAATTGGGTTCGTTTCATATGGATTTGAGGGCTGTGTTCTGGTGACATCAAGCACTGAAGGGAAGGGTGACACCAGACAATTCTGGGAGAAAAGGAAGCAAACTGAAGCAAAGTGCCATCATCCTGTGGGAAAGAATCATTCCCAGAACAAAACAGCTTTCCAAATGCGTCTGTTGGGGTGCAGAAAGCTGAAAAATGGGCTTTGCCCACAGAAAATTTTCTTCTGGAGAAGGAAAAATAAAGCTAAAGCCAGTATTACACCCATCTGAAAAGGCCACTCCAGTATTACAGGTGTTGTAATTCAGTTCTCTCACATCCCAGCATTCCTCTATCATCAGCCACCTCTGGGTTGATGAAAGCTCTCCATATGTACCACTGGCTGCTCCCAAGGGGAAGAGCAGCACTGGCGTATTGGGAATCTTCAAGTGTGGTTCACTCTGGGCACCTGGTTAGAGAAACCTGTTCAGTGGGACCACATGGGCACCAAACCAGTAAAATCAAAATAACACTGTGTTAGAAATAACTACCAGTGTCAGAATCCATGAGAAACCTTCACAAGACTGTGACTAAAATAAAATTCCAGCACTAGGAGCACTGCAGGCACAGCTTGGAAGGGAGAATCCAAAGGAAATGCTTGAGGAGGTCTGTTTGTAGCTGAAGTCCATTTTGCTCCCCTGTTTTCTCAGACCACTCTCATTTTTATCTATTGGATGTTATCAGACTCCTGCAACTAAGATTTTCCAAGAAGCTTAGAATTACAAATGATTTGCAATAATGATTGAGTAACAAAGCTCCCCCAGGTTGACTTGGCAATCTCTCCTGTGCCCACTCAGCCTTCCAAGACAAGGACTACTCCATTGAGTATTTCCTAACATAGGGTCCAGCAGGGAGGGCTTTCACCGGGAGGTTGTTCATGGAATAATGAAATAAAGGACAGTCTGAGCTCTCTGATGAGACTGAGCAGTCGGTGAAGTTTGCAGGGTTTGAGCTCCTGACTGTGGCAATCACAGCAAGGCAATTTTGCAGACCTTAGTGTCATATTTCCCTGTTCCTTTCAGAAAACACCATCTAGTTTTCAACACGGCTCTAATGATAACTCCACAAAACTCTGTGGTTTTGCTTTGTAGATCACTGAAGTATTTTGTCTCATGTTGCTCCCCAGCTCTACTGTGTCAGCTCCAAATGAATCAAAGGGATCTCTGAGCAAAAGCTGTTTGAAACTGGTAACATTCTGGATTCTCAGTGGAACCACCAATTTGGCCTGATGAGGTTCACTCCAAAGACTTCAGTGAGTTAAGCCAATCTTTCAACAGGCATGGCAGGAGTTTAAAGTTTCTAATGAACCATGAAACAAGGCAAGTTTCTGAGGAGCTTTTTGGGAAAGCTTTCCTTAATTCCAGCTCCACATCACCTCACAATTTTGCCACCAATCTCACAAGACCCAGGGGAAAGTTGTACAAGCTGCTGAGGAAAGCTGTGACAACTGGATTAGAATAACCAGCATGCCCGGGGGACCAGGAATTATTCACCAGCTTGTAGGCCAGAGCTCCAAGGGTCAGTCAGGGAGCAAGAGAAGAGCTTTCAGAGCAACACTGACCTCCTGTAACAAATAGGAACTAGTGGTTTGTTCTTGTTAGACAGGGTTTTATTGTAAAATGCTGATTCGTCAATACTGGCAACAATGCACTTGGATCCAGGATACAATTTCTGGACAGGGAGAGACACTCCAAACTGCCATGTATCCTCTGGAATGCTCCTGAAGCAGCTCTTAAGGTCAATTTTTAAAGAAAGATTAAAAGCTACAGAAAACAACTGAGCTGCTGAAATCCAGGATCAGTGTTTTGCTCTGGCACACTATTCCTACTCCAATTAGTTTCTTTGTGCTCTATCTTCTCATTTCCCAAGCAACTGAGACTTCCCACCTCATGGAAGTCATGGAAAGAAACTTTAAAGTCACAGAAGCTTTAAAGACTCCCTGGTGCTTAGCTGTAACAAGGATGGGGAACACAAGCACTTCCTGTACCTCGCCAAGCACGTGTAAAATTCCCAGTGTTTCCCACCAGTGCTGTCAAAACATACAACTGGCCAACACATTCATCTGGAGTGAGGTTGAAAGCTTTACCACTTTGAAGCCAGGTTTGGGTTATGCCCGTGCCCCATCCCAGAGGAATGTTAAGCAGAAGCAGAGTGAGAATGGTCTTATGCTCATTTTGAAATCCAGAAAATGTATCAGCAGTGACCTCTGAGCAGTGAAAGAAGAGATTTTTTGTTTCTAGTTCTGAAGAGTTCCCATGTAGACTCTCCCCGGCACAGCCTGGAGAGGCCTGTTTAGCAGCAGACCTGCTGAAGGTCTCATACCCAGTCACAGCTGTCTGGGTTGCAAACACAAATTTGCAGCAATTACATTTATCCTTTTGGTTATACAAGCAGCAGATCCACCAAATTCCAGGTCCTCTTCACTACCCAACTCCGGACTGATCTTACCCTCCCCTCTTTTAGCTCAGTTTAAACATTGTCATCTGCATTTTTTTTGTTTTTCAAAATCCTTGGGAATCTATGTAAGAAAAGATGCTTGTGAAGAGAGAAGCTTTGTGTTCTTTTTAACACGTTAACTTGGAGGACAAAGATTAGAAACCTCTTGGTGACACAGACTGGAGTCAATTAGGACAAAATATTCCGTGTGCACACTCTCCTCCAGGCAGTATCTGCAGCAAGTGTGTAATGCAAACCATGCTGAGCAGCTCTGTCCAGCTCCCAAGGATTCCGACTGAATCTCACCAGACACAAACGTGCAGTTTTTCTGTCATTAGAGAGCACCCAGGGAAGCAGCACAACAAAATGCTTCCTGCTGCTGTTAAAGGCAGGAGGCTGTGATTTCAGCTCACTCATCTGCTCGCACGCTGAGGAATCCACAAATATTTAAGCTTTGTGGCAGCATGAACCCCCTCCCCTCCCAGTAGCAGAGTCTTTTCCTCTAAATGCTCCAAGACATTTCCATGTTTGCCTTCTCAGGCTGTTGACAATAAACTGCTTAACAGGAGAGGGCACCTGTGATGCTTTTCCTGATTATTGATAACATCTAGAGGGCTTAAATACGGCCTTTCCTGCCTCAGTTTTTACAGGAGGTTAATTGAGATCAGATACTCAAAACTGAGCTTAATAGCGACAGACTAAGTGCACAATCCAGACTATGGGGAAAAAAAAGCCATGTTAAAAAGTATTTGGAATAGTTAAATATACCCAGATCAGCCACACATGATAACTCCAGGGCACTCAGGAAGACAAATGCAGGACTCTGAGCCATTCCTGGTGATCTGTGGAGTGCTCACTGAAAACACGTATGGAAGTCCAGGAGCCCAGAAAGCTGATTTTTAACAGTTAGGGAACAGTTTAGAGACACTTAGATCTGTGTATGGACCACAGTATAATCCCTAGGACAAAAACAGACACTAAGAAATACTCTGGATACACGAAACAGAGCAAAGTACAAGATACCTGGCTTTGAAAAATCAGATTTAGAGAGTAGGGAGAGGGAAAGGGTGAGGAGAAGTAAGATTTTTGTTCTCTCCGTCCCCCAAGGACAGGGCAAGAGTGAAGGGCTAAATTTTAAAAACAAAAGAAATTCAGTTGAGAGGTCAAAAAGATGTTTCAAAGTTAAGTAAGAGTTACTTGGAGAGACTATGAAATCACTTCTCACAGATTTCTAGACCCTGTCAGGGAGGATTAGGCTGATTATTTACTTGATTCCAGGTATGACTTCCACCCCCCAGCATCTCCTCTTGCTCCTCCAGGTACCTGACATCCCATTTCACTTCTCCTTCCCTCAAAATGTCTTCCTTGCCCCACTTCTTCCCCTTTCCCTCCAGGGACAGGGAGTGGGAAATCAGACTTTAAGAAATGAGTGATGCCTCAAATGAGTGATGAATTAAGACAGAATGAGTGTCACTAATGAGAAGGTTTATTTCAGCCTTTATCAGCCCAGTGACTAAGGTGGCCTCTTATGCTCTGGTTATATAGCTGCTTCCATTGCAGCACCTCTAATTTCAAGAGTCACAAACAACTTAAAGAGCCATTTTGGCCGAGATTTTCTAGCCATGAGGCAGAATTCCCACACAGTGCAGCTTCCAGGATTTTTCCAGTTTGGACAAAACCTTGTGTCACTGGAGAAATAACCTGTCCTCCTCTAGTTAGAGCCTGTATGACAACAGTGCACGTGCAGGAGGCAGCAGGATCACGAGGATCTGCCGGGCTGCGGCATTTCTTTCCTGTGGGAGCTTCAGAACTTCAGTGCTGTGTTACCGTCAACTCCTTCCCTGGGAAGTATTTTACAAGGACCTCCCCAGTGGCATGTGTAACAAATGATATCTGCTGCAAGTTATTCCTCAGCTCTTTGCCTGGCTGGCCGTTGGAGAGGTGAGCGGGGCCGCGGGCAGAGCGTGTGTGGCAGGAGCACCGGGCGCTCATTAACGTCCCCACGGTGCCGCCACGGGACACGGGGCCTCTGTTAGCACAGCCAGGGGTGAAAGGATCCACTGGAAATTCCCTACCTGTGCCACAAACACGGCTTGCCAAATGCAGGAATGTTCTGGAGAGTAACTCTTAGGGATGGAAGATGTGAGTTAAACCACGGCTTTCTGGGAAAACGGGGAGCTGTCAGCAACCACCCGTCGGGGTCAACCCCGAAACCTTCGGAAGAGCTTTGACAGTGGAGGAGAAAAGTTGTATATGCAGACAGTGAGCAAATGAAAACAAAGAGCTGTTATTACTCCTGTGCACTTGGACAATTTGAAGGTATTTCTTCTTCAACCTCAGGCCACAACTGATAAAGTAATCCCATAGAAGTCCTTAGGCATGTGCTTAACTCCTGTTAAAACCAACATCCCACCGAAATTGTCGAAATTAAACGTGTGCTTAAATATTTTTCTGAATCTGGGAACTTACTTGACAAGGGTTTATTTTCCTTATTTTCTTCTTTATTTATTTTCCGTATATTCTTTTCTTTCAGTGTTAACTCAAAAATGCTGTGGACACATAAATATTAGGCAAAATTATTAACTACTTCTAGATTTCTTGGCTTTTAAAAAAAAAAAAAATCTGGTCTGGCTAGAAGGCTGTCTTATCATAAAACCAACATATTAAATTTCTCTGACAGTAAAATCTATCTATAGACATACAGTAACAACAAATTAACCTCAATCTGACATGAATGAAAACAGTTCCTAAGTGGTTATAGTCCCTAAAACAGAATCTATATGCAATAAATATAATTATTTCACTGAAATTGTTAGCACATGTTTCCCTTTTGCAACAGACATGTTCCCCGTACCATCTTAGTTGTATTGATATGTTCTTTAGTAGCCCCTTCTGTGCCTTCATCCTTGATTTAAATTTATAGTGACACATTTTTAAACAATAGCAGGAAACCTCACTTATGACTTTAATTATAAAATGGTGTTATAAAATTATATCCACATTTTACTTTTGGCAGTTGGCAATCCCCATTTAACATAAATAACCCTTCTTGGCCTCAGCAGTTCTCTTTGGTTGATTTCAATGCTTACTGTATGTAATTGATATAAAAACACAAGGTTTAGGAAGCAGTTATTGGAACTTGTTAAAAGAAGTAGTCAAGTTCATAAACGCAGTCATTTTGCTGAGTTACATGCCAGGAGAATTAATAATGGACTTCTGGGAATAAGGGAGAAATTCAGGCTTTTTAAAGGAAGACTGATGTAACTACAGTGTTCCACTCCTATGTTAATTGTTTGGCTCACAGAGACACGGCTTTGTTTCTCTTCCACCCACAGCTGCTTCCAATAATTTTCCAAAATCTGACACACGCACACACACACATCCACGTTATACATCCAGCTCTAGCTACACACATGCACTAGCACCAAAACAATCCTGGTGTGCTGCACGAAAGAACAAGAGCAAGTACGTTATACCTGCTGGTATAAATAGAAAGCAGACAGTCACAGCAGAAAAGGCTGGTCCAGAAGGCTGAAGCTTAGCAAGACTAGAGATGGAGCTGCTTCGAGTCACTTCATAAACCAGTTCACATGAAGGGGCTGATTTTCAGCTGAAGATCCCAAACTGGCACAAAGCCACCTCTGTTTGTCTTACCTTTGCCCACAGACACATGGATGTGCAAGAGTTATTGTCTGCATGAGCAATTAGCTCCAAAATCAGACTCTCTGAGGCACAGTGGTTGCACAAGAGCACAGAATCTCACCTGTGCATAGCCCAGGGACAGACTCATTTGAAAAACTCAAGCAACACCTTCTTAACTTACACCTGGCCATCACACGGCATTGCTTGCAGGATTAAAGTTAAACATGTGCTTAAAAGTCTTGGATGGACTGGAGACAAAACCCAGCCCAATTCTCACCTGCTCTGGGCCCTCCAAACCCTTCTCTGAGCTGGTGAGAGCTAAAACTTGTCCTTCACTCTGAAAACAAGTCACTCAGGTCAGGCCCCACCCAAAGCTTTTCCTTCTGCCATTTTAAGGACCCAGGTTCAAAAATTCTAACTTATTAGAACTAATTTATGAGAAAGAATTAAAAAATCATGAGAACATTATTCTTAAACTTCCACTTGGCATCTGATTTATCACATAGCTCCAATAAAAATCAGTTTAAGACAAAAGAAGGGGACTTTGTGCTTTCTGCACCTGGATCCACCAGCTCAGATATGTCTGGGATATGTCCCACAAGGTAAGACACACAAGGGGATAGAGTCATAGCACAGAACTGTGTTTGTGGATGGCCAGAGGTCTGTGATGCCATGGATTGTCACTAACAACTGCCAGATGTGGATGGTTGGCAGCAGGGGCAGCTGGGGAACTCAGAGCAAAGCTGAGATGTTTAAAATGTCAATGCTGTCAGCAGGGAAGTGGGAGAACAGAACAAAGCAACCAGGACTGTGAGTTTCACACAGAAAGAGACTGGACAGACCTGCAAGACAAAGCTAAATAAAATTATTAAGCAAATGAGTGTTTAAATTCTAAGTCACTACCTTGGGGTAAAGACTCAGCTTTAGGAACAGGGAAGGAACAAATACTTTTCCTCTACCATATCCACTCCAGCTGGTTCTATACATCCAAAATGTGACATAGTTGGTGTTTGCTCAGTCTAGGGTGTAAGTGCCCACTGGTCATGATAAACCAGTCTCTTAAGCACCATAAGCTCCCAAGGTGACTCCTATCCCTTTCCAGTGAACAGGCAGAACACACCAATTCCTGGAGCAAGAGCCATCCTGTGTCTTTGGCCACTCAGCCAGGGAAGCTTGAGGACACTAGGATTTCAAAAACTTATTGCCCTCTCCCTTATTCACCATGCAAGGAAGGAGACAACCAAGTCTCTGTGACCTAAAATTCATTCAGTAAATCAATCTTAGGTTTTAATTCTTCTCAGTCACTGAACTATAACACCCATTTCAGCCTCTCAAAGCTTGTCCCTGATCAGCTGAGACTTACCAGCTTTAACTGGGGCTCTGCCCCAGGGAGAGGTGCCACACCAGCCCTGCCATCTGTCCCAAAGGTCCCAAAGCCTGTGCCTTCCACCCTAAAACCAGCACAGCTGTCAACGTTTTGGTATTCCTGACTGCCCTTTTTCTCCCTTGGCCACCGCCAGGTTTGTGCGAGTGTTAAACCAAACCTGAAAGAGCAGTGCCAGGGAACACGTCGCTTTTTCCCTGCGGTTCAGCTGAGGAGGCCACACAGACCAGCCTGGAATTCTCTCTCCCACAGATGGGACATCGCTGCTGGATAAATAGGAAGCTGACAACCCAGAGGTGGAAGAAATTACTTCAGAGGACGTTGAGACTCCTGGGACTTTCACATTTCCTAAGGCAAGTTTCAGTTTTGCTATTTTTATTGAAAATGGGGTATTCAGCCAAAGGAGAAGCCCTTCCTCCTCACAATTCCCATTGCTCTATGCAACATTAATACTTAAACCTTATAATTAGGGATGGTCATATTTTGTGGAACCTGAGGTTTTGCACACCTCTTGAACTTCTGCAGGGGGGGAGTGGGGAAGGGAAGCTGCAAAGATGAAGTTCACCACATCTCTCCTTGTAAGCCTGTGGTTTGCTTTTCCCAGTGAAAGGAGATTTAGGGTTTTTTTCCTTTTTATCCTCATATTTTTCTGCTTAAAGACCTATCTCCAACACTCAGGTTCCGAGCAAATAATAACAAAAAGAAAAAAGGACATCACAACAGAGAAACTTGGGTTATCTGGCTCAAACAACAACTGAAATCAGTACCCAAAGCCATTTTCATTCCAAGTCATGGATGATGGTTGGCATTGGAATTGCTGAAGGAGATGCAGGACAAAGAGGATGTTCACTGTGGTGCTACCAAAAAGCTGAATACTCCCTGTTGGCTCAACACAGCCTCAGAAACCAGAAAACACTACAACTCAAACCAGTTTAAAATCTTCCCTTCTACCTTAACTTTCAAAATTAACAGTGAATTAATGGATTTTCTACTACGGTGAACATTAGAAGCATCTATGAAGCACCAAATATTTAGCTTTCACATTACTTTTATTCAGTAAATAATTTTGCAAAACTGAGGTGAAATCTCATGTAAAATAAAAAATTGCTAAATTTGTATTTTTGCCCACAGAGGTGGGTGGAATTTTTTGGGTCAGTTTTGGCAAAACAAGATATTTGGGCCTGCCAAAGCTCCTCTAAATTTTGGGGCCCTACAGAAGAGACTTGACTGGACAATCAGCATGAGCCCACTGCAGCCATCAAGATTCACCCTCAACACAAGGCACTCAAAAAATCACTTTTCTCAAAGCCTCCAGTTTTAAATCCCTCCTTAATTACAGTGCTTTCCTGGCTAAGGAGTGGCACAACAAAGAGCTCTCTGCTTCCAGGACCTGAGTGATAAGTCAGCTGCAAATTGTCTTCTAAGGTCTCAGAGGTTTTCACTCTTTAACAAAAAGAGGCTTTGTAAGAGAAACAGATTGCCCGAGTACATCAAAACTCGATAAACCATCAGGCTGAAGAGCGACAGCAAATCCCGAAAGACGGGCTCCTACAGACATTTATTGAACAACGATGTCCTCTGCTGGCAGGAACCGGACTCAGCTTGTAACGCTGAACCGCAGCGCCTTCCCCGGGATCCTGGGATCACTGCTTGTCCTCAGGGTGGCCCCGAGCAAATCAGGCCTCTTCCATCTATTCAGACTGTAGAAGCATCAGACCAGTGAAGGCATTGTTTGCCCACCCAGACCTTACCCCAAAAAGGACTTGAGGGGCTTTCAAGAGCACACAATGGACATGGGAGACTGGGAATTATTTCCAAGGGTTTCATGTGTACTAAAGAATAGATTTTCAGAGTATTCTAGTTCCAAAAGAGGCCTACAGGCCCTTACCTGACCTGGCTGTACCAGCAGCTTATGTTTTGGTGACACTTCCCTAAACCTGCTCTAATTCTCAGTATAAAAACCAGTGTAGTTGAAACCCAAGTTTAGTCTGACGCTTCAGCTTGGTTCTGAAGACAGAAAAAAATGAGCCAAAGGTAAATTCACCATTCTCACCCTTGGCAGGCACCTGTCCTGTGTTCCTCATGCTCCTTCTTTGCCTCAGAGGGGTAGTTGCACAATCATAAAAAAGCTCATAAATCCAAATTATCATAAAAAATAAGCATTGTTAGTATTCTACTTAGTTCTAGGATCTAACTACTATAAAAGCACACAATGGCATGTCTTTCCCATCAGCAGAGCTTGATAATTCTCTCAAAACTCACAAGGTTATTATCCAACATACTTAGAAAGACAGAACAAACTTTTAAGCTCAGATTCACTTTATCATATCCCTTGAGTTCTATTTGTTTGCTCTTTCCAAACACACAAGCGAGTTTAAGAAAAGCTGTGACCTCTTCCAGTAAACTTTGTTTCCTGGATATAGAATCATAGAAGGGTTTGGGGTGGAAGAGACCTTAAATATCATACACTTCCAACCCCCTGCCACGGGCAGGGATATCTCCCACTATCCCAGGTTGCTCAGAGCCCCATTCAGGTGGCCTTGGACACTTGCAGAGATGGGGCAGCCACAGCTTCTCTGGGCAGCCTGTGCCAGGGCATCACCACCCTCAAGGGAAGAACCTTTTCCTAATGTCTAATCCAAACCTACTCCCTTCCAGTCTGAAGCCATTCCCCCTGTCCTGTCACTCCAGGCCCTTGTACAAGGTCTCTCCCCGTGTTTCTTGGGGGCTCCCTTCAGGTACTAGAAGGCCCCAATTAGGTCACCCCAAAGCTTTCTCTGCTCCAGGCTGGACAATCCCAATTCTTTAAGCACTTCAAATATCTGACAGCCCTCAAGTACTACAGCCACACCACCACTACAAGAATTCTTCCAGCTTTTTTCAGGAGCCAATAGAAGCCATCAGTGGGAGAAACCTCGACACCTGCAAAGCAACTGCACTGGGGCTTAAGGAAGCAGGAGCCAGGCTCAGGATATGAGGGTTGGGAATCAGTGCCAGGGCTCAGCTTTGGCAGATTTTGAGTGTCACAGTGGCAGCCTTTTGGTGAGGAACAGAGTAAAACACACTGTAAGGCTGAACGAGATGAGGTGACCAAAACAAGCGAGCAAATTCCATTACAGGAAAATAGAGGAACTATTTCTAATGATCCCTCAGCTTAGTCACCAATTCTATTTATATGTTTTAAGGGACCATAAATATTTTTATTGGCACTTGGGACACAAAGAGAGCTTTCCAGTTTCTATATAAAGAAGTCATTTTGGACCGAGCAAAACAATAAGGCCCAGGACTCCTGGATGACAGATGCCAGGATGTTAGTAACCATAAATGGGTTTCAAATATGGCCCCAGCACCATCCCCCACAGTAGCCCTTTCAAGTGGGAATTACAAATTGCTTACTTGGAGAGGAAATTTCAAACAGGCCACTTATCAAAAAGTGCCAAATAAACCTGTCATTGGGATAGGAGTTACAAACCATTCCTAAACTCTGCAGACATTTCCTGAGCCTGTGAACTCTGATCTTGGCTTCTAATAAACATGACATCAGCTCCCCAGCCCTGCAGACACAAGACACATGACCCACCACTGCGTTATCGCTTCCTCTGCAGCTCCTTCGAGGATCTGCTCCGGAGCACAACATCAATGGAAGACTTCCCACTTATTTCAAAATTGGTTTGGGATTAGGGAGGGCAGGACAAGCACAGCATGGAATCAGTGTCAGAGCTACAAATGTCACTGCAGGTACCCACTTAAAAGCAATGCTGGATCCAAGAGCTTGGAGGAGTTTTCCAGCTATTGAATGGGTAAGTGGGTTAAGACAAGACTCCTGTTGCTGCCAAAGGCTTATTAACTGCTCCCATCTCATCCCAGGAATGTCATGGAGCCTCTAAAAGCTCTGATAAAGCATGTTCTGGATGGTTATTGAATACCATCCAAAACATGGCAAGAATGATCACAATAACCCTGGAAGATTTCAAACATTGAACGACAGTCACCTTAATTTCCAGAGGAATTACAGGGAAGAATTAAGATTGCTAAAACTCTACAGTTTACATTTTCCATGTAGGCACTTCCTTTGCCACTAAGATTTCTCTTTTGGAATTAAACTTGGAATAACAGATCTAAAATAAGAGTTCCCATTGACCTCTGTGCTGGAAACCCAATGGAGCCCCTTACCTGATACACAAAACAAGATGGGACATCCACTCAAAAAGCCAAAATTTCCATAAACACAGAATTGGGCCTTTGGGAAAAGCAACTTGAAAAACATATTATCAATATACAATCTTTACAAATAAGATATTTGTAGAGACTATGCAATATTCACGTAGAGATGGAGCCTTCTTCTCGAGTCATCCCTAAATAGCAGGCATTTCTTTCATACTTGGGTATTCCCCAAAAAATTCCAGATCAAACGTAAGTCAGAGCTGGCAGAGTATAATACACAATGCATAAGAAATTCTTGCTTAAAATCTCCTTAATTAACACATGAAACTTCCTGGAAAAGGCATCCCCCAAAGCCACTAAGATGGGAAGTTGTAGTAGATGTGGATCTAAGAAGCTGTGCAGGGCTCTGGGAGCACAGCTGCCCAGTTTTGATTTCTGACCTCTCCCTCTTCCATCCTCATCAATTCAGAGCCTGCAATTCCTAAAACTGGGAAAGGCCTGCAGGTCTGTAAAGGTCAGAAAGGAGAGCTCCCTGCTCCAGAGTGTGACCTGAACACCAATGTCTCCAGGCAAGTTTAAAGCTTTTGCCCACAAATAACATTTTAGCACAGAGGTGCTGCAACACCCTCAGGTCACGCTGGCCTTGGCACGGGGCTCCCCTGCCAGTCATAATGGAAATGTTTCACTCCTCTCCTGGCAGGAACTCCCCGGCATTCAATGGGACATGAGGAAGTCGCTCTGGGAATCAGATACACAAGGAGATCCATTTAGCGCTCTCACAAGGCTGAGCAGGTCCTCGGGAACCTCCAAAGCTCAAAGTTCTCCACGTAGAAAATACACGGATCTCCTCAGGAAGGTTCTGCTCTAAGAAGGACCAGCTGTCCTGGACCAACATCACGGATCTGCAGCACTTTAGCAGGAAAGCAGAGCACAGGATGAACCTGGACTGCAGGGAGGGAGCTCGCTGGAGTCAGGGTTAGTCAGGAGAGCCACGCTCTGACCAAGGCAGCCAAGTGATCCTTCGTGACTAGGAAAATCCAGTGCCTTGGATTTACTGACTCAGGGAACACACAGCACCTCCCACCAAGGTGCTGTGGCATCTATACCCAGGAGGAAATGTGTCAGCCCTGAGTCAGGCAGCTCCCCAGGACTGGCTCTCACCAACCCAAACACAAACTGTGCCCAGCCCTGCTCAGTCCTGACAGTACTGTAGCCCAAGGCTAAGCTCATCTCCCAAGGGCTTTCTAAAATAAAAACCTTTCTGGTTATAAACAAAACCCAACTTCCCAACCCAGGCTACCAGGACCATGCTTGGAAGCCCAGCAGCTTCCCTGCAATTCCAACATCAGAGCCCCTGCAATCCAACCTGCTGAAGGCACGGAGGCAAAACTGATTTCCCACTTGGGAACAAACTTGAATACAGGAGTGGGGCTTGTGTTTTCACACTACTGACCTACATTTGCAAATCCCTGGAGGTAATTCTGCCCGGCCTGTAAAAGGGAAGAGCTATAAAGGCAGCTATATTGAGTTGTTATGCAATAGGAAGCACAGCTGTGCTGAACAAAACCAGCCTCTGACAAGGGGAGCAAACAAAAGCCATGAAGTTCCACGGAAGAAAATCTAATAAATTTCAGACAACAAAAGAAAAGACTTTTAATTAACTTGTTCTCATTGAATGCAGAGATAATTAAATTACAAGAAACAACCACTTTAGTGTAATCAGTTTAGAAGAACCCACAAACAAAGGATTTTTTTCAAGATCCATCTATAAAAAAAAGCTTCATTTAAACTGCATTACTCTTCCCTTGGTAAATGCACTCAGGTGCTTTCTTCTGGAAAGGAAAGAAGATCCTGACTGCAATTCAATTTAATCAAACCCATGAAAGACTACCACAACTTCTGATCCATTCTTTGGATGTTCTGAATTTTTATTTCTTTCTTCTATTCACGCAGTCACTCACGAATCTCACCTTCCACTGCCTCCCTTCCTTTCAGCTGCACAACAAAGACTGACAATATGACTTGCCTGCATCAAAGGGCTTAAAATTACAAATGAAAAGTGACAAATAAAATAACTAAACTACACAGAAGTACTTTGCTAAAGCCAAAATATCAGGGTGGATTTAATTTTGCGGAATGTGCAGGTCATGACTTGGGGTCTTCAAGGATTGACAACGGGGACTAACTGCTTCAGAATGGAGTACATTTGTTAGGATGGGAGGTACCTGTATCAAATCACCACAGAATCATAGAAAGGTTTGGGTTGGAAGGGACCTTATAGCTCATCTCATTCCACTCCCTGCCATGGGCAGGGACACCTTCCACTATTCCCAGGTTGCTCAAAACCTCATCCAACCTGGCCCTGAACATCTCCAGGAATGGGGCATCCACAACCTCTCTGGACAACCTGTCCTGAGGGGCCTTCCCTGCTTGAGCTGCAGTATCCTTGAGCCCAAACAACAACTCACCTTTCCAGTGTCAGCCAAGGTAAAAGTCACTCATAGCTTGATGCAGGAAGGTACGGTGAAGAGTTCACACCAGGCCAAAGCACAAAGGAACACCTTAAACAGGACCAACTGCCATCTGTACAGTCCAGCTGCACTGGTTCTAATCCCAAAGTCTTTTCCCAGCAATTTAAGGCCTATGATGGAGATAGGTTTTGTGTGAGTAACCAGAGATACTTTTTAAGTAGATAATGCTCTAGACAGACTTCAGTCAGGTGCGTTAAAAATATATATTTATGCACATCTAAGAGTTAGAACTACAGAAGAAGCTGCATGGCTGCCACTACTTGCTTTTCCTTAACAAAAAAAAAAAAGTATCTAAAAAATATCATGACCTGTTTTTTTATGACATAATATTTCAGTGGAAGACCTTTTCTCTCAGATGTCATCTTTACACCTAAGCAAGACCAATACTGGTCCCTCACACTATTCCATGAACATTCAGTAGTGTTTATCAAATCTGGAACATGATACCACGCACACCCATGGTGGCAGAAACCTCCAGTGCTTGCTGGGCCCAAAACAACAGTAACCTGGAAGAAAATATTAGTTACACACCCTGATGTGGGGGCAGAAACACCACGGTGGATTCACTTCCACCAGAAGTGCGAGCAGGAGACTCAGACAGGAAAAACGAACTTTCCAGAGAGCCCTAAACAGGAAGAGCGCTCTCCGCCCTGCGAGCGAATCCTGCAGATGTGTCTGTGAGGTGGTTTTACCCGCTGTGTACCCTGTACCCCCCTCGTATGGCGGCCTGCGCTCTCCTCAGCTGAGCAGGACCGAGAAGGCCACCAGATGTCCCTGTGCGCAGTTCCAGTCCCGGCCGTGCCAGTCCCCGTTCCCAGGGCTGCAGTGGCACCTGCTGGTCACACACGGGCACGGTTGTTATCGGCTTCGAGAGTTTCTCACGTGACGGAGGAGCTCCTCAGCCTTCTTGCACAATTGTTTTTCCTCCGCTGCAGCTCCGTGCTGTTGTCGTTTGTTGTTGCTGCCGTGTTGCTTTGGAGACGCTACAGCAACAGCTGTCACAGCTGCGGGTCACCCTGAGGAGACGTGAACACCTCAGGACGTGACAGTGTCACTCCACGGGTAGTCCGTGTCCTACCAGCAGCACAGGGCAGTGCCATCTGATGCCTGCCCTTCTGGAAAGGCCTGTGGGGTCAATTATTTCCAGCCCCTGAGCTGGGACATTTGTTCCTCCCCTGGTATTGCTGGATCTCTGCACGAGGGGGCACATCCTGTCGCTCACAGGATGTGATTCAGTCGCAGATAACAGAGAGAAAAGGCTGAGCTTGAGCTGGCACAAACTGAGGCAGGTTTGGTGTGCAGTGTGACAGGACAGGGGGAAGTTTGTCATTAGGGAGTTTCAGCTTCATCAGTGCTCAGCTATGACAGCAAAGCAAAAATAAACATGGGCCAGGTTTGAATAATGCAGTTTAAGCATCATAATATAGCTCTCAGCTTGGGAAAATTCAAGTAATCAATGCTTCCCTGGTCTTACAATGAAATCAGAGTTTTATTCTGTCACGGGAAATAAAATAATAACTGGCCCTTCAGCAAGCACAGGCAAGAAACCCAGCCTTGGGTCAGGGTCACCAAACAAGAGATGAAGATAACACCACAACAAGTGCTGGTTTAGGCATCTTCAGAGACGACTCCTTTCTACAGAAATATTTCAAGCAGTACTTCAGGGCTTGAAAACTTTGCCAGGTTTGAAAGAGTTGTGCCCTCATGGGGTATTTTTCTTTCCTTGAATTAGTTTTTAAATAATCAGTACAATTTTTGCTAATAGGGTCAGAACATACCTGAACCATATGGTCAAGTTTTCTTCACTGTTCTCTAAGTCCAGCTTGGCCTTCAGAGACGAAGCTCTGAGAAACATGAATTAACATGAGGGTAAAAATAAAATCCTAAGAGCTGGTCATCCAGACACGGACTGGAAGGGGTGAGGAAGAAAAAAAGAAAAAAAAAATTGCCCTCAGGCACATGAACCTGCAACTTGATTTTTCGGAGTGTTAATTACGCTACAGCTTTCCCAGGTCAGTCACAAGCCTTGTGGGGAACTCCAGCTGCTGCTCAGCCCTTTGGAGAAGGCTGACACTGATTTAGGTGCCAGGTTAGACAAATGAAAACCTTATTTAAAGCTTCTATTTTTAAAAGGCTGAGTCAAGCATTAAAAAGAAAAAAAAGATTGCACATTTGGATGGAAAAACCAAGTTTACAACACAACATTTGCACTGCTTTCATCAGAAATTATTCATTCAGGAGAGTTGCACAACAAAAGTATCACTTAGAAGACAAGTCTTCTAAGAATTGCATAACTCAGAGGCAGTGCTGCTTGTTGTTCCTGCATGGAGCTGGGAAGATCTCTCTCCTAAGACCCTCTAATGTAGCCCCACGTGTTTGATCCAGCCAGAATTGCTGCAGCAACTTCTTCCCTGAGAGGTTTTCCCCTCCCATTTCAGGTCCAGTCTCCTCAGGGCAAACGACTGTCTTCAGTTCATCTGCTCAGACACATAACTTTCAGTTTCATTTAGATCTTGTGAGTAGAGCTGTAACATTTAAAGTGTCTGAAAAGGGTGAGGAATGACTTAGGGTAGTATTATTATGAACAGTTTTAAACTGAAGAGGTCAAACAAAGGTGAGCTTGTTTATCTTAAAAGCTCCCATCCAAATAGCTCCAATCCAGCTTCAGATAATATCTCCAAAAGTCCCTCCAGCTGAGAAAAAGTATCCTAAAGAAAACAGTTACAGTAACATGCAATCCAACAATTATTTTGAACCCAGTTTACAACATTCCAATTTTGGAAGGGATAGCACCAAATCCCACGGTTGCCTCTGGGACTTTTCTTCCACTTGTTCCTACAGCTAAAAATACAACTGCAAGAGCCCCCGATCAGATACAGCACCTTGGGATCTACAAGGAACACAACACAAGAGGAGTGCAGCCGAAATCCACTGGCCAACATCTAATATAATGCTTGTAGCCTCTGACTTTTATGTACCCAGCCAGGCATAACAGCTTTTAGCCCATAACTTTTACAGCCTCGCAGCAGGTGTTTGAACTCTAAGGGTGGACAGGGAAAAGATATTTCCTTTAATTAACCGTGCACATATTTAAAAGCAAACGTCTCAAAATTAGCCAACGTTCACTTGGTACCACCTCCTTGCAGCCCTGACTTGACAGGAGCACAGAAAAGGTGACACCAAGAATTCCTAAACCACCACCTGACATTTTACAACCAAACAACTGATTATTTTTTAAAAGCCCGAAAGACAGTCCAAACCACCTCTTTTTTTTTTGGCAACCACTGGACTGAAGGAAGGTAAAAGGCTGAATGGCAGGATGAGTTCATCCTTGGTCACAAAAAAGCAGCTTTATTTGCAAATAAAGCTTTGCAGGGCTTCATTGCTTCAGCTGAAAGCAACATGAGAGAGCCCTGAGTCACCAGTCAGCTGTCTGGGCAACACACACACTGCTGGGGGCCCCTTCAGGCATTTTCCTCCTGAGTCTCCTTCCTCGGTAACAAGACTCCTCCCTCTCACCCTTCAGTTCCTCCTGCACAAGGGGGTTTTGGTAGCACTGTTAATGACTCAGCTTTGTACTGGGAAGAGCAGTGTTTCATCCTGGGGTGCTTTTCAAGCGTGAGAGACACAGACAAACCCCCCAGAAGTGCCAACACCCAGAGGGTGGGTACAGAGACACCCCTGGTGAGCTTGACTCGTGTAGTTCAGCGCACTGAGGGACACCCCAACACATCAACCTCAGAGCCCAGTTCAGATCTGCAACAGCAGCTTGAACTCTCCTAAGCCAAGAGTAAGACCAAGGGGGTTATTTATCGTTCTTCTTAAACCAAGTACCACTTGCAGGACTTCGACTGGGAGCTGAATTTTCCCAAAGTTTCAGCTATTTGGACCATGGCTACTGACTTCACCCACCAGCAGTACAGCCAAGGGATACCAAGAGACAAAGTGTTGCCACCTCTCACCTTGGACATTTATCAGAGAGTACATTTTTAACACTACGGCCTACAGATCCCCTGTGGCACAGATTAGCTCTTCTCAGCAGCTTTGTCAGTGCTGCCTGGTGCTCCTGCCAGGGTTTGCATTGATTGACGTGTTTGTCAGTAACTGCAGGGATATACAGATACACCCATTACTTCTTCACCTACAGCAAGTGAAAAGTACTTTCATTTAGCACAACAACAATCATCATTTGCCTGCCTTGCATGTCCCAAAGGCAGATTTCAGAAATCACACCATGAAATAACACAACTTCTCCTCAAGAATTTCCCCTCAAAGCCTCCACTCAGAGTTCACTTTCTGCCCTCCAAACTCGGGGCACTCTCATGAGTAATTATTTGGAGAAGCTGATGTGAACAAGTGTCTAAAGAGACTTGGGGGAAATGCAGCTCTTGCAACAAGTTGCTGCTGTTCCCCACCCCCCTGTGCATCTGGTCTAGATCCGCTTTTGATGCGGCCTGAGCGGAAAACGCTGCTCATGGAGGAGGAGGAGGAGGAAGTCTTACATCTACTACGTGGAGGATGTGAGGAGAATCTAAATAAGGCAGGTTGGATAAGAACAGGAATTTGGAAAACAGATGCATCCATGAGCTGAAGTGACCCCAACAGTACCTGGAGTTCAATACTGAGAATTTTTTTTAACTCAGTTGAGGTAAAATCATAACAGCTACACAGAGGCCTACCAAGAAAAGAGGTCTGCATCGTGTCTCTGCTTAGGCTGAATGGAACACCAGGAAAAGCTTCTTAGTTTTGCATTCTAACCTCCTAAGTAAGGGCTAGGATGTAAAAGTAGCCACTAAAAATAAAAGTAAAAGCTCTTATAGCCAGGAATAGCACACACCAGAATATTCTGGCCCAAGAGCAACCTCTAAAGTTCTTCTAATTGCTTTGCAAACTCCTGAAAGTAACCCAAACCTGAATTTGATATTACTCCTTGGCTTTTTCCATGCAAAAGTTATTTGCTTATCTGCATAGGTACCTGTATTTAAATAATAATAACAACAAGCAGGTTGCTTACCAAACTGTTCTAGGAAGACCCAAAAGGCCATTGAGTCAAGACAAGACCAAGGAGCAGCAAAAGCAGAGCTGCTCCACATGGAAGGATAAGCCTGCACCCGGGTGAGGTTCAAACACCTACCTAGCCTGGGCTTAATTTAGGACTCCTGGAACTGATCCCAAATGGGTCTGGTTGGGGTGATTAAAGGCTTTTCTGTGCCTTCAGGTGATGGAAAGCCCTGAAAGGCTTCGTCAGCTCTCAAATCTGTGCCTCTAAGGATGTCTGATACTGACAAAACCTTGGTGCATGTACAGACAGTCTGAAGAGCTGAGCATGATCAGAGCAGCTCAGTGACAGAGCCCAGGGGAGCAAATAGGCTGTGATAGTATCTGTGGTTTGACAACTTCACATCTGCTTTGTTCTCATGAAAGTAACTATTTGTTGCCCATGGAGTGTCAAAGATACATCCTGATATATATCTGCAGTCTTTTCCCAGGGTATGAGTTTAGTCTGAAAGAATTTCCTCCATTATTTTCTCTGTTTCTCTTTCCCGTTGTTGTCTTGGTTTTGTTCTTCTGCTGCATTTACTATACGCCCGAGCAAGTCAAAAGTTTAATGCAAGGAAGACTTTCTGTGGAAATCTGACTCGTGGAGAAGCACTTGCCTGGTTTCTGCCGATTCAGCCCACTTTTATTGCGTGCCTTCTAACACAATTCCACCTCCACACACGCCTTTTTGTTCTTCGCCATTGCGTTTCCGTTCTTTGCCGTTGCACACCCTTGGAACCGATTTTCTCGGCGCAGCCCCAAACCTGAGCAGCACCCGGGTTGTGTCGCTGGCCTCGGTCGGGGTGGTCTTTGGGGTGGTGTCCCCGGGCAGGACGCCCGCACACGGGTGACCCCGAGCTCCCACGGCGCGCGGGGCGGAGGGAAGGGAGAGGGAGGAAGGGCCGCCTCCGCTGGGGGTGCCGCTCCTCCCCTCGCGTCTCAGAGCCAGGTGGCGGCGAAGGGCGCGGGAGGCGCGGGCAGCGCTGCCAGCGGGGCCGGCAGGTGAGCTCTGGGAGCGCGGGCAGCGCTCTGGGAGCGCGGGCGAGGCGGGAGCGACCCCGGCGCGGCCACGGGACACCTGCGCTGCGGGGCCCTGCACTGCCCCGCGGCGGGAGTGCCCGAACACCCGCGGTTACTTCTTTCTTTCCCAGCGCTTTTGGCCGCGGTTCGGCGCTACGGGCGCCTCCTCCGCGACCGCCCGGCACTTCCTCAAAGCGGGCGCTGCCGCGGGCGCTGCTCCGCGGGATCCTCGGGCACCGCCGGCCCGAGGGATACTCCGGGAAACATCGTTTCACCCTTCTCCACCTTAACCCCAGGTCTTTAGCACCTTGCTCGAGCACGACTCACATCCTTCTTCCCTCCCACGCACAGTTTGAAGTTTGGGGCTGTGCGGGCTGAGACCCGCGCAGAGCTCGTTCTGTCGAGCCATCGCTGCTTTTTGGTAGCTGGGTTGGGCAGAGAGCGCTGTAGAAACCCCGACCGGAGTCAGCAGTAGCCTGGAGACATGTTTCTGGCCTGTTTGATCTGCCCGTGCCAGGCCTTGCAGCTGAGCCCACGTGGAACCCGGGAGCTGAGGCGCGTTCCGAGCAGATCCAGGCTTGACCTGGAGGTTGTGGGATTTGGAGTCCTGGCAGTTTGGGTTCGGTTGGGTTTTCACGCTCAGGAGTTGGTTGCTTTGCTTGCGCCTATTTTCTCGACCAGGCTTTGTTTGTGCTGCGTACTCCGGTAGATTTACTAGTGTTTGTGTTGCCTTATCTCCAAACTGAAACCTCCTGGATTGCAGAGGAAGTGGGGAAGAGAGCGGCTTAGGGAATAATGGAGTGCCAGGATTAGCTGAACCGAGGCCATGGTTTTCCAACCTAGCATGAAGAAGGAAAGGGTTTCACCCACCCCTTGGGCCACTCGTTTTCACCCGTGTCAGCACAAGCAGAATTAGACTGGGAAGCAAAACCAAATTTAAAAAGAAACGAAAAAAAAAATCCAGATCAGCTCCCAAATGTTTTCGCTGGTACAAGAGGGCAGGTGAGACTGGTGCTTCTCCATAACAATACTGGTTTATGCTGAAACAAGTATGGGCACAGGTATAGTTTATCTGCCACATTCCACCCCATGCTCCTGAAATAAAATCACGTTGTTGTCATCCTTAGGCCAGCTCTGGATTACTGTTGAAGTTGTTATTGATGCTTAGGAACGTGACTAGGGGCATCCTGATTTTTGTAAAGTCAGGAACGACAGCTGTTCTCTGCATCTTGCACTGCCCTTGTACTGGAAGCCCCAGCTGCCTGGGAGACTCCTTGGAAGCTGGGCCTTGGATGCTTCAGGAGAGTCGCAGCCCTTTCCTTCCGCTTGGTCTAATGTGTAGCTAAGCTTACAAATAAATCCATGTGGCAAACAGCAGCACAAATTCCAAATCCTCTATCCCAGCGCAGGAAAGCCACAGGGTTTCCCAGTGTCCAACACAATGCCTTTATTTACTAAGGCAAGCCAAGCAAACTTCTTGGATAAGTATCAACCCTTGTTGGTTTAAGTAACTGTTTGGTGAAAAGGTGTGGGCTGGCACATCCAAGATCCCAACTAACAATAGTGCTTGTTCAGTGGTGTAAATTGGCCTCTTGGAGTCACACAGTTAGGAAGTTGCAGGTTTCTGACTTAGGGCTCTCTAAATGTCACTGTAATTTTAGAATTTCCGGGCAGGCTCACAGCTCTGTTCCGGTGGAACTCGTTGGTAAGGGGATTTCCCCCTGAAAGAATGGCTTTGAGCTGGACATTGCTTCATTTATGTTGTTGTTGAAGGGGAAATCCACCTAATCTTTAAAATCTTTTGCCTTTATGTTTGACTCTCTTTTCCTTATTAGCAGAATTTGTCATTACCACCTCATTTCTATTCTCCCTTTCATACCAAGTTTTATATCAGTAGGGTTGACACTAGGCATGGCCTAAGCCCAAAGGAGTTGAAGGAACCATGTCTACAACATTGTATTCTGAGCGCTGATTTTAAGAGAACTTCACCGAAACAGATTATTTGGATTTGCACTGTACGCCATGACACAAATACTGCAGGAAACATAACTAACAACATATCAAAAGTATTCCTGTTGAAATTCTTAAGGCATAGCATATTAAGAAACATGGGTAATGCCTAAAAGTCTGGGGAGGATTAAGCTGGAACAGACTGGCTGTTCAGGTGCAAGAACCTCTTTGTGAGTCTGGAAAGGAAGCCCAGAAAGAACACTGAACTGGGCTCTGCCCCAGAGGGGTATCTTTTGGCACTAAAAACGTCTCTTACTATCCAATTGGTAACATAAAGCTTTGTTGCTATAAATTTGGTAAATAGGTGAATTTAAATTTTCACCCTGTTTCTAACCTTTAGCTTAATTTTACATTAGTGTAACCTAGAGCTGGTCTGATCTTGCCCTGCAGTCAGTCCTAGAAAAGGTCATTCCTTCTCTTGCTCCTCACCTGTGTCACGTGTCCTGGATTTTTCTGGCTTTGACTTCACTTTTAGGGTAAAGATTTTAAGTTACTGAACACTTGTTTTTAAAAAAGATCTGCAACAGCCTGTTAACATTGTTACATCCCCTCTGGCCTTCTTTGTAAACAACTCCCAGTTGTTTTTGTGTTAAAAGCAGCCTGTGTGGGGCACCTTCAGCTATGTCTGTGACCTGGGTTCTCATGTGCTGCTGGAAATCTGCAATAAATGGAAGTCACTGATTTTAGTGCCGAAGCCTCAGCTGCAAAGCCTTTTTTCAGGACAGAGAGCTGATGTGGTATCTTCTCTCCCTGGTTAAATATCACAGATCCTGCCTGCAGCATCAGTCACCTTATACCTACAAGCTCTTTCTTCAGGAATTAGAACTCAACTGATGATAACCAAAGCTTTCACTTGGAGCATCTTCTCTGGTTTGGCTTGGCACGATTACTTTTTACCTGTTTTGGCAGACAATTCCCCCTGCTGAGACAGGACACATCCCTGTGCAAGGCAGCAGGAACTGCAGCTCTGTGCCTGGATATTGCTGGCAGAGAGCCACTAATTGTCTCCTCTCTCACCTACCCAAAGAGGTAAAACTACTCCCTGGATTTGGTCCCATGGGACCAAGCTGGCAGAACTGCAAGTGTAAACTTTGATTTACAGTGAAAATTACAGCTCTGAGTGCACGAGTCAACGAAATTCCTTTGTTCACTGGACAGATTGCCAAAACAGATCCCACCCACAACTGCAGGCTTTGGTGTCCAGACTGGCAGATCAGCCCTGGATGGTGGTAAAACCCAGGTGAAACTGAGCCATCTCCCCCCAACTGGAGGCAGCTGAGTTGGGGGCGCAGTGAAACCGAAATAAAACCAAAAAACCCCCACGTTCCTATCTTGCAATAGCAATCACCAGAGCAGAGTCTAGTTCAGAGGTAACAAGATAACACCTCTGAAGTGCCAGCCAAGGGCGCTGCGAAGTCTTGGCAGCATGGAATTATGTTGAGACTGCGGGGAAATGCATTTGTTTGGGGGGGTGGAGGAAAAACATCCTGTTTGTTTTTGCAGAGCTCACACAGACCTTTCCCAACATGAGTTCCTCCAGTGACTATGGGTCTCACACCTGGGGGCTCTTGCTGACAGTTGACCAGCAGCGTGAAAACGTACAAAAGGAATTTTTACTACAGGTCACAGGGGACCTTCACATTGGAGGACTGATGCTGAAATTAGTAGAAAAAATGAGTGAGTAAAGACCTGTTTCATTTACACAGTGTTACGAAAGTAATTAGTGCAGCTTTCCCTCTACAAAGAGAGGCTGCTACAGGTTTTGAAATGGCACTGCCTCACTTGTGCCATGGCACAGAGCGTGGAGATGCTCAGATTCGGGTTTTATGTGGTCAGGACCCCTCCCTGTCTGTGGCTAAAGCCCCTGTGCTACCACAGTACAAACAAAACTTGGGGTTTGCCCTTCCAGTTAGACAAAAATAATCAGACCACACTGACTATTCAACTCCCTTCCCAGACAAATGTTATAGGTGGGCAGCTGGGGGGACTGATACTCGTTTATCTACCTGTGGCAGTCAAAGAGACAGGATTAGTTGTTAAAAGGCACTTCCTGTTTCTGGTGCTTTTGGGGCATTCTAGACAAAACCTGAGCCACGTTATCCATTGCACACATTCAGGAGGGAACAGCTGAGACTGACCAAGTCAAAGTTAAGAAATGGAAAGTAAAATACCTTGTGTACAGTCACAGCAGGTGAGCACAAGTGGAAAATACTTCTGCCACCCTCTGCACACTTACACAGCTGAGCCGAAAACCGATGCAGCTGGAGTTTCCACGGGGTCAGAAGACTAATTTTTCACAGTATTTTTTTCACTAGTACTCAACTAGTGTGAAAAGCTTTCAATATTAATATTTAAAGGAAATCTGAGTCACAGTTTTGACCAGGGAACTCCAAAATAGGCCAGGGCTCTGCTGTGTCAGAGACACGCTGAGGAACAGCCTCTGCGTGGCAGAGCTGATGAGGAGGAGCGAGGAGTGATGCTAAAGACTGGAACAGCTGGACCAAGAGCACACAGAAACTGTACCTGCTGCTACACATTGACAAAGTTAGTTCCCAGTGACTGCCACAAGTATTGAGCAAATGGGGTTCAGATCTCAGGAGCTGTGGTTGCTGCCTAATATAAGTAAATATTCCTGTTGGCAGAGAACTGTTTCTAAACCAAGTTTTTTTGCATATTTGCTCTATAGTTTGTTAACAACCATACTGTGTTTTCCTAGATATATCACAAGACTGGTCAGACTATGCTTTTTGGTGGGAGCAAAAGAAGTGTTGGCTTCTGAAAACCCACTGGACACTGGACAAGTGCGGGGTGCAGGCAGATGCCAAGCTGCTCTTCACCCCCCAGCACAAAATGCTGCGGCTCCGCCTGCCAAACATGAAGACAGTGAGACTCAAAGTCAGCTTCTCTGCCATGGTGTTCAGAGCTGTCAGTGACATCTGCAAAATTCTCAGTAAGTAAAGATAAACCCCTCTGGCAGCTAAGCTGGAGTGTTTTATTGGGTGACACTGTTTTGATGTGAAGTCCTTTCTCACAAAACTGTTGAGCTCAAGGAGAAATTTGAGACAGATTTTCTGGCTTTTGGTGTGCAGTGCATGTCAGTGGTTCTCAGTCTCTGTGAGAACTGATGTACACACTGTCAGAAACGTGTCCCATGAGCTGCAGGAGGACTGGATAGTCAAGGTCCTGTGGGTGGTTTTGTAGGAATCTTTGTCCTCCAGGAGCAGGACTCAGTCCTGATTATTCTGTGCCATTGACTAAGAGCTTGAGCTTATAGTGTCCTACACCAACCTTCACCACAGGCAGTTTTATGGTGTCATCTGATTTATCAGCTATTTTTACTTAGCATATTGGTTATATATTCACTTCAGAATATATACACTTATAAATATAAATATAAACACTTCATGTTTTGAATGCTATGCCCAAACCTGTTCAGATCAGGGCAGACCTAATGACCCCACACCAGCCCATGAATGTCTCGCAACACTGAGTCTCCAAGTCTCTCTTTCCAACAGTGGAGCACCTCCAAGTGGAGATGAGGTTTTGGGGAATGCCAGAGATGTGCCTGTGCTCAACAGGGAATAAGTTGAGTTTGCACACAGTCTTCAAAATCCCTTAGTTTTAGGGTAAAACAGGGATTAAAATCCTCATTTTAATTTAGACCTTCAAAGCTCAGCCCAACAACACCCCCATCTTCAGAAGGAATTTATTGCCTCATGTTGACCACAAGGCAGCTTCCAATTCCACCTCCTGGCAGTGGATTGTGAAAGGTGTAGCCTGTCTTTATTATACTTAACAGCTCTGCTATAATGATGCCATAATTATACAACTGGCTTTTGGCCAAATTAAATATTTCTCCCAGATTGAGTCAGTGCAGGAATGTTGTGATTTTCCTCATGAGTGAATACTGTCCAAAAAAAAAGTCTTTGTTTACCCCAGGGTAAAAGTGTTTCTCAGAAGTGAAGTGCCAGGTTTGCAGCTGAGAATACCTGTCTGAATGAGTAGTGCATCAGGGAACAGTGGACAGCCCAGACAGACACTTCTATGAGAAGTACAGTGAATAATAAAAGGCATGAGCTTCAAACACAGTGGTTCCTGCTTATTGATAATTCAGATATTCATCATTTCAAATATTATGCCCAAAGGTGATTGCAGAGCCACGAGGGAGAAAGAGTTTTTCCTGGTGCTCTAAAATGCAGTTACACTTCCCACAAAACCAGGCTTAAATCCTCCCTCTCACAACCCAAAGCCTTGTTATAGAATTACTGGATTTTCCAGGGCTACTGCTTTCAACCTGCTAAAAATAAAATTCAGATTGCAACATGGAGCTTCCTGAATCTGCTAAGTTTCATCTTGCTTCACTTCCCAAACCACGATTGCAGATATCAGACGGTCAGAAGAACTCTCTTTGCTGAAGCAATCGGGAGACACACTCAAAAAGAAAAAGAAAAAGGACAAGAACAGCAAAGAACCAGTTACAGAAGATATTTTAAACCTGTGTGACTCCCCAGTGAGTTCTGGATTACCAGGTAATGAAGAGTCACTATGATTTTATTCTCCTGACTGAAAGTCAAAAAGAGGAAGAAACTCTTTGTTATGCAATTAAACCCAGGGAGACCAGTTTATGTAGAGTGGTAGTCACAGAGACACGGCCTGAAATCAGTGGCTTCAAGAAATCTCTAATATATCAATAATTTCCTGTTGTTTCTACAAATGTTTTTCCTTTACATTGATATGAGAAGGACCACACCAGCAAACAGGTGGCCCTGCACACAGGATGTGCTGCTTCTCTTTGAACATGTGAGACCAGGCTTAAAATATTCATGAAATTTGGCAACCTGCAAGGAAAATGAGTAATAAAGGCTTGAAAGGGGTTGTTGATGTGTCCAACACAACTGAGATATCTCACACAGCAAGAACGAGCAGTCCTGTCCCTGAGGTCATCTCACCTGGGAAAGGACAAGGCCAGGCGGAAACAGCAGAGATAGGAGACTGCCGTGAAAGAAAAGGGGTTTTTATGATGGAAGGTGGTAGACAAGACCAGTTTTCCCTGGAATAATATGTTACACTCTTAACTTGCAGCAAATCCAGGATTATATAGTAAAACCATGACCCCCATTTATGATCCTGTCAGTGGGTCACCAGCTTCTTCCACAATCACCTGGTTCAGTGACAGCCCTTTGACTGAGCAGAACTGCAACGTCCTGGCCCTCAGTTATCCCAACTGTTCCCCAGAAATGCTGGCAGAGATGTACCAGCCACGGACCTTGGCTGACAAAGCCAAGCTTAATGCAGGGTAAGGTGCCTCTCTTTGAGATCCTTTGGTGTTAAAATGGTCAATGATGTCAGTTTGGATAGCAAACTCCCAAGGCTTTCAATGGGAATGGGCATTTGGATAAATTCAGTAATTTTGCATCACAAATAGGTGACTCTGTGAGTTCTGCACGAGCAAACATTGCTTTTTGTCCACCATGGAGAATACAGAGCACTCATGGTGTGAGAGGATTGTCTCTCTAGCACTAAAATATGGATTGTCAGCCATCTGTGGGGCATTTAACCGTGACTTGGATGTTTCCATTGGATTTCACTGGACAACAGAAGGAGCTGGAATTATAAACCAGCAAATAATGGCATCAAAATGGGAATTCAGATTATTACAGGCAGATTCTTCCCCTTGTTTAATTGAACCTCCCATTTTCGGGGCTGAAGAAGAAAGAATCTTATTAGCATTGGTCACCCCACAAGTAGTTACTGCTTAGCTCCTGGCTTCTACTCCTCATGTTTTGAGTAGTGCTGGAGAAAAAACATTAGGAAGATTGTAGGTATTGTGTTTATCCAATGAAAATTGGAAATCCCTATGAACATTCCACCTTCTTGAGTTATGTGACTTTTCCCTGGACTATCAGGAATTAGAGCTGTTTGTTCCCGCTTTTGTTTCACAATTGCGTTGGAGCTCTGCAGGTGTGGGGGGTTTTCCTGTGCAGATGAATCTGTGGGTTGTTTTCTTCCCCAGCTGGCTGGATTCCTCTCGATCCCTTATGGAACAAGGCATTTTGGAGGACGATCAACTTCTTCTACGCTTTAAATATTACACTTTCTTTGATTTGAATCCAAAAGTAAGAGTTTTGAGTTTTACTGCTATTCATTGCTTGCTTTCATGTCAAGGAGCTACATAATAATATAGAATATAGAGAGATATAGGATTTTAGACAGGATTTGTTACAGGCCCTTCAGAAATCAAATCCGATTTCTTCCCCTCAGCTACAGCTGCACTTTTACCCTCTGGACACTGTTCTTGAGATCTTAAGTATAAAGATGAGATCTGAAGAGCTCCAGAAACAGTATCCATATTCCCAGAGGGCCTGGTTTACACTCTCTCTCTCTTTCGACATGAAAAAAATTAAGGGGAAAACTAGACCAACAGTATCCTAAATGATGTAGTGGTATAAGCCTTGCTTTTGAAACTGAACTTAAAAATTACATTTCTGGTCCACTGTCCTCACTGAATTTCACAGCTTTTCTGGGTTGAACCCCTCAGAAGTGATCGGGACACTTTCCAGGTCGTGTGGCGTAGGTTTGGATGAAATGTCACCCCTACTGAAATGTGTCTCAACCTCAGCAGCCCAAACATTTCCCTTCTTTGTCCCAGCCAGCCACAGAGGCACAGCCCAAAAGAGCTTTAGGCAGCTGAATGTCTCCCCTCTGCTGGCAGAGGTCAGGCCCCAAGGTCTACCCTCCCAGCACCTACATTTCACCACCTCCGGGGCTGAATATTTCTGAGTCACTTCAGCTTATTAACCATGTAAATAATAAGAAACAATCGCTATCCAAAAAAGGGATGGTGGATTAAGGCAGATCTGACAAATATGAAGCTGCTGCAAAGGCAGAAGCGGAACTGAAAGAGCCAAGAGCAAGGAGGGGAAGTGAGGGACAAGAGTTTCGCATGTCACCCTCGTATCAGCCATGTCACGTTGTTGTCACTCCCACAGTGTGGTTTCACAGTTCTGTTACACCAGTCCAGGGCCTGCTGCCTCAAAAGGGGGCATCTTAGTCTCCCCTTCTGCCTCAGCCAAGGGCTCCTGGTGCATCTTCTGTTGGCTCAGCGAGTCACTGTGACCAGGCACACAATCTACAAGCTGGTACGGGAGAAAAGGCAGAGGTGGGAGGAGGAAGGAAACAATTGTGGTTCAGCCTGGTATTGGATCAGCTGATTATGAATCTGTGCCTTGGTCATTAATGACCAGTGTTCTTTTTTCACTCCAGTATGATGCAGTGAGAATCAACCAGCTCTACGAGCAGGCCCGCTGGGCCATCCTGCTGGAGGAAATCGACTGCACGGAGGAGGAAATGCTGATCTTCGCTGCCATACAGGCACGTACTTGATCCAAGTGGCAAAACCTGTTTCCTCAGGAGGCAGGCACAAGCTAGGACAGGACCAGGATAGAGCCCAGGCCAACAGCTCTGCTTGGATTGGGGTCTGCTCTTTGGGTGAGAAACAATAAGCAGCTTCCAGCAGCTAAACCAACCAAAGTCAGGAGCAGCAGTAACACCGTTATTCGAACGGGCACAAACCAGTGTGGAACCACCTACTAACATTGGCTAGAGCAAACCACACCCAGGATGCCACTCTGATATCAGATATCAGGGGATTAGTATAACGTGTTGCTACCATCCCTTCACCTCTTCTCCCTGAAGGTGTCTGTAATACACATGTTCACAACAGACAGAAGGAAGGCTGCGGTACAATGTGAAGGTGAGGACACTGGAGCACACGGAAACTTCACATAAGCGAGCACGGCTGGGTCCCTGACCATGGGTAATTAGGCACGAATGTTTGTTGATAATAAATTCCTTCCTTTCAAATGTAACTGGAGCTGCCAAAAATCCACAGCCTGCCGCTGAAGGGCACCAGGGAACTTTGCTCCAAGTTTCCACTGGGGATGGATGGCACTTAAAGGCTTACAGTTCCAAGGATGCAAGTACAGCATCTTGTTGGCCTCCCAGAACAGGAGTGATTATAACAGTGAAGGAAAGCAAACACGGCAATTAACATAGGAAACTGTTGTCAGCCATTGCACTGGAGATCATAATGGATATCCCTGTTTCCTTAGGTAAAAAACCTGGTTCTGTGCTGCAGAACTCCACACAGGTGTCCAAGACCCAGAAGGCCAAATGGTCCCTTTCAAATGCGGTGTTTGTGTGTTGCTAATTGATACACTGACTGTTGTTTACTGATGTTTTGTTTCAGTATCATGTAAGCAAGTTGTCATTATCATCAGAGGCACAAGATTCCACCTGTGAATCGGAAGTAGACGAAGTAGAAGCTGCACTTTCTAATTTGGAAGTGACACTGGAAGGTGGAAGCACAAGTAATATTTTGGTAGGTCCTTTGGGATCCTGGAATGGCTGTCAAATGCGTTGGCTGGGACGATCCTACACAGTTGTTGGGTTTTCTAACAGAGTGCATTGTACTAAAATTATTCCTAATTGTTCCCAATAGGAGGACATCACAGACATCCCAAAACTTGCTGATAATCTCAGGCTAGTTAGGTGAGTTGTTAAAATTAATAATAAAACAGGCAAAACCTTAAGCTTAATAAAACGGGCTTAACCTTACAAGAGATCTCCTCAGTTTTGCACTCTAATCTAACAGAAGATCCTAAATTAACAAAGACCCCCAATATGTCCTAATACCATCCTCTTCCAATCTTTCTCTTGCTTCTTCTGGCAAAGCTTCTTGGCAAATCCTTCCAGCTTTTGGGGGTGCTGGGGTAACTATCCTTGTACTTATTAAAAGACCACACTCATCACTCATCTCTAAACAGAAGTCTACAGTTCTACTTTTAATCACATTTTAATGGTTTTTTGCCAATGAAAAACTAGAAGAAACTTACACTTCTCCCTGAGAAGAATTTCTGAAGGCAACCCTGGGGAATGTGTTTTTTAAACAAAAGAAATAACCAAATTACCCCTTTTCTAACCAAACACGAAGGCCGTTTGTTCTAATATCAAAATGAGTTTCTATGATCCCGCTGTAATATCTTGATTTATGGGTGATCTAAACGACTGCAGAGACCTCAGGTCTGCAGTTCCTTTTATCATAAAACAGCCTTTGTGTTTTAGAAAGATAAAGTTTCCTGTTGCACGAATATTTATCAGATTCATTCCGTTGACAGATGGTGTTTGGTAGTCAGGGAACTGAAAACTGCACCTGAAAATGGTGACTGTTGCTGACTGTTAAGACTCGTTAATTATTAATTTTCAATTAGGAATTTTATTTGACATTCAAATGATTAAGATGGCTTCAGAAGAAAGGGAATTCAAGCTTTTAACAACGGATTGTTTGTTTTCCCCCAGCAGTGGAGCAGTTTGCTTTTAAAAAGCGCTCAGCGGTTATTTCTCATCAGGAGAAAGTTCCTGTACTCTTGATAAATTGCTGACTGAACCTAAGACATTGTAGAAACTAAGTAAGGTGTAAAATGTTTCTTGGAAGGAACAACATTTTGCTCCTGTAATTATTTGCTTAATTGTAAAAATGTAAAGCTCTGCATGTCCTACTGCTTTACTATTCATATGGGGAGCTTTTAATCCTATTTATTCAAAGCTTTCTATGAAGTTTTCAGCAACTTTTTTTTAATAGAAAAATATTTTTGTCTGTTTAAAAAAAATTATAGTCACTTATTTTTGAAGAATGTTGTTATTGGGAAATTAAAAGCCAAATTCTTTGGCAGTTTTGAAAATCCACTTTTTTTTTTTTTGGTAATTTAAACATAAAAATCACCATTTTCTAGAAAGGATTCTAAACTAGGATTTTTAGGAAGGGTCTGGAGAAGGCAAGAGTGTGCCTAATAAATCACTTTTCCAAACAGCTCTATACTCTTTATACGATCATCTGAGATTTAAAGGGAAGGACTGGAATGTTTTGGATTTTTTTTTCTTCCTTTTAACTTCGTTGTTGACCTTTGTCACTACCTGTGAAGTATTTCTCTACTAAAATAGTGCTAACACCTCTGGTTTTCTCTCCTGGAGTGCTGCAGAACCTCTGTAATTAGTGAAGGAGTAGAATTTTGTTGTGTTAGATAATTAGATATTCAGATAAAGCCAAAAAGATGGTCTCTACTCCCTTACAACGCAGTGAATGCAGGGGCATGACCTTGAATTTCAAATCCGCCAGAATATTTGTGAGGGACTTGGCAGTTTGTCCATTTTGCTAGAAACCAGTGTGATTCCTTTGTTTCCTGTAGGCCCAGGAAGCTCTCACTCAAAGCTATCAAGTCATACTGGTTTATCTTCAGAGACACTTCAATATCTTATTTTAAAAACAAGGAATCTGCACAGGGAGAACCCATCGAGAAACTAAACCTGAAAGGTAGGAATTTTTCTTTCTTTCCTTTTTCTGTTGCAATCATAAACAGAATAAATCAAGAAATTCCTGCCTGAGGAAGACAAGCTCAGCAGCATTTAATCTTGAGAAAGGGACCACACCTGCAGAGAGGCCCAAACAGAAGGGATTCAATAGTTTAACACAAACTGAGATTATCTGAGCCTGATTTTTAAGATGCCCTGTTCTGCTGAATTCTTAGAGAACAGTCAGATAGAGAAAATGACCTGTGGGATACTTTTATTTCCAAATATTTTTATTCCACCTTAAATGGTTGTATTCACCTGTGTCCTTGGCAAACACCCCCTGGCAGCAGAGGATTGTGGATGAGGCAGGGGCAGGAATGCCACAGGTACCCCTGTGTTGTGCTGTGCAGGGACAGCTCCAACACCTTCTGTGGGCCCTGTTTGGGTCGCGCGTGGGAATTCCATCGCCACAACCAAGCCAGACCAGAAGGCAAGAGCGTGTATAATAAATTAAAATCAGCGATACAGTAATGAAATCAGTTAATTTCCTTCTGATTCTCTGTGATCCAGGATGTGAAGTTGTACCAGATGTAAATGTTGCAGCAAAGAAGTTTGGAATCAAATTGCTAATTCCTGTTGCTGATGGCATGAATGAAGTGTATCTGAGATGTGATAATGTGAGTAACAAGACAAGGGAAAGTTGGTGTTCCAGATTTATGGCAGATTGTCTAGAAGACCTGTTGTCCTGTCCTAGAATTTTTATAGAAAAATAAGGATGCTGCAGAGAGTTTATTATCTAGACCTCTAGTAAAATTTAAGAATCATGTGGTGGCCTAACAAATACATGATGGTTATGGGGATAAAAGGGCAGTAATCCTGTGTGTATCATTTTCCAATGATATCACTTTATCATCATTGTTTATCACCAGTTTCCAAGTAAGGCTGGTAGAAAAAAAAAAAAAAAAAAGAACAAACTATCAAAAAAATAAAAGGAGATTATAGTACTTTGTTCCAATGTTTCCAGAGGGCTGAGGTTTGGATTTTGTTCTGTTCTTTTCTGGATTAGAACTGTCCCCATCCAGGTGAGGGCAATGTGACAAGGATCTTACATTAGTTTTCAGTTTATTTCATTCGTATTGAAATGTCTCAAACCACATTGTGTAAAAATTGGGTGAGAACTAGTCATGGGATAAAATTCCCAAGGGAATCTATTCCAAAGTACTGGATTTCCTTGGAATGCAAAGCCTAGCAGTGTCAAACGGTGTGCTGTGCTGCTGCAGGAGGATCAGTACGCTCGGTGGATGGCTGCTTGTGTTTTGGCCTCCAAAGGCAGGACCATGGCCGACAGCTCCTACCAGCCCGAGGTGCAGAAGATCCTGTCGTTCCTACAGATGAAGAACATGTCTTCCCAGGCTACCTCTGACCCAGAGAGTGTGGATATGAAACCGGAATGCTTTGTCTCACTACGTTACACCAAGAAATACAAGTCCAAGCAGGTATCCTGAGATGGCTCTGCCTGGGGGTGGGTGGTTGCAGGGATTGCTGAGGGGTGAGGCTGGATCCAAGCAGCATTTGGAAGATGTACAGTAGGATCACCTGCAATACTCATTTGTCCCTTTGTAAGAGGCCTTTTCTTTAAAGTAAACCCAGGAACAGGTGTCTCAGCACCTCTCCTACATCCGCATCCCTGCTTGAGTCATCCATGGTGTTCTGCTCCTGATACACTATTCCTGAAAGTCTCTTCAGAGAAAGAAAGTTGGTTTTAAGGACAGGAAGTTACTCTGCATCTGAAACATCAGGGTCTTCCTGTCTCCTTGGCCTGAGTGCCTCTCCTTCCTCTCCACCTAATTCCTTGTCCACTGCTTTTGCTGCAAAAGAGCTCAGCCTGCCCATCCTGAGGGCGGCCTCCAGAGCAGTGTGTGGAGCCAGTGCTGCCCAAACCCAGAGGCCAGACCCTGGTGTACTGTTCTGTGCTGCCCTTGGTGCTCAGGTCTGTCCCCAGGTGCCCTCTGTGGTACATCTGCACGAGGTGTCTGAGCGGGGCATCAGAGCTGATGGTGTTGGATTCGGTGAAAGCAACGGCATTTTTGTTCTGCACTCAACTGAAACCTCTCTCCCTTCCCGTGTTTCCCAGCTGACTGCTCGCATTCTGGAAGCCCATCAGAACATATCCCAGATGTCACTGGTGGAGGCCAAGCTGCGTTTTATCCAAGCATGGCAGTCCCTGCCTGAGTTTGGCTTATCCTACTACATCGTAAGGTAATCACATCCCATAGCCAGGCCAAGCTGCCGTAACGTGTTCGTGCTCAGTGGTTTGCAGGAAGTTCTTTGACTCCCGGTTCTGGAAACATTCCCTATTTTTCCCCCCCCCAGACCTTTTAATTCTGGTGACTGCCATACTGTTGTGTTTTCTATAACAGCACCACTCAGTAGGTCCATTCCTGGAGCGAGACCCTCCATTACACCTGCCTTCATGGAGACCTGGGGGGGTTTGCCTGGAGTACCATATCTCTAGGATTAAACCTTTACTGACATCACTACATTTCATTAGTTATTATTCATTAAAATCACTTCCTGACTCACTGCAATGTAAAAAATGCACAACTCGCTGGTGTGCTCGGGTTTGCAGTATGTGTTCACTCTGACCCTCGCTCATTGGAATATGATAAAACACAGATTTCTTTGGCATTTCATTAAGAAAACAGCAAGTGCTCCTTCTTTTTAGGTTGATCCAGAAGAGCAGTGAACACAGGAATGTCCTGTTGTGTTCAAAGCAGCCTCCCTTGGACACAGCAAGGTTCTGAGCTGCAGTCTTTTCTCTTGACAAAATACCAAACAGCTGAAGAGTACTGACACAACCATCCTTGGAGGCACCTTCCTTAACACCTCTTCCAGGGCTAGCTGGGAATCATCTGTGCTATTAACTGGGACAGCTGGGAGCTGTTCCCTTTCACAGAGGCCAGCTGGCACAGAACAGCCCACATCTGGACTGTTAAACTCTCTGACTTCCCAAAACCCAGGAGCCTTGTGGGAACTACAAGACCATGTTGGTCCTTGGGTGTTCTAGCTTCTAAACTGTTCCTGGGAGGCATTGAAGAGTCAACTGGAACCAGGATTCTGCCTGAACTCCCTGGGAATTTTTGCCCCATTTGTCACCACCAATCCCCTTAAACACACCAACAAACCCAACACCTAAACTGCATTTTGTAGCATAAGCAAAGCAACTTGTGGTGAATTTATCCCAGTGGGGTGTCAAGTAAAGCACAAATGGTGTCCAGGTCACATTCTTTCCCTAAAGTCCAGTACATCTAAGGAGAGAAAATTCACAAACAGGATCTGAACTACTGAAAATATTAAGAGCAGACAGGTGAGATCTCTTACAGCTCTCATCAGGAAGGTAGTTTCTTTACCAGAGAGAGATCTCCTCCCAGCTATTCCCAATTCAAAAATTTCTGCCCCCCAAAGGCTCTGATACTCTTGTATTTATTTTTCATCTCTAATCAGAAGAAAATTGAAATGTTAAAATGTCTCAATATTTTTGCAATGTCATTTGTACCCAGAAATATGTTTATATTGCTAACAGTTGTTTTGATAACTTAATGGTCATATATAAAATATTAAATCTATTTTGATTATATAATTTAGGTTAATGTAACTAGAACAATGTGTTTCAACGTTAGAGAAAGGAAGCAACGAAAATTATTGTTGGCATTTTTTCCAGTAAAAATACAATGAAAATTCATGCATTTAGGAAGAACGGTATTTTTTTAGTAGGGAACGATGAATTAGAAAAGATTTCAGATCTACCTGCCTGATTATTTTCCATGTTACATCACAGTACACCAACCTATATATTTGCTTTATAACCAATTCTGTTCTAAAGAAGGGTCCAAGCTCTCCTCAATCCCAGGCTGTTGTGACTTTTCCCATATTTTTACACTAGAGAGAAATCATTGCAAACCAGATCTGCTCAAAGAATTTGGGAATTTTTTTTTCAGGTTTAAAGGAAGCAAAAAGGATGATGTGCTCGGGGTGTCCTACAACAGGCTGATCCGGATAGATATGGCCACAGGAGATCCTATCACAACATGGAGGTTCTCCAACATGAAGCAGTGGAATGTGAACTGGGAAATTCGCCAGGTAAAACTGGAGCAGCCCTGCCTTCACTCACTGCAGTTCAGACACACTGGAGGATGCTTTCAGAAAATATTTTCAAACCTCAGTGAAAAGATTTTGAGCATGTTGTGACATGCTATGTAATAAGCTGCCTGAAGTTTTTCTTCAGGAGTCTGTAGATGAAAGTCAGAAACTAAAAGATCATCAGTTTAAAAGGTTCCTACCAAGTCTATTCTTTACGAGTTGCCCTTGATTTTGATGGGATGAAATACAGAGACTCCAAGGTGAATTCCAACATGTGACATTCACAGCTGTCAGTAAAAATCTCATCTGAACTGTCTGTGCAGTCCAGCTCATGCTTCATCCTCTGAATTGTGGGGATTCAGTCTCTGTTACAGACTGGGAATACAGGATTTGTCTTTCAAATCCCAAACTGAGATTGCAAGGCTACAATGTGAGCAACACTGTCATTATGTGGTCCCTGATTTTGGGGTTCAAAGCTTGAAGCCAACTCTGTAAATCGTAGATTTGTGGGGTGGAACTGGTGTGACCTGAGGCAAATTGAAGCAGCTTGGAAACTGTTCCTGCTTATAGAGTTTTCCACATCCATCTGTTGTAACCAGGACAGGTGAGACACACTCCCCATTGCTCTCCTGCAGGACTCCCTGTGCCAGAGCCTGTCATTCTGGTAAATTCCCCGGGTTTCCTTTAAATCCCTCTCAAGAAAAGGCAGGAACCACAGTTAGCAACTAAGCTTGGTTTGCTGCGTTTTAGAACTAACAGTAGCTGGAAACCAAAACCTGGAACCCAAAGGCAGATTTAAGGTCAGAACGTAACAAGGGCCAGATTAAACACTGTTGGTGAAGTGCACAAAGGGTCAGGAGTGCCACTCCTGCTCTTCCCAGTGTTCACTTCATATGCCACTGGAAAAAGAGTTAAAAGCAGGGTTTTGTTGCCTGCCTGAACAAGCAAAAATGTTTTGACCACAAGAGGGCCCTGATACAGCAGAAAATTAAGAAACAAGTGGCCAAACACCCTCAAGGTGCAGAACAGAAATCTTGGTTAGCAGAGGCAGGTCCTGCTTCTTCACAGGATTTGTGATCCAGTTGTGCTCCCACACTTGCTCTTTCTTCCCAATCCAGCTTATCCCTGTGCCTGATTTTGTCATCCCTGTTTCCTTCAGGTTGCCATTGAGTTTGACCAGAATGTATCCATTGCTTTCACGTGTCTGAGTGCAGACTGCAAAATCATCCATGAATATATTGGGGGCTACATCTTCTTGTCAACACGGTCCAAAGACCAGAATGAAACCCTGGATGAAGAGCTCTTCCATAAATTAACTGGAGGTCAGGAATGAGATGAAGTAAACACTCTTCCCTGTGCCTGCTTCTTGTTATAGCTAAGAACAGAGATTATGGAAAAATCTCTCTGATTGTTCATTGCTGGCAACTAATTATTGGACATGTCAATTAATCTTTGTAATATGTCTGGGACTGTTTACAGGTTTTTTTTAAATATTGAAGGTAAGGTCAGTGGATGCCGTGTGGCAACTCCATCATCAGTACTTCAGAAAATTAAATCACCTTTGTTTTCCTTTTGTACAGCTTGATATTTTTAAATAAACAGTGTCTGGCCATGGGCATTTTTTTAATCTAGTATTTTTAATTGCAGCAATCTGTTTAAGCATCCAGGACATGTAACTTGAGGGTATTGTACAGCAACTTTTCTCTATTACAGCCATGCAACTCCCACTGCTAAACTGGCTGTTGTTAAAGAGCCCAGCTTTTATCAGGACTAAAGCTGAATAAATACATATTTTAAAGCTACATGACTTGTGTGACACTTGCCCGGAGAGCACAAAGCATTCCATCAGTGTTCCAAAGTCCTGCAGACTGAGCTATCGAAACTCGTGTAGTGATTACTCAGTTGCTCAGAAATGTAGCACCCATGTCTACCTTCATCCCCTGAAGTGGTTCCCTGAAAGCCAGAGAAGCTACAAAGGATTGATCTTGGAAAAACTGGATCCAAAACATTGATCTTTTGAGGAACTTTATTAATTACCTGGTTGAAAAAAGTGAGTTTGGTACTATCTGAAATTATTTGCTTGTTAAAAAGGCCTCAGTGTGGGCCTATTTTCTGTCCCTGTTACTCTGTTTCACTGTGACATCTCACTGAACTCCACTTGCTCATGTGTAAGGAGCTGCAATTCCTGTAGGAATGATTTTATGTGTGTGGTGCAGAGTGCAAAGAGATTGATGCCCCAAGGGCTGGAGCACCTCTGCTCAGGAGACAGGCTGGGAGGGCTGGGGCTGTTCAGCCTGGAGAGGAAAAGGCTCTGGGGAGACCTGAGAGCACCTTCCAGTGCCTGAAGGGGCTCCAAGGCAGCTGGAGAGGGACTTAGAACAAGGGCCTGGAGTGATGGGACAAGGGGGAATGGCTTCACACTGAAATTCTTCCCTGTGAGGATGGTGAGACCCTGCACAGGTTGCCCAGGGAGATGCCTCATCCTGGAAGTGCTCAAGGCCAGGCTGGATGGAGCTCTGAGCAACCTGGTCTAGTGGAAGGTGTCCCTGTCCATGGCAGGGGGTTAGAACTGGATAAACTTTAAGGTCCCTTCCAACCCAAACCACTCTGATTCCAGCTCTGCCTGCTGGAAGGAGCCACACACTCCCAGTGAGCTGAATGAAATCTGATTCTACCCTACAACACACAGTGATCAGTGAAGCAAGGACAGAGTGAAACTGGGAGAATTCGTGAAACTGCTGGGCAAACCAAAACTGTTTTCACATATCTAAAGGAATACAATGGGCAGGTGTTGTCATATCACCAAGAGATGCTGCAGAAATCACTGTGTAATTATAAACATCACTGGGACCAGAGAGCCAGGATTGTTAGGCCATGTCCTCTGCTTCTCTCCAGTCCCTGTCAGTAGGCTGCAGTGGAATCACTCCCACATTGTGCCTGGGAGTATGTAAACTATATATGTAAAACTATAGCTTTACATTTAAAAAAACCCTAAAAAACCAAAAAGAGTACCGCCTGCTTCCCAGCGCTCTGACTTCCCACTCCTCAGCACATTTTACACAGGCTGAGGGACCATCCAGTTTTCCATCAGTAGAAGACTTACCCACTTCTCTCTTGCTTGACACAGGCCTAGTATTTTCCTTGTCCAAGTCCAACCACTGGCCACACTTAAGACCTGCCCAAGGGTTCCACAGGAGAGCTGAACGCTCATTTTAGTGCCAGCACCTCTTGCACAGGCAGCTGCCTTCCAGACTCAGCCTCCACTGAGGCTTTGCCAGCAGGATCCTGACCATGCCTGCACTGGAGCCCCTCATTTGGCAGTGACAGACAAATTGATTCCTGGAAGCGCAGGCCCCTGCTCGTCATTCCCAGAGCAGAGCTTGTTGCCCAACTGTTATATGGAAGTCCTGGAGTTGCCACTTGCCTACGTGACCTGAAGAACGGAATGCAGGGACGTGGGAAATCTGAACATAATTCCCACTGTGAGAGTGTGTGGTTCACTTCAGTGCTGAACAAGCACGTCCACTTGCAAACCAAGCTGTCTGGATGGGGATTTCGGAGAAACTATCAAATATTTCCATTTTCTTCCCTGCCCCTCCTTCAATCTTCCCCCATGTGTCACTGCTGCTCTGCAAGGAGGCTCTGCCAGCTCATCCAGGCTGGCTGTCAGCCTTGTCCTTTGCCTTTTAGCTTTCAGGAATGATCCCCTGCTGCTGTCCTCTGTGTTTCTTTAGGTCAGCACCTATCTCTTCTCCTTGCTCCACTCACCTTGCAAGGCTTTTCCATCACAGGTAAGGAACACTGAGGAAAAAAAATCTGGTTTTATCCAGCTGCTTTCAGTGCTGCATGTGACTGCAGCTCTGCTTTCTACAAGCAGCCCTTGGAGAGGTTGGAGCAGGAAGGCACAACCCAGGGCATCCTGTACCTCTGCAATTCCAGGCTGGATAACCTGAGAGGAGGCTGCACCAGCCTGCTCTGTCTGACACCTGGTCCAGCCACAGCACCAAGTCATCTGTCATCCCACCCCATGTCACCGAGCACGTCCCTGCCAGGCTCCAGACATTCCCCTTAAGGCTCATCACGCTCCCTGATTCCTGCAGTGACCCTCTCAGACGTGGTTCATCCCACCTGATTTACACCCAGGGTTCAAGACCACAGGCTCGGGGGTCTGCAGGAGCCAAGTTACTCATCTCACGGTGCCAGATGTGGGAGAGGTTTCCCAGAGTGAGCGAAAGCAGCGCAAGGGCGGCTGCCCCCGAAGTTGTGCAACACGAAGATGAAACCCGGGACAGGAATGTTGTTTAGACGAAAACAAAAACCTTCAGGAAACTTATACCTCGGCCCAGCCACAGCCCTATTCTGTACATCGTGCTTAGTTAAACCCAGATCAGGGCAAAATCCTGCCGATGTCAGACAGCCGCTGTTTGCTCTTACTCACACCAAATTCCGCAGGGAATTTCACCGGAACGTGTGTTACTGCAGCAGAGACACACACCCATCGTTTTCTGAAACCTCAGGCTAAATAATCCTGTTCCTGCATTCTCTCCCTGTTCTCTGTAGGAAAATGTCTTGCTCGTGCTTGCTCCGCGGACAGGCCTGCGAAACATTTCTTTTGTTGGCTTTAAAATCCATTCTCCAGACTTTTTCAGGGTATTTTCATTCTTAACCATCACTTGGATCACGGCCAGCGCGAAACATTCACCTCTTAAACTTTACAGCCTGGTACCATCCTCGCCTACTCCTGCTCTCCCCGAGCTCTGCTTATCTTGGTGTCACTGAGGAATGCAGGGCTCAGCCCGAGCATTCCTGCGGGCAGAGGGGCTTTGTGCAGCCCTGAATCACGCCCGGGGAGGGGGCGTCTGGTTCGGCTTCTTATGCATCACCCCTATGAAAAGGCTGACAGAAACGCCTGCCTTTACTAAACACGCCCTCAGTTTGCCGCTGAAACTCTTAAAAAAGCAGGAAAAAAAAGGAGCAGAATAAAAGGTGACATGAGAACAGGAAAAAGTGGCCCACAAAGGGGAAATCTCTGCCTGCTGCTACCAGATATTTGAAAGAAACTGGTGAGAGAGAGAGAGCTGCTGCCTGTCCTGGGCAGCCGTTTGAGATACAGCACCACATTCCAGATGATTAGAGTTTGCTGGGAAGATACAACACCTGCTGCCAAAACTGAGCATCCAAAAAGCAGAAACAAAGCTGGAAAATAAAAACAGCAAAAGCTCGTTTTCCAAGGGTGCTCTGCCTCTTGCAACAGGTTCTCCATATCACTCAGAAATCAAGTGCCTTTGGGCAAACAAAGCCTCCATCTCCCTTCTACCTCCACCGAAATGAGTGGCTTCTTTCCCGGTCTGACAGTCTGGTTGCCTCCAAAATAAAGCCAGTAAGGTTGAACTCATTAAAGTTAAGGCAGGTTTTGGCTCACCGGGTTTCCTGAAGGTTTGGGGGTTTTTTAAGTTGTTAAAAACAATAAGATAACCAATAACCCTAAAATAACCACTGAAAATTCGTTGTCTGTGAATACCGAGGTAAAGGCAGCAAACACAACACATAGCCCAGGGCAAAGCCAGGCCACCCCCCTGCGTTCCAGCTTCCCAAACAGGAGCTGTGCAGCAGGTCTGGGAAGCCACAGGGAAGGCAGGAGCTGGACTTTCTTCTTCTTATAGCAAATTCTTCAGATTTTTTTAACCTGCCCCACTGTGCCCTTTAACCCCAGCAGAGCAGATCCCTGAGGTACCTGCCATGGTGCACGTGCCGGGCCTGCACTGCCCTGCTCCCAGTCTGCTCCACCAGGGTTAATATGGGATTAGCCCCTCATTTAGGAAAGTACTTGTCCTGCCCTGGAGCCATTCCATAGGGGAACAATATGTACATCTCTCCAAGGGAAGGGCAATGGCTCCGGGAGTCCTACTGAAAGGCCTCGCTCTGGGGATGTTCTGGTGTTTTTCAAGGCTCTCTCCCCACGCAGATAATGAACCACAAGGTCCATAGATAAGCTCTGAGTACATGTGCACAGCCAGCTCAAGGTTTTGGGGCAAGACCTTTATCTGCACTTTAGCACGGAAGCAGGGCTGTGCTGCCTCCATGTCAGGGATCTGTTTTGTTGTCCTGATAAAGGGAAAGCACTGACTACTGTTCTCCTTGGAAATTTTAATAATTAATTGTCTTATAGTAGCAATGGAACAACCACCCTTTTGCTTTCACTTTGGAACGATCTCTATCAGTTCATCCCTTTCTGGGACACTGACTTTATTCTCTGCTCTCCATCAGCCTAATTATTATCTGATCTGTGGGGATGTTGAGAGACCCAGCTCAGGGCAGGTCCCTTGGTGGGAGATGGTTCACGTTGTCAATCCCACTTTTACAGCAAAGGATGGAAGGGAATTCTCCCAAGCCATGTGGAACACAGATGCAGAGCAGGGAACACAACCCTCATCCAGCAGGGACCGGGAGAGGCCTCCCAAGGCTGTCCCAAGCAGCCTGAGATGCCGCCCACCCTCTCCATTGCCACAGAGAATTCCTCTCAGCGGGAGGAGCAGGTGAGGGTTTCACTTCTGACATTCCCTAAGGGCCTCCTTAGAAAAGTCATTTGTCCTGCGTGAACATTTCTGGGATTTACTCCCAGGAGTAAGAGTCTTAGAGAGAAATTTAAACACTTGAAGCCCTTTATTGGCGCCTGGAGAGAGAGAGCAAAGCCCGTGTCAGCAGACAGAGCCTCAGCTTTACATCATCCTGATCTGCCAACAAAGGGACACAACAATTCCCCTCCCTCCCCCCCTGTCAGGGGGAGACGTGAGAGTTGGGACTACTGACACTGATCTTTTCCCTTTACCCCCCGCCTCTCAGACAAAGACGGACAGGAGCAGCCCTGCCGGAGTGTTGGGAAATAAGAGCCCTCCCACCCACCTCCCGCCAGGGCCAAAGGAGCAGGGAAAGCTGCCTGGAGCCGCCCCCTCTCTAGGCGAGGGGAAAGCTGGATGCGGGGGAGCGAGCCTGGAACAAACCTCGCCTGAGCTTGTGGGCAGAGCCGCGAGCAGGGAAGGCTGGGAACAGAAAATAGGCATTTCGCGCTCCCGGCTGAGTCACCCAAGTGTATAAAACCAAGGCCAGGCAGTCGGAGCCGCTCGGAGCGGAGACACGAGGCAGCGGCACTTTGGGACAGGTACGTGCAAGCGGATGCGGTTTGGAGGCAGGGACTAAGATTAAATCCAAGATTGGAATCCAGCGGTCCGATTTCTTCCATCCTCTCCCTGCCATGTGCTGCGGAGCACGGGATCCAGAGGCTCCGGTGGCCGGGAAGCCCTGAGGCTGCTTGGCTCTATCACGGTTCCGTCTGGCAAAAAGGACACAGGCAACCAAAATACACTATTTTGGTGGTCCAGGATATACTATTTTGCTTGTCCCTCCTTCAAACCTGGGATGGCAGCAAAGGATAACAGTCTGGGCAAGATCTGGCACCATTCAGGGAACAGCAAGTAGCTATTAAAATTTGGAATAAGTCTGAGATATTTCATATTACACGAGGCTTCGGTCACTTCCCTACGTAATATCTTTTTGGATGAGGAATGAACACTTTGATGCCTGGCAGCGCAAAAGACAGCCCAGTAAGAAAAACACTAGTTTAGGGCTGGGCTTAATTTTCTCCAGTGACACAGATTACCTGTGGGGCCTTTCACAAGTCATTTAGGACTTTTTGGTTCTTTTTTGAATGACAAAGACAAAGCTGGGGCGGGAGGAGGAGGGAGCACAGAGGGAACTGGAACACTGAATGTTTCTTGGCGCCCAGGCCTTTGGGGCCCTGGTCCAGGAGCACACTCAGTTTCTGACCGCTTCCACTGAAATGTGGTTCAGGATTTGCATTTCCAGCACATCCTTTTCCCAGCAGCTGGGCTGTGCAATCTGTCAGCACTGCCGGCTGCTCGGGAGCACCAAAGTGCCTGCGGGGTCTCCACGTGGCTGTCACTCAGAATGGGGCAGCACTGCCCTGGCAGAGCCCAGCAAGCCCCGGGGCTTTGCTGTTCCAACTTCTGCTAAGGGAAGGCCCTTCCTAACATAGGAAAGGCACCATTACCTGCCCACTCCATTGCAACTCAGCCCAGTTTGGACTCCTGTCCCTTAAAGTCTGACAACCCTCCCCAGCCCTTGGGTCCACACACTTGTTTTGCACAGGCAGCCTCACAGAGAACAGTCCCTTGCCACAGGCACACCTGCCCTGTTGCTTGGCATCACCCCACTGGAAGACTTCCCACTGGGCTGGCCAAACTGGACACTGCAGCAGGACAACCTGCTGCACTGAGGGTACTGGTGTGGGATACAGCTTGGTTGCTTCCTGAATGAAAAACTGTAGGCATACTTAGACTAAGCCTGTGTGACACTTCTGTCCCCAAGGGTTCATGTTTACTTAGGCTTAATTACAGAAGAGCTAATAATTATCACTTATCACTGGCTGAATGTAAAAGGAAAGGCCTTAAAAAATGTTTCACTTCTAAAGAGCTTATAGTTGGCTGGAGGGATTTTAATTTAGTTCTTAATGCTGATGTTTTGTTTTCCCTCCCCATCCCGAAACAAAACCCAAACAGATCTTGGAAATTGATTGCAAGTCACTTCGGAGAAGGATGTTTCCAGGCTTGCTCATCCTCTCTCTGCTAGTAGGGAGCACAACATCTGGCCCGGTGAGCAGAGCAGAGCCTGCAGCATCCAGGGATGTCACCACCTTTTTCCAGCTGGCTCAGGAAGAGCCTTGGGAGAATGTTAATCTCACCAGCATGTCCTGTGAGGATCGGAAGAACAGGACATGGATCACCCTGCAGCTGACCAACAGCAGCCTGACAGCTTTCCCTGTCTGCCTTCCGGAGGCTCTGGAGACCTTGGATCTCAGCAACAACCTCTTGGAAGAGCTGAACGGCTCGGAGATGGCGAACCTGCGGCGGCTGCGCGTCCTCTCGCTGAGGCACAACCACCTCTGGGCAGTCTCGTGGGGACCTGAAGCCCTCAGCAGCCTCCTCAAGCTGGACTTGAGCTTTAACAAGCTGTCGTCTGTGCCACCCTGCCACAGCTCTGCCCTGCCCAACCTGAGGTGGTTGTCCTTGGCTGGAAATCCACTGCTGGAAATCCAGCCGCTGGCTTTTTCCTGCTCCCCTCAGCTGCAAGTGTTGAACCTCTCTGCGACGCTGCTGGGGCAAGAGGACGGCAGAGGAATTAGGGAATCTGCTTTTGCGATCAGCACAGCTCCCAGGGAGGCCACGGACAGGCCTGAAAACTCCATCAATGTGCTTGATCTGAGCGGGACTTTTCTTGAGAAAAGTGAGTTTCTGGATTTCCCACTGTAAACACGGGTTTGGTCGGGCTGGGAGAGCAGGAGCCTCACTGGATGATGGGATGATGGTTCGCATCCTGGCCCAGCCCAGGGTGGAGGGAGAACACCCCGCACTGGAAGCTGCAAACAGCTGGTCCAAGAGTGCACGTCACTGTCATACAGATCAAAGGAAGGGCAGAGACCAGACATCATGAGACAGGGCCGTTTGTCCCACTGTAGTCACCCACCTCCATCCTAATTTCACTGTCTGCTACTGACAGTCATACCGCTGTCAGCCCTGGGATTAGTTTTGGGACACAGAGGAGGAAATTAATTTCTCTTTCCAGACAGGGTGCTGAAATCTTTCTTTGTCCCCACAGCTACTCTGCTTTGTACCTCTGCAGTGAAGGAGCACAGAGAGAGCCTTTCTGTGTCAGCCACAGCCAAATACTTCCACACAGGGAGTCAATCCCTGCCCTGAGCAGTTTACAGGACAGTTTTCTCCTCTTGCCAGCCCCAGTTTCTAACTGAGGTGCTGAGGCACACAGATGTTCCATGCCTTGCCCAGCTGCCCTCAGCCTGGGTCAGAGTTAGGGCTCTGGGGACTCCTCAAGCCAGAGGTGTCACTGCAACTCCCATTTAACTGATACACCACCACATTTCCTCCATTCATTTGCCTAATCCCTTCTGTGAGCAGTGAGTTACTCAGTTCAGTCATGGGATGGAGAGCGCCTTTTGTACCAGACTCATTCTTTCACTTTCATGCCTCTTGGCTGTTTTTCCTGTGGTAGGAGAAATGAGAAGTTATTTGCCTTTCTTGCACCAGTAGATGCTTTGTAGACATCTCTAATTTCCACCACTTCCCTGAGCAGAGAAATCCTTGCTCATTTAATCTCACCTAACAAGAAAGCTATTCCATATCTCTTACCAGCTTTATTGCCCTTCTATCTTCCCTTCTTTTTCTCTGCCCTGTTTTACATATTAAAAACCATACATATTACAAAAGTACAGCTGCATGGGTGTTTAGGCACTGCTGTATTGATTTTTGCTCTATTCCTTTCCCAAAGAGAGCAGCTGCAAAGGATGACAGAGATACTTCATATCTAGGAATTCAAACACTTTTTCTAGGCAGAAACCCACAAGAACGCTCTGTTTAGGCAACAGGTGTAAATATTTTTCTGCTTCAGTTCAGACAGAGTGGACCAGAGACTTGCCCAGCCTCAGATCCCTTCACCTGACAAAGATGCCACGATTAAGAAGCCTCGACACTGACTTCGTCAAGTCCATGCCTGATCTCCAAGAGCTGCACTGCCAGAGCTCCCCTTCCCTGGGTTTTGTGAGGACGGAGATGTTTGACAATGCTCCTCATCTGAGCCACCTCTCCTTTGAGAAGTGAGTTGGTTTCTGTTTTGTTCTCCCTCACACTAACTCTGCATCTTGGAAGCAGACAAAAATCCTGTTCATCCCACTTTCAGTGTGAGAGGTTAATATGGTTCCTTGTTTAGAATTAGTAAAAGCAGTGGTTTAGTCCTTATTCTAGAGGTAACACCCCTTGGTATGTCACACACCTGAAATACTAAAGAAAAAGAGAAATCTGAAAGTGATTTATCAAAATAGCACCTAGCAAGATTTATGTAATATAGGCCCAGGTTATAAGCACATCAGAGAACAAACAATAGAGCACTGGCTGTGTTCTACCAGTTTAAGGGAAATATACTGATTTTACGCAAAAAATCCCACTGGATTCCATCCCTCACTATAAGGACAAAAGAGAGCATCTGCTGAGCACGGAAGGGGCAGGATGGTGAGTTTAGTAACTGGCTACTGCCAAGGGAACTGGGAGTACTGCTTTGTGCCT
>JAWWES010000115.1:1987468-2002001 GCA_035583135.1 Lophotriccus pileatus
TGTAAGATGTGTGGAGAGTTATGAGTCCTTACTTCTTACCCAGTGTTCCCTGGGCATAATCCCTCTGGACATGTTTTAAGACATAAAAAACCCAGCCCAAACCTTCATCCAAGAAAGAAAAGTCCTGTCCCAAACCCCTGGGACAGAAGGGAATAAGAGAAGGGAATGAGTTAAATTGTGGTCAGGTGCTCTGAGGATGCAGCAGCCTGGTCCTTTGGGATGTTCAGTGTATTCCTCTTGGATCTGATTGTGGTTGGAGATGGAAATGAGCTTCCTGTGACCTTCCTTCAGGGAAGGAGAAAGGAAACCTGTTGGATAGGTGAGCTCAGCTTTAAATCTGGGAGAAAAGCTTTTTTTCTGTAAGTGATTTATTCGACCACAGTTTGATTTCAGCCAAACAGGGGGACAAGTGTGGGAAGGAAATGGCAGAAGGTGCAGACTTCAAATCAAAAGAGATAATATCAAAGTTAATTTCAGTAGTGCTGTGTTCCTGAATATCTTATTTTTTATTATTGTGTTTGCACTTAAGCAGGAATATATGTATTTAATAATATAATCAATGTGTATTCAGTACAAATCAGTATTTATATATTTTATATTTACTATTTAATTATCTCTATCTGTCTATAAACTTCTGTCATAATTTCCCTTGTAGTTGGTAGAGCTGTCCAAAGCACAAGATATTGAAGCTGGTGATGGCACAACATCTGTTGTTGTCATTGCTGGAGCTCTTTTGGATGCCTGTTCCAGACTCCTTCAAAAAGGTAAATATATATTTAATATGCAAGTAGTAGAGTCTTCTCTCTGCTTGTATGACAAAGACTTAAGGTAGCTGTTCTCAGTTGAAGTAAAGGGTGCGTCCTCCAGGGAAATTGAGCTTCCTACAGAACTGTGGGAAAACAGCCTTTGAAAATCTGAAATAGACTCCCTGTCAGGCTCCTTACAGGCATCACCTGGATAGGAGCAGCTTTGAGAATGCCAAGGGCAAAGAGAACTTGGGGAAGGTGTTTCTGGCATGGCAGGAATTGTCTGTGAGGACAGATTATTTGGAATGTTACAGCTTTTTCCCTCAGTTTTAACAGTGGAGATTAATGAGGGGGGTCATGCACTTGTGAAGAACATATTGCTGAGTGTTCTTCAGTTTATTCTGACCTGAGTCTCTTGAATTTTCAGTGGAAAAAGGAGGTGAAGAAAAAAAGAAAGATCAGTTGGTTTGAAAAAGCATGAACTGCCTGACCACCTATTGTTATTTTTGCCCAGGAATTCACCCCACCATCATTTCGGAGTCATTCCAGAAAGCTTTGGATAAGGGCATTGAAGTACTGACCAACATGGCCCAGCCCGTGGAGCTGAGTGACAGGGAGACTCTGCTCAACAGTGCAACGACGTCGCTGAACTCAAAGGTACGGCAGCTCCTGGGCTGGGAATCTCCAGCCAAGCCAGGCCTTCCAGCTTTTCCCACTCTGTGCTGCTCTTCCCTTACTAACAACACCCTGAACATCATAAATCAAGGCTCAAAAGTCTCACTTTAAGAGCCTTTTTAAGAAGAGAAATTCAATTGTTTTTAGGGTTTCCCCACCGGCGTCACTCCTTCCTTGCCCTGGAGCAGACATTAGGAAAGTGCCTTGTTAAGACACTTGGTGGGCAGGGGGGGAAAACAAGCTTTGATCGAAATTCCAAAGTCAAGCACTGAAATGCAATGACAACATGGTTTGGAAATTGCTGTTTCTCGGTGTTAACTCTCTCTGTGTTATCAAATCCCTTAGGTTGTGTGTCAGTATTCCAGTTTGCTTTCTCCGATGAGCGTGGACGCTGTGATGAAGGTGATTGACCCAACTACAGCCAACAGTGTGGACCTCAGAGACATTAAAATTGTTAAGAAGTTGGGGTAAGGAACAACTTGTAATTGGATAAATTTTATCCCTGTGAAATCGGCTTGTCAGAGCGCTCCTGTCATGGCTTGTGTTTGTTTCCAGAGGCACAATTGATGATTGTGAATTGGTTGAAGGACTGGTCCTGACTCAGAAAGTGGCAAATACCGGTGTAACCAGAGTGGAAAAAGCCAAGATTGGCCTCATCCAGTTCTGCTTGTCTGCTCCAAAAACAGATGTAAGTCAGACTGGGACTAGAGTGGAACCTTGTGCTCTGGGTCTTGGGAGATGTACACTTTTTTTTAAGATGCTGTGATGTCAGCTCTGTGCCACAGCTAAAGGGAAGGTCTGCTGGGTCTTAAAAAAACAGTTGGTATGAAAAAACACGGAACCATCTCTAATGAGATGTATTTTGCAATTATGCTTGTTGGCTTTGAATCACAGGGGACTAAATTAAAGAACATAGAACGTTTTGACACTTGCTTTTAAAGTCAGCAAGTGCTCATAGTTGCTTTTCTCTTTTCTGTTCTTAAATAGATGGACAACCAGATAGTTGTTTCTGATTATGCTCAGATGGACAGAGTCCTGCGTGAAGAGAGAGCCTATATTCTGAATTTGGTGAAGCAGATAAAGAAGGCTGGGTGCAATGTGCTGCTCATTCAGAAGTCTATTCTGAGGTGTGCTGGATTTACTTCCTGCGTGTGGCTGGGGGAACAGTTGGAATTGTTTGGAAAACCTGGAAAACAAGCCAAATAGTAACAGTGACGCTTGGCAGAGTAACAGTGACTGTACCTTTAGAAAGCACTCTCACTGTCCATATTTTGAGTTTCATGCCATCCTTACTTTGCACTCTGAAGGAATTTGAGCACTGTGGCCTGACTCCCTTCCTCTCTTTTCCAGAGACGCTCTCAGTGACCTGGCCCTCCATTTTCTGAACAAAGTTAAGATCATGGTGGTTAAAGACATTGAAAGAGAAGACATTGAGTTTATATGTAAGGTAAAGTGGGTTCTGTAATTTAGTAGCAGTGTTTAAAATCTACCCCAAAGCTAACTGCCCAGCCAGGGCCAGTTTATGATGACATTTCCTCAACTTTCATGTTTTGACTATAATGCAAAACCAGCCATTTGGCCAAAAACCAGTTCCATTCTGTTCAGCGGTCACACTTGTAGAAGGATTCAGGATGGATGTAAAAGCCACAATCCTGACTCCATTTTACTGTAATAAGCAGAAGAACAACATGCAGGGTAGTTGCTGACTCTGCAGTCAGCCTCTGGATTAATTTTTTTCCCATTATTTTTTCAGACAATTGGAACTAAGCCGGTGGCTCACATTGACCAGTTCACCCCTGACATGCTGGGCTCTGCTGAGCTGGCAGAGGAGGTCAACCTGAACGGTTCTGGGAAACTAATAAAGGTGAGTGAGGGACACAATGTAATACCATCTTAACATTTGCCAGCTATTTTAATAGCAGTTGATAACTTCAATGGTTTTTATTATTGAATTTATTACATTTAAGTACCTACTTCTAAGTTCTGAGTAGCACCAACTTGGGCAGTGCCATGGTTTTGCTTGGCTGTTATAGCACTTGAGAACACCAATGGAAATGTCTTTTTATCTGGAACCTTTTTTCCCCCCAGTCTTAGTATTTGGTTTTGTGTTTTAGATTACAGGCTGCACAAACCCTGGAAAAACTGTGAGCATCGTGGTCCGTGGATCCAACAAACTTGTCCTGGAGGAAGCCGAGCGCTCCATTCACGACGCCCTGTGCGTCATAAGATGCTTAGTTAAGAAAAGGTAACACCACCATTTGGTTAATGTGGTGTGTTAGTAAGACACAAAGCCTGACTGTAATGAGGTTTGGTGTTCATTTCTGTCCCCAGAGCTCTGATTGCAGGAGGAGGAGCCCCAGAGATCGAGCTGGCCCTGCGCCTCAACGAGTATGCCCGCACCCTGAAGGGCATGGACTCCTACTGCGTCCGTGCCTACGGGGATGCCCTGGAGGTGATCCCCTCCACCCTGGCTGAGAATGCAGGCCTCAACCCTATTTCCACAGTGACAGAGCTGAGGAACAGACATGCCCAAGGAGAGAAAACAGCTGGCATTAATGTCAGGAAGGTAAGGAGGAGTTACAACACTTGGAAAATGCATCGCCTTGGGGCTGGACTAGTGAGAGGGCAAGTTGTTGTCTCATAACAGTCTCCCTAAAATTAGCATTGAGGGAAACTACAGCTTGTTCTCTCAACAGACAGCTCGCCTTGAGCATTGGTAACAGGAGATGTTGTAAGCCCTACCTCCAGGACAAGAAACATCCTGTATTTCAGCTATAACAGTAGATCCATTTAGAGTCATCCATCAGTATGATCTGCAGTGGAAGGTGCTGATATGTCAGGAGTAGCACCACAGCTCCGCTTCTTCTCAGTTGTCACTGTTGAGCTTTTCCCTTGGCTAATTTTGACAGGGTATGATGTCAAGTGCCTGGGGAGAGAAGACGTGTTCTGTAATGCTGCTGTTGCGAGTAGAAGAGCGCGAGCCCTGTGATAGTCTAGGAATCAACTGTCCTCAGGATTCTACGAAAAAAAATGTGCTAAATCCAACTGTATTCTGACTTGCACAAACTAAAGGCTCTGTGTTCCCACAGGGTGGCATTTCCAACATCCTGGAGGAGCTGGTTGTGCAGCCTCTGCTGGTGTCTCTGAGTGCACTGACTCTGGCGACAGAGACCGTGCGCAGCATTCTCAAGATTGATGATGTGGTGAGTAGTGTTGGCATCTTGTTTTTTGGTTTATCTTTCCCTCACAAGCACCAGGATAGTTCATGGCATTAACTTGCTGTGCTTCAAAATACAATTACTGTGTAGCATTCTCTGTTTATGTGCTACTTAAGACCATTTGGCCTTTTAGTAACAGCAGTTGGGACAAAAACACTTTATAAATACTGCACCTTAAAGCAAGGAATTGGAGTCACCAAAGATCGCCCAGGATCTTTAAGCAAAGAAGTAATTGTGATGTATCCTGTGATTTCTTATGCCTGATTGTGTGAACTCTTTGCAGGTGAACACTCGAGGCTGAGCTGAGCAGAGCAGAGGAGGGACTGTGCCCGAGGGCTCCTGCCCTGGAACCTGGAATACGGTTTCCTCACCAAAAGCGCCTGTGTGAATTGTCTTAAACTCCACTGAGACTTATGTACTTTGATCAGGTTAACTTAAAACTAGTTTGTTTTCAAAAAGGAGATGCTGTTTATCAATAAACACACAGTAGCCTACCAAGTCTTTACCTTATTTCTAGCAGGAGTATAGAACAAACGCTGTTTTACATTTGCTTTTCTGTGCTCTGTGCTCCCACTTAGCTCTGAAAAATTTAACAGCAACTAATTGGCTCTTTTGATGTACTCTGAGAACAGTCCTGAAAGTGCACTCCAGTACCATGCTGGTTTACAGCTGCTTCTCCAAAAGCTTTCCCTAAGGGAGTGGGGTTACTGCCCTTAATGATGCTGGGCTGGAGGGGAGGAGGATCTGTGCAGTGACAGCGCTGGGGAGCGCTCTCACATTCCCTGCTCTGTTCTATAATAATGCAAGTTACACTTCTACAACTTCTAATTCTTAGCCTGACATTTTGAGTTAACCCTTTCATCTCCATCACTGCTATGTTGAAAGAACCCAATTCCTCTTTATGTCTAAAGGAGAATATTCGTTCCACAAGCCTCACTCACATTTCCATTCAGGCCTGGTTGGAGCTGGAGCCTTTGAGGAAATTTCCACCGTGTTACTGACCTGCTGTTGCCAAAATACTTCCCTGTGACTTGCCAAGTAGAACACAGAGAATAATTAAAATAAAAATATATAAATCAGTTGATTTAGGCATTAATGCTATGCATGAATTATGTATTGGCTGATTAAAATTGCAAACGATGCCTTGCCCCACAGGGGTTACATCCAACAGTGATCTCTTAGTTCAGGTACTCACTTTGATTAAAGCTTTCATTCCCCATTATCACAAACTTCCAATTCTCCGCAAGAACTACAACAACAATCGGGTGTGATTTCATCTTTTCATATTTCTTTACCCAAAAAGTATGTTTCTTTACATAAAAAGTATTTTATTCCACTACAACAAAGAGGTCTATCAATCACCAGTGTGCCTCTGCAGAGGCAGAATATTCCTGCTTACTCTGATTTAGAATAGAACTATTCCTAGAGCAGGATATTCCTGCAGAAGAATATTCCTGCTTATTCTGATTTAGGATAGACTGTTCCTAGAGCAGAATGTTCCTGCAGAAGAATAGTCCTGCTTATCCCAGTTTAGGATAGAATGTTCCTGCAGAAGAATATTCCTGCAGGGGAATATTCCTGCTTACCCTGGTTTAGCTGTATTCCGTTGCTGCTTACCTGAAGTACAAACTTCAAGATGGAAAAAGCTTCTTTAGTGACTTGAGGATGTAAAAACCGCGAGCTTGTCAAGGGATTTGCAGGTTCCGACTAAAATCCTACAAAAGACTACCTAAAAATCAGGATCACAGCAGATGCGGGGAGGGGATGGAGTCAAGCTCCAGCCCCGGGTTTCAATGGGCTGCTCCCCGCGGGCGCAGAGGACGATGCGGTGCCGGGCCCTGCGGGAGCGGGGCGAGCTCGGGGCAGGGCGGTTATAACGCGCGGGGGCGGAGCGGGAGCCGCCTCCTTCCCTCCCTCCGGCCCCGCTTCCCTCAGTGCTTCCCGCCCGGCCCGTTCGGAGCCCGCGGGCCGGGATGGAGGAGGCGCACCGGGCGGCCTGCCTGGCCGCGTCCTGCCTGCGCACGCCGCTGGACCCGCGCACCAGAGCGCCCGCCGCGCTCTACGAGCGGGGGCCGCCGCCCGCACCCTCCGCGCAGGTACCGCGGGGCGGCCGGGGCGGATCGGGCGGCTGGGCATCCCTGCGGCGGCGTGAGGGGCTCACCCGCACCGCCCCGGCCCCGCGGAGGGACCCGCCGGCACCGGGAGCCCAAGCCGGGTCGGCACCTCCCGGCTGGGAACGGGGCACGAGAGGCAGGGAAAGGCCTGGCAGATGGCCCCGCTGCCTGCCAATCCCTTAATGAGCTTGGGGAACTCCGGCGGCTGCAGAGCAGATGCAGGAGCTGGCGGTGCCCGAGCCCACGGAAGAGGCTTGGGGCGCTCCGCAACGGCAGAGACAGGGAGAGGTGGATAATGTCCGTCACTGGGTGTGTTCTGTAACAACGCTTCAAATTTCCCTCTGATCATGGAATTCCCGTTGCATTGGGCCACTCATTTCCTCCACGCCGGAGTTAAGAGATTTTTGCTGTGAAAACCTCCAAGACTTTTTGTTGGAATGTCAAAGCTTCTTAAAATACCTCCGGTGTGGAAAAGTTGTATTCTAATTTTTGGGATAGAGAAATTGCCCCGTGATTATTTTTTTTTTTTAAAGGACAAAATTAAGCCTTTGTAATGCAGATTAACACAGCTTTAATAACTTTCCTGACTTGTGTAAGCTTTAAAAATGTTGAAAGAATATTACCTGCACACAGCTGCCAGTGCTGGCAGTATAGGTATATATATTTGTTATATGTATAGTCATACATATGCTGGCATAGGTAGTTCCAACACTTGGAACTATTATTGGAAATATAAGCTGTGCAGAATCCCTGTCATCTCACAGTAAGTTGTGGAAACGGGAATAAACTTTTATACACCAGACCTCTAATGACTTATTTTTAGAATTCTCATGGAAATGGGAGGCAGAGAAGGTTCTGTTGTGGTTTTGTTTGCTTTTAACTAAAGGCTTTTTTAGAGCTGCATAGCAATCAAGGAAAAACTACATTTCACAAAATAGTTTTTTTCTTTTGGTAAGTCCTTTTGATCATAAATCCTGTTATAAATATATTGATTACAGGACAGACTTGGGAATTTTTACAGGCTTTAAATAGGACCCCCAGGACATTCATTAATATGCAATAAGATCATTCCGCGGAGCTCTGCAGTAACATTTATATACAGGTTAACTCTATTTGGTGTTACTGTATCATCCATTAGACTAAATTAGGATAAAGCAACATTAAGAACCTTGTTCCCCTTTCTTCTAAAAGTCAGAAAACTTTACAAACATCTCTTCCAGGATGGCTTTGATTTGGATTCAAATACCAACAGAGTGCAGACCCCCCCTCTAAAAGGAGAATGTGACAAGTGGATAGACTTCTCCAAAATATGCAATTCAAATCAAGAGTATTACTTGAAGCTGGAAGAGTTGAAGAACGCTCACCTGGAGACCATGAAAAAACTGGAAAGTCTGTATCGGAACAAACTGCATTTAAAAGGAGCACAAGCCTTTGACAAGAGAAGGGACACCTCTTTTAAGTCTTGTAGGTAAGTTGGGGGCACTTTTTAGCTGAAGATTCCCAGGTGGTTTGCAGGCAGCTGTAAAACAGCAGGCTGTGTTTCTGGGGCGGGAAAGTGTTCCTCTCCCCATCTCCTGTGAGCTGACGATCAGAGAACAGTCAGTTTTAATAATAAAAATGCTCATCACCTCGCTAACAGTCTGTGAGGTTTAGAGGAGGGTGTGCAGCAGGGTCTGGGCAGCATGTTTAGGAAAGAACCTTTCCCTAGGAAGTGCTGACTTGGTGATCAGCACTAAAATTGGGATCTGGTGTGAGTGCCCAGAGTGCTGCTCTTTTCCCTTCTCGTCCCCCTCAGCCACTGTCATTTTTGCTTCTAGCAATGATTACTTAAATTGAAATTACTGCCTTTGCATCAATGTTGGACTGGCTCAAACCAAGCTTTTTTTTCCCCCCTTTTTTCCAAGGCCAACTTGGGACAAGAGCTCGTATCAGCCTCTAAACTTGCACAAATCCTTTTCAGACTCTGACTTAAGCGATCCCTTGGGCTCAACTATATCTGATGTGTCTGACGTGGAATTAGTGTTTGAAGGAAATGGAAGTGAAACCAGATCATCCTCATTTGCTAAGCAACAGATTGAGAAGATGTGGGATGGGTTCTCCATGGAAGAGTACATGTCCCGCATCCCAGACAGCCCCCCCACCTCACCCACCTGCAGGAAGGCACGGAAGAAACACAAGGAGTGGTCCCCCAAAGTCACCGTGCCCAAGCCTTTCCAGATGACCATCAGAGAAGCTCAGAAGAAAGAACAGAACATTAAATCCAAGTCACAGATTGAGCTGGAGAATCACCTACTGAAGAAGCAACTGGAGGAAGAAGCAGAGTGCCAGAAAAAATTCCGGGCCAATCCGGTGCCTGCTGCCATTTTCCTCCCGCTCTACCATGACATCGTGCAGCGCAATGAGGAGCGCAGGAGGTCTGTGAGGGAGAGGAGCAAACTCAAGCTCTTGGCTTCCCAGAAGCCCTTTAAATTCATTGAACGAGAGAGGCAAAGGAGCGAAATCAGGAAAATGCAGTTAAGAGACCTTTCCATGCCTGAAAATCCAGCCAAAGTGTTCAGAGCAAAACCGGTTCCCAAGTGTGTTTACAGTCCAGATTTTAACGAGAGGCTGAAGGAGGAGGAGCTCTACAGGGAAATCAGGATCAGGATGAGAGCTGAGGAGATGCTGCGTAATTCCTCTGTCCCCAACAGCAGGCTGGCCTTAAAAGAGACCAACAAAACCCAGAAACACAAGAGCACTGACCCAAAGCAAACAGAACACAGACCCAGGATCAACCCCAGCGTTCCAGACTTTGAAAGGTTATATGAGAGATTCCAGAAACGGCTCCTGCAGCAAAGGCAAGTGAAAGACCTCACAGTGTGTGAGCCTTTCAAACTTCTGACTTCATATATCCCCTCGAACAAGGGCAAGATTCTGAAGGACATTGAGGAGGACGAGGAGAAGCTGAAGGAAACCCGGTGGCCATTTGCCTCTCCCAGACGGCAACCCCAAATGAGACACTCAAGTGCAAATTCCCACCTCTTGGGATCTGGAAAATCCAAGTCTCCCAAAAACACAGAATCCACGAGACGAAGGCTACAGGCCTTAAGGTGACTATTTAGAGATGCTCTACTTTATATGTACTTTAAAAGTAGAATTTTTGTGTGTGTGTGTATTTCTACACATGTAGTTAATTCTTCCATGCAGTAAATATAGGACTGAATTTCTTAATATAAGGGCTTAATTATAATATAAAACTTAAAATAATATAAAACAAAATACTTTAGAATTATGATTGTCGAAGAAACAATAGTGAATTTTTCTCAGAATGTCCCTAGGAAGGGATATCCTGAATCCCTTAAAATGGCACATACTTAGTGTCCTCTTATGGCAATCCTGTTTTCCTCCTTGGAATGATCTTTGCCAAAGCTTCCTTTGAAGTGGTGCTCTTGATTTAATATGAATTCAGCCTTAGTTTGTTTTCCCTACCAGGAATTCACTTGAGGAAAAGAGAAAGCTGGAAGAGCAACAAAAAAGGAACCGAACAAAGCAGAAACAAAGAAAGAAAAAATTTCAGAAAATTGTACTGGCTCGGGCTGAGGCCAACGACACACATCAGAGCCTTGCTCAGATGTCTAAATCCAAATTAAAAACATTCAGGTATTTTGTGGCATTCTCCTGAATCCAGAACCTCTCATCCAACTGTGAGAGTGAGGGGTTCAGGATTGCATTGTATGTTAACCATACAATGTGTAAAAAAAATAGTCTAGGTTAAATTAATGGCATGTGATAAATTAAACATTGTGCAAGCAGATAGTGAAAAAGGTCAAATTTAGTATTTCAACTGAGAAATTGTTGCCACTCTATACTGAAATCATTAGAATATATATATATATATAAATATATTCTACCTTAGAGTATTACAGATTAGCTAACAGGGGACTCCTGTGTTTCCTCAGCTGACACATCAACTAACGAGGAAAAGTTCCTAACAATTCAAAGGAAAAGGAACAGTGCAGTGATGGAATATCCTTGCACAGCTGGATACTGCCCTGAGGTCGCTACACTGGGGCAGCGAACAATTCACTTCTTTGTCCCAGCAGGCCCCACTGGAGAGGGAAAATTGGAGCAGGAATATTATTTTAACTTCACACATGGAACAGCAGCTACCCAGGGAGCTGCTAGTGCTTTGTGAAGGATAGGATGCAAAGTTATCTGTAGGAGAGATACAATTCAAAGACTGTTTCTACATGCCTGAGGAAAACAGCACACAGGGAATGACATGACTGCTGGGAGCTGGCACTCCACGGAGCTCCAGCTCTCTGACAGGGATCTAACCCCAGAACTGCTGCCTGACCTGGTGTCTGGGGCTAATTTTAAACCATTTCTGCTTCCTGCTCTTTTTAATCCTAAAAAAAATGGATCCTGTTTGAGTCTTCAGTGAGGTTTGTGATCTGGCCTGGCACGCTGGCACTGCAGGAGGGTCACCAATTTCAGGTGCTGTTGTGTGGAGACTGTGAGAGGCACGGACTGCTCTGCGCCTGCTGCTTCGTGCCTGGGCACGATTCCTGGGCAAACAGGACTCCTAATTTCCAGTAACCAGGCATTCTGTTAGTAACAGGAGCTTTATAACAATTGGAGTCAGAGTAGGTGGAGAATGAAGTGAGACAGTGAGTGTTTTTGCAGATTTGATTTGAGTTCATTTACCAGCAAAATTCACACTGCAGTGTTTAGCTTAATCAGATTTGAGGAGCTCTGTAAAACACTCATGGCTTAATTCCTGTCTGCACAGAAAAGGATGCCATTACAAAGCAAGGTTATTTCCCTGGTGCTGATGCTTTGAGGCTGCTCCAAGGGCTTAACCTGCTAATGCTCATTTCAGCAGAGCTGGGTAAGGAGGTCTGTTAGTGCAATCTTTCAAGTGAGCAGCAACAAAATGATGAATAACTTGCCTTGGTGCACAGCCATGCCCCAGGAATTCAGAGACAGTCAGGGAAGTGTCTGGCAGGAGGATTCAGGAGTGTAAAAGGCCCCCTGGATCTCATCCTTGACCTAGTGAGGTGTCTGTCACACACTGAGGATTACAACCCATCCTACCTGGATTATCCAGTGCTTGCTGTGATCCAACTGACCATTTCGGTTGATGAACCAGCAGTTTCATCATCCTGCTCTGTTGACTGGACCCCTGACAAGCCAACCAGGAAAAAAGCATTCCATGATGCAGAATGTGGGAGATCAACTGCTAAAGTAGCAGGATTCTCTCCAAGCTTTAAAAGCACTGATTTTTAATGCTATTCACATCCCATGGTGTACTCTGTTTAATTTTGTTTAGAGCAGCTGGAAGATCTGTGTGAAATCAGCATTTAAAAACCCCCAAGTATCCACATTTTTTTTTTTAAAATCCTCAAACCCTCCAAGAATCCAAACTTGGCCTCTGTTTAACCTCAGTAACCCGTCTCTGCTTAGCCCAAGTGACAGCTTTAGAGATAGGTTTGTTGTAGCTGCTGTAGAAAGTCACCTGTTGTATTATGAATCAACAACAACTTCTCCTGTGCTCTGCTTCCCTTAGGAACAACGAGAAGCAGAGAAGACAGGAATATTTGCAAGAGCTACAAGAAATGGAAGAAAGAGTAAAACAGAGGCCTTTGCTTTTTGAAAGAGTCACTCAGGTTGCCTTGTTTCTGTGTTACTGCTCAATTCTTAACTGCAGATACTGAATGAGACATTTGCAGTCAAACATGTTGAGAAGATACTTGAAAAACACTTTTTAGACCAGTATTTACCTGTTTCAATCTCTGTTGCCCCATGTAAATGTTACTAATTTTTGTGACTAACCATTGTAAGGGTGTCCAGTTCAGGTGCAACAAGAGTAGCTCTGAACACAACCAAAAATTGCCAGTACAGGAAAGGAAAACCTGATGTCAAATTTTCAAGTATTGTTTTGCCATTCTTACCTGCAGTGAATAATCATTCCACTTGTCAGCTGCAATTAATGAAACAGAGGATTAATATCAATAAAATAGCAAAAGGCAGGCATTCAGTGCATCAGGTAACACATAACCATTGTGGTTTTTCCACAGAAAAATGCCAGAATAGCTGCAGAAAAGCATTATTCTAACAGACTGAGAGCACTGGGGATAAACCCAGAGTTTGTTTCAAAGAAAGGACAAACAACTATTTTGCTCCAATGCTCCACAGCTGAAGATTTCTCCACTGATGCCAGAGAAAGGTAGAGACTACTGAAGGCTTTTGTTTTTCTCACCCACTGCATATCTAATAATTAGAAAGAAATTCTGAGTGTGTAGATTTGGGGTGGTTTTTTTAATTATTTATAGTATTACCCAGGGAACAGTTTGACTATGTGGTTTGCTTTACTAACATTGGTGGTAGTATGTAATTTTTATTGGTTTTCCTGAATTAAATAGTATTTCATAAAACAGAGGAGGGCACTGGCTACAGAATGCACTTCAAAGAAAAATTAAGAAAAACATTTTTTTTTTTATTTGTTCCTTTCACCAAAAATTCTGGTAGGTTGCTAGTAAGTCACTTCATTCTTCATCACCTGATGAAGGTTTAAATTTAAACTTAATTTCAAATTGAAAGTCAAATTTTTTAAAAATAATTTTATAAAACCTTGTTTTCAATAGCCATGAAGTCCTATGATTTAAAGGGAAGCAGAAATAAGAAAGCTGGAATATATAAGGAATACTGTTGAGTTACTGTTTAGCATAAAAGACACTCTGGTGTGTGTGTGTGTGTTCCGCTTCCCTTTTCCTTCCCCAGTTCCACCCCAGCCCAGAATACCAGGATTTGTCCTATATTACTTGAAAACAGAATCTCACCTGCAAATTGTCTTCTCAGAGTCATCGAGATCAGAGTGAAGGAAAGGGGATTCCTTGAGGGAGCAGCCGAGGACAGTCCCCACTCTGAGCAGTCCTGGGAGGAGGAAGAGAAGGGAAAAGGTGTCAAAACCTCCACCTCAGATGAGCAGTCCAGTGAGCTGGAGGATGAGGAAGAACCCAGAGCCAGCCCTGATGCTCCTGAGCCTGAGTCCAGCCCACCCTCCGTGCGGAACAGTGAGGAAGAGGAGGAGGAAGCAAAGGCAGTCTTGTCCCTTGGCCATTCCCAGGAGGAGGAGGAAGAGGAAGCAAAGGCAGATCAATCACTTGGCCATTCCCAGGAGGAAGAGGAGGAGGATCATTCCAGCCCCAGCTCTCGGTCTGAGTGCTCCCAGGAGCAGGAGGAGGAAGGTCACTCTGACCCTGAGGCCGAGGGGGCCTCCCAGTATGAAGATGAGGAATATGAAAGTGATGATTCTGAAGACAAAGCAAGCTATGAAGAAGCCAACTGACAGGATATCCTGGGACTCAGGAACCTCTTCCATGGCTGGAAGAAGAATAGACACCAGAGAAAAACCTGGTGCTTTGCTACTGATACAAAATCCTGTGAATTCTTACCTCTTCGCTTCAAAAGTCCTCCCAGCGCAGAACTTTTGTTTGTTTTCCAGTAAGAGAGCTCAAGTTACTGCTTTCCACTGAGAAAATAATTTCCTTTTATATTAAACCTCCTTATTCTAGTCTTCTGTGGCATTAGTGCATCTCTGATCTTAACAAACTACAACCATTGTTTAATAACAACACCTTGTGTGCTGTGTAAGTACCGAGGTCTCATATCCAGCTTTTTTCACATGCTGGCAAAGACTTTGGAGCATAAATGCCATTATATCCCAGTAAAGGGAGACTCTGGTTTACCTCAGGTAACTCTTGCTGTGACATGCTATGGCAAGAAGTGCTGCTCTTCT
>JAWWES010000115.1:2002410-2040854 GCA_035583135.1 Lophotriccus pileatus
TCCCAGTAAAGGGAGACTCTGGTTTACCTCAGGTAACTCTTGCTGTGACATGCTATGGCAAGAAGTGCTGCTCTTCTTACACACAGGTTACTCAGGACTTCAGCTACTACACAACAAAGAATGGAAATAAAAGCTCTAGGGGTTGGTTTTTTTCCTTCTCCTATGACTGACTTTCTTGCTAACTTGTCACACTCGGTGCTGGGAAACATCCCATGCACATAAAAGTCATTATTGTTTTCTCCTCCTTAATTTGTTATGTGGTCTCTCAACGTTTGAAAGGTTTTTTAAACATCACTGCTTTTATTTATTGCTGAAACGTGAGCATAACTAATGTGAAATTGAAACTTTAAAAAACCCAAACTTGAATAAAACATTAATTAATAATTAATGGAGATAGTGGAAACATTAATCATTACTTCACAAGAAAAAAAAAAAAAATCACAGTTTACAATCTCTACTGATACCTGGCAGCCCCACAATCCAAACTCAAAGTTGGTTTGCTTGTGTTTGGGAGCATTCAGTAATTCTGAAGAGTTGTCCAGTTAATAATCACATATTACTGGGACTTGTCTCTTTAGGAAATTAAATCTTTTTCTGAAAGAAGGCAGAGAAGCTGTAAGATATGGCTTTTCTCATATGGTTGGAAGAGATTTCAAATCAGAAAAACGATCGATGTGTTTCTAAGGTCTGACAGCACTTGAGTAAGGGTTCTAAAAGAATAAATATACAATTGTTTAACTATTAAAATAGGGAATAAAAGTACTACTAAAATTGCTTTGAACTGAAAGTAGCAAAATTACTGCTTTTAAGGTTTTAGAAGAAGGAATTGGGGACTTATGTATAGTTTGGATTGAGTTTTTCACTGAATTTCTACATATTAACCTTAACAATAACAGAATTAATGAACACTGAAATATGATATAAAATATAACTTTTTGGAGGTTATACCTCAATTTTTTTTTAGCATTTCTGAAAAAGTCAAGCAGAATCATGTGGAATAAGGGGATCCCATGGATGTGGTTTACCTGGATTTCCAGCCTGATGGCAGTGATGGATGAAGATACAGTTCAGCTTTAATCAGCACAAATAAATGCATGTGAGGGTAAAATGTATTCCCAAACTATAAAACTGGGGGGAAAGCATAATTCCATCCTGAGTACACTGCATTCCCGGTCCTCCCACCTTAACAGGGAATTATGTAACTGGAAAAAGGCAACAAGAATGATCAAATATAAATGGCTTTAATACAAGAAGGTACTTCAGTTCTCACCTGACAATATACACCAGGAGTCTTTAATTTGGGATAGTTAGGGGAGATCAAACTTGGAGATATTAAAGGAACCACTTATGGAAATCAGCTTTTCCAAATGGAAGGATAATGAGATTTAAGTCAAAAAAAAAATGCTCAGAAATTGCATTACAAACATAAAGGGATGAACATTCCAGCAAGGAACTAGAAAGGAAAGAAAGCAAAGAAAAATCAGAGATGACAGAACAGAAATGGAGACTGACAGGTCAAGGTGAATTAAACCTCGTGAAGCAAAGGAAAAAATACTTCAAACAAAGAAGGGGGAACGTGTAAACAAACCAGAAAAAGTGAAAGAAAATAACTATATTTAAAGAAAAGAATCTGTAACTTCCACATGAAAATCAAAATTCAGGTGAAAGATTTTGGCAGATTACAACAGAAGCATTTTGAGGTGAGAAGCTCATTAAAGGAGAAATGCTGGTGAGTTGTGCTTTCAGGGAGGCTGCAGGAGGGAGATGAATAGGAAAGTTTCTCACAGATTATTGAATATTCTGTCTTTAATATTTTAATTAGTGGCCAGAGCACAACAGTAGAAACATGTTCAAAAATTTGCAAAGAAAATGAGAAAGGTGCATCTGGAAAAAGGATTAAAAATACCACATGGGAAGAAGGGGATAACTTTGCATGTAGACTGTAGTATTAAATAATAAATTCCAAGTGCAAGAAGAGTGTTTCTATGTAATAATTATAAATATTTATTTTTGAAATAAGAAGCCAGAAGTTTGGGATATTATGCTTTTTTTTTTCAAACATTCTTTGTATTTGAAACACTGTTTCCTCTAGAAGCCATCTCCTCATGTACATAATTACCACAACATCAAGCAGGAGGTCACATTCTCTTTCATTTGAGAGAAAAACAGATGAAGAGAATAACAAAAGACCTTCCTTACCTTCAGTGGAATTACAGTCTTACATCTCTGGTTGTATAATTTTTTGGTAAAAAAAAAAAAGGCCCCTGCATACTCCAGCAAAACTCAAAATTGCTTCTTTCTTCAGTAGGAATTTCAGGTATTTGAGGAATGACAGATCAGAACTAGGGCTTACAAATCAGAAAAATTCCTGTCCCTACTTTGCACTACAAACACCCAGCAGTCAGATGGGGCAGAGAAATCAGGGATCACTGGGCAAGGCAAACCGCACAGACACGAAGTTGTAGGACCTGATCCAGTGCTTTAGATAGTTCTGTTAAGGAGTAACAGCATTTTTATGCACAGTTTCCACTGTGCTAAGAGTGCACAAACACACCAATAAACCCTAAATGCAGCCCTGCTGGGCATCTCTGCACACTCAGAGTAAGTACCACTGTTTACTCCCAAAGTAAATCCTTCCACAGACAGCTGAGCACTTCAAATAGCTTGTCTGTGCCCAAGGAGCACAAGCTCTGTCCTTCCCATCCTTCCTGTTCTTCCTTGTTTTTCAAGCCCTTTGATTGAGTCAAATTAACTCATCAATTCTCCCAGCAAAAGGGGGTGAATGTTAGGAGATGACAGGGACAAGCAGGACTTCACCTCTTTTAATTCTGTCCAGTGTGTGTCACAGACCTGCATCCCAGGATTATCCACACAGGACAATCCCCCACATGCTTTGGTGGCTGTAGCACCAAAGAAGGCACGTGTTAACGGGCCAGAAATATTGTTATTTCCTGGCAATTAACACAGTCCATCAGACCGTATCTAATTTCATGAGCACAAATGGTACAGCAAAAGCTGGTTGTCAACAGGACTGAAAACAAGTGTATTTGCACCTGCACAGCTCAAAACTTGCTACTAATAGTTAGGGCTTAGTACCCAAAGCCGATTACTAACAATAGTTAGGCAGGTTACAGTAAGAAGGTTAGTAGGATTAGGCAGGTTACCAGCTAACAGTAAGTAACCACACTACCAGCACAGCCAGGAAATTCTAGTTGCCAGGATAATTAATTGTTCCAAACCATCTTGTTTGCACACAATTCAGATTTTACACACAGGCTTCCACACTTCCAGAGGTACCTGGTTCCCAGGAAAGGCTGCTGTTCACTTGCTGTATTTTCAAGGCCTGTTTCACACCAGCCCACACTTCCTAAAATGGATAAAAGATACATAAATTACATTTGCGATAAGCAGCAGAAGCAAACAAAGCAAAAAAATCAGCTTTCTGTGTCTCATGCTGATTAAGTTGTGCTCTGGGCGCTCAGTCCAGCAACACCTTCATCCCTGAGGAGCTGGAATTGCTGAGGGCACCATCACAGCCACTCAAACAAGGTGCCCTCAGATCTGACACTGAAGGGCCCACACAAACAGCTGGTGTGAGGGAACAAAGCACTTGAAACCCAGTTTGGGGTTTTGAACTCTTGAGTTTTCTCAGGAAAAGAAGCAACTCCAGCCGTTACACAGCAGAGTGTCAGCCCACAGTGCTGAGGCCCATCTGACTGACACACAGGGCCTGCTGATCCTGTCACTGCAAAATAGCAAGAAACACCTATTAATGGGTTCATAAAGTTTACCAGAGCAGGAAAAAAAAAAAAAAAACCAACAAAACAAACAATTACTTGTTTCAAATCCCTGTTCAGTTAATTTCATTTCCTCAGTGAGAATTTCCTATATCCCTTGGCTGTTAACTGGATCCATAGTTTATTCCTGGGTAAAACTTTACTTCTAACACTCTGTTAATGCTGATTTAATTCAGGCCTAGCAAGCTGAGGCTGAGTTTAACTCTCCTCAGGGAGCTGTCTGGGTACCTGTTTGCCTGCCCCAGCCTGTTCCTGCCCCTGAGAACTGGCTCACAGGCCCTGCTGTTCACACATCTCCCTTCCCTCCATTTCCATCTGAAAGCCTGCTCAGTGTTGCCCAGGAATAGCTTCAGTTTCCAGCCAGCCACACCACTGCAACTTCATATAAAGAGTAACATGGAAAAAGCTGCTCAATTTTATGCCACAGCTTCTTTTAGACACCTCACAGGCAGTTCCACACTGAAGTCAAGTGTCTTCCCACGTCCCACTAAAGCAGAGACAGTAATTCCGAAAGGTGAGCCAGACTCTATGTGAGGCCACACAGCTGAGCCCTGCACTGGTTACCTGTGAAAGCACTCAATGTAACACTAAATAAAAAAAAAATCCACTCTGGAAGATGTTTCTGTGAAATGTAACTCCTCTCTTCAGGACAGAGTTGCCATATCCCAAAGGAATTTCCATCCCCTGCTATTTCTGGCAGCCGAAGGAACACGAAACCCATGTGGGGAATGTCCAGGTACACCAAGGATCTTCCAGCACTCATCCTACTTTCAACCCCATTCTCATAAGGCCTGTATCTTGACAAAGAAAACTCCCACAAGGCCTGCAAAAAGCTGTGAATTCCTCAGGCAAAAGAAATTCTGGAATGGCCAAGTTTTAGGATAAAGGATCCCAGATGAGATTTCTGATGGCTTCCCAAAAGGGAGCACTAAACTATCCAAAGAGGCTGCACAGCAGAATTTGTCTACTTTTGCAAATCCTCTTGCAGACATCAAGCAGTTTCTGTGACATGGAAGGTTTTGGCTTTTTTTAAATAACAGTTTTATCAAAACCTCAGTAAAAACACAACACCTAAACAATGGCACAGAGATGCTGAAAATCTGCTTCCCTTTCTCTGAGTTTCATTCCAACCCAACTCACCAACAGGAGCTCCTTTCATACATCATCCATTCAACCCAGGCCTTCCGTTCTGCTATTTCCTTCAGCAGACATCCTGTGCAATAATGGAAAAGATCCTAACTCAATAAATTATTTGTAATTTGTAATTTGGGCATATATGGCTGTGAATACAATTCACTTGCCATAAATGAGAACAAAGGGCTGAGGCAGCAGGACCTACTTGATAAAATATTTGTGGGATTTTTTTAATTCTTAACCAATCCCTGGTTTCACAGAACGGTTTGAAATGAATTAAAAGTTTGTTTCAGATGACAAGGAGCAATCCCTCTCCTCTCTCCTGGCCTGTCCTCTCCTCTTGAACAGGATCCAAGGCCTGTAAAGTCCAGATCAAAAAGTCCTCCTGAGCACTCAGTAAATCTATTCAACTTGCTAAAACAGCAGCAACAATCTCAGGAAAACACTGCACACCACAACAGAAGCTCTTTCCAGCCATTTTGGCCAGGATTAGTGGGAGCAGAAGAGGAGGGAAGATCAAGATGACCTCCAGTAAAGGCGGGGGAAGTAAAGAACAAGGGGAGCTGGTAATTTGTCTCAGCAATAACACACAAGCACATCCCGAGTGTGTGTTTGTTATTTTTTATTTACTGAACAAAAATCATTACTCAAATACATGGGGGATCTGTTTTTTCCCCAGACTTCTGTTTTAAGCCGAGGACACATATTTTATAGTAATTTTTCTAAAATTCCACCTTTGCTGTTCATTAGATTTTTCCCTTCTCCGGAGATGAGCTGGGAGGTGTGGCCCAAAACACTAAACTGTTGAACACCAGCAGTAATTCCAGCCTAAACTACGTGGAAAGCCTTCCTAAGGACTGGGATGCTGTGGAGGCACAAGGATCTGTTTGGCTCCACAGGAGAACTGAAACACAAACCCTGACAAACACTCCCCACCAAAAAGCAGAAAACCACTGACAGGGACAGATTTCCTTTTACTGCCTTATTATTTTCCTTCTCTGTCTTTCAGCATTCAAAATCAAACCCCTCAGTTCTGGAATAAATCTGATTTCCCAAGAAGAATTGATCCCTTTTTAAAAAAAAGAGGATCCTAACAGAATAGATAGGCAAGCTACATTCCAGAGGCTATAATAAATTTCCACATGGGATCTGTGACACTCTTCTAGGTTTTTTTGTTTGGGTTATGGCTTTTTTTTTTTTTTGGGGGGGGGAGTGGAGGGGATTGTATAAGGCTTTTTTTTTTTAGAACTTCCTGCAGCATAATCTCTCTGGACTCTGTATCCCAGACAATCTGCTGAGGAACATCTACTTATATCCCAGTCACACAAAGGACAATTGTAACAAGAAGCATTGTGCTCTCTGCTATAAACACCAGTAGAAAAAAATAGAAAGATTAAGGGGAAAAAAAAATGATTAAAAATAGAACCCTTTTCTTTCCAGAGGAAGTTACAGGATTTTAGCCCTGTGCCTTTTGTCACTGCTGTAACAATGGCTCGTTTTAGGCTGTGTCTGGGTGCACTCAGAGCCAGGAAACCCCGGCACAAATGGACCATGGCAGTGCTTTGTCTGCGCTGGGTGTCTGGGCCAGCTCTGCAGGTTCTGACGCACTCTGAGGTTGGTAGAGCTGTTCCAGGGGATAGGATTCCCCAGAGCCCAATTCCAGTGGCACCTGCAGCACTGGAGAGCTCTGCAGGTTGTGGCAGTGATGGTGACTTGCTGGAATATCCCATCTCTCTAAATAAAGTTGTTCATTTTGCACTGGGGCAGAGTGACCAACTGCTGCTCAGGCCCCAGCTTGGTAAAAGTGGCAGAAAAGCACTTACCAGCACAGTTCCAAGCACTTATTCCCAGGGAGATCCCTACCATTGACTTTGCAGGAACTACAAGAACTCAGTTCTCAGGATTTGATTTGCTAGAGAAAAAAAAAAAAAATCTATCCACCTCCCTTAGTCCCATAGCAGGACTACGCCTGCAAACACACATCACACACCCTAGAGAACATGGAAGCATTAGGATATCTTACCTGCATCCCCCACTGTTTTTCCAGGAAGAATCTTCACCACCACCACCACCATCATCATGTTTTTCCTTATGCCACAGGAAATTGACATTGACTCCCTGTGCTTCCTTCCTAATGGGAATACCAAAGGATCACATTAGTTATTTTTTACTAATAAAAAGTCATTTCAGGCTGTTTTCAATACCAATGGATATTAAGGGAAACCCTCTACCCCTACAACAACAGTGGTGCAAAACCTGCCCCCTCTTCCCATTCCATCTCTCCCAGTAGAGAAAATAAGCAACAAGCCAACTTTCTTCTCTATATTTCAAAGTCAAGCCACTTTGGACGAAGCACTGGAATTGGAAAGAAAACTGCTATGCCCTGGCATCACACATCCACATTTCCTCTGATAAGCAGCTTCCATTTTCCAGCATCAAGATTTTTCCTTTTCGCCCCGCTTTCTTTGTCCTTTTGAGCTTGGATTTTTAACTCCTCCCTTTCAAAAGAACAGCGGGCTGTGCTTCGTGCTGGTCCTCTGGCTTTGCACCTCCTCTCCCACCCACAGTTCCTTCCAGACAGACCTCCTGAGTGATCCACTTTAATTAACAAGCTGCCCCAGGAAAGGGGGAAAAACACCACATGCTAAATGTCTGTTCTGAAAAACAGCTGAAACTGTTTGTTGCTGTTGGAACTCTTGATGCTCAGCATTTGTCTGAAAAAGTGAGGTGGGAGGTGGAGTTTTTGTAAGAAAAGTACTTTGATGGAAACAGGGACCAGGATTTCACTCATTTCACTCAGGGCCCATTTTAAACACTGAAAATAAACATGTTCCGCAAGGAAGGCACCAGAATCCCCACCAGCTCAAGAAACTTGCTATATTAAAGCTGTATGTTATCCTGTCAACATGTAGAACTCTCCTGTAGCAAGGCCTTTAATATTAATGAAATCACGTCTATGTTTCCCATTCCTGGAGCTGAGTCCAGTGCTAATTACACTCATGAGCAGCAGCTGTTGGCAGACACAGCACACACCATTCCAAAGGGCTGGGTGCTTCCCCCCTCCTCTCCAGCTTGTGGGATACAGGAGAGATCCCTCTTTCTCAAGGCACTCACCAAAGTTTCATGCTCAGGGCTCTCTCCATCTTCCAGCTGCAGCTACTGCAGACTGAAGCTCTTCACTACTTGCTGTCTCTCCATCAGGATTCCACCCCGGCTTCCCTATTCCACAGCACTACAGGGAAATATTCTGGCCAAGAAAAATACTCATTTCCTGTATCCTCTTAAGACTGTGATGCTGCATCTTCCTGCTGGGGTGACTTATAAGTACCTCCCAACCTCTGATCCCTTGAAAACCAGAAGCTGTAAGTCAGTGTTTAAAACTCCAAGACTGACTTTACCTTGCTCCTTAAGGGAATGGCTGGAGTGAGTGTAAAGACTGGAATTCACCTGCACTTGAGTTCCTCCCACCTGCTTAATCTCCCTGGCACTCCTGGCAAATGATTCCTGGGCAGGGAGAGCCCGGAGTTCATCCCAGTGTGTGGGTCACCACAGAGCCATAAAGCTCATCAGTCTCTGAACAAATTCAATTTGTGGTCAGAGACAGAAATAACTTCTGGTGAGTACCCAGGAGTGACTGCCTTCATTCTCATAACATGGTTCCTGGAAAGAAGAGAACGTGGAGTGGTTTGCTGATTAAGTGAAGAAATCAGGGAACTTTTATGGGATGATGGAAACAACTGGTTGTTTCAAAGCAGTGGCTGCACAGTGACAGCACTGGGGAAAACCAGGTTTTCTTCACCCCCTCCAGCACAGATGTGAAGTTACAGGTCAGAGTCACCTCACCAGGAGGTGCAGATGCATTAGCAGAGGAAGGGATCAATCCAGTCAATAAAGGAACTGATACCTGCCTATAGTTAGAAAATGCCTTTTACAGAACAAGCTGTTCCTCTGGATATCACTGAGAAATGAAAGAGTTTTATTGAGTTTCTAAACACACAGAGACATGTATAATTAATATTGTCTAACTGCCAGGCATTTAGAGCATTTCAGGATTTTAAATGCTGCCTTCTGTTGTGCTTTCCTCCTCAAGAACGTATCCAACAGCTATGGGGGAAAGAGCAGACATGCAAAAGTTACGAATTTCCTCTGCAAGGAGTAGGGGGATGGTAGACAAAGCTTAAAGTAGATTTCTTTTGGATCAAAAGAACCAAAAGATGCCTCCCAAACACTCAGGGATTTAAAAATCTATTAAAAAGCAAACCCCTACACCAAGCAGACATAATCCATACCATCAACACCGTAGGTTCCTAACCCTTCACCCCATATAAAAATAATTAAAAGCGGCATTTTGGCAGTGAGTAATTAACTTGGATTTGTTTTGTCCAGTTTACTCTCTTTAGAATTATCAAAAGTAAAACTTCTAAACAGCCAATTTTATACTCACATAGGCAGTAAATCTGTTTCTCTATGAAGCATTCATAGAGTAACACAAAAAACAATGTTTGGTTTTTTTCTTTTATATATAGGAAAAGAGGCATGGAAGCTGCATGGTTTAAAACTCTTAAATTTTGAAGAGAAAATGAGAGGAACACTTGGATTTTTGTAGCAGGTGAAGACAGGCCCCAGAAGCAAACCAAAATCAAATCAATAAGCACCAACAGAATTCAGGTGAGTTTTTACACAGCCTTGTTCCTCACGACTACCAAACAGCCTCAGATTTACCTTGGTGTTGTGGAGCTCATATAAATCTCATTTTGCACCAGGAAAAGTCAGAAACAGCAGGTTGAGATGAACAGAATTACACTTTTCAGCATGTCAGCACCTGCCCCTGCCTGCTATTTCTGGGAAGAGCACAAGGCATATTCACCAACCACAATTCCACTGCAATTAGTCTAATGGCAGAAACTTCGGCTTCACCTTTTCTCTCTTTACCTTTATTTTCTCTCAGATTCTTCTCAGCATAAAGTGCCCGCTTTGTCTTCAGCTCAAACAGAAATAGCAGAAGATCAATAAGGGTTTTCATCAGAATGATAACAAAATGCAATATGTGCCTCATGGAACCATCATTTTAGACTCTCCACAGAGGTGATTTTCTATTGGCAAAGTCAGTAAGAGACTTCCCTCATAAATAAGTTTCAGTTGTAAATTAAAATTCAGCTTGTGCACATCTGAGCGCATGGTACTGACTCTACAAGGGTTTTACTCACTAAACAGCAATGACTGTCTTCACACCTGCAACACATTTTACCTCAGTAGAAAGTGGCTTACTATTATTTCCCTAAATGTTGCTATGGAATTGTCCAGGCCTGGGGGGATTTAAAAGCCATGTGGATGTGGCACTTGGGGACATGGTTAGTGGTGGGGGAACAGTTGGACTCGTAGATCTTAAAAGTATTTTCTAGTCTAAATACCTCTATGATTGAAGGGCTTTAACTGATATTTAACATCCAGCCTCCAATCCAAGGACAGAAATATCCAATGTTTCTTCCAGCTCCTATGTTCAATGCAGTCACGCTCCTTGCTTTCGCTGTGTGGCATCATGTGAAAGGTTAATCAACAGCAGAGGCTCTAAAAGAGTCTGCATAGTTTGATTTTTTCATCCATCTCACTTTACGGACACAGCTTTGTACTCAGAGAAGTGATAAAAAGCAGGTTCTAGGGGAGCTGAGAAAATAAAAGGTGGAAGTTTTAATACTGACAAAGACTGTTCAACATCATTTCAGGGAACACAGAGCAAGGACCTTGCCCTCTTTTCACATCCCTTCCAAGGATTTGTCTAGCAGGCTCACCTATATTAAAAAAAAAAAACAAATTCAGCAGTAAAGCTCACAACTGAGATGTGAGGATTAGCACATCAAGAAAACCATTTGGAGTTGAGAATGGAAAAAGGGAGAAGTAAAAATTATCTTATCAGTTCTACAGCACTTCCTAGAAAAGCATTAGCCCAAGGAATGGGGAACTTGGAAGAAGAAAACGAGTGGTTTACAGGGATCATTATCCAAGAACCATGTTCTGCTTCCCCAAATAAGAGCCCAAAAGGTCCTGTGTTCTTGTGGGATGGCACCTGACAGTCCCCTGAGCAGGACTGTGCTCCTGGTCACTTCTGTCCACAAAAGATGCCAAATGAAATGTTCCTGGAATCTTAATCCAGATTCTCACTGCTGTATGGGACAAAAATGGACATGATTAATTCCATCCACAGAAGTACCTCCTGATCACTGAGCCCGAGGCTGTGCTGGGAATTATATGGTACAAAAATAGTTCCCAAATTTATAATATGAGAGATTAAGGCAGAATGTTACATTCTTATTACAAAGAAGCCTCACAGGCACAGTATAATATATTTCAATAATGGCTTATCCTTGATTCCAAACTGATTTTATCAGTGTTTTTACCTTCTTCCTCAGAAGATTACTACAGTATGACTAATTCCCCCAGGGAAAAAGAAAAGAAATTAAGAACAGTACCTTTCAATAGGAACAGAACCTCTTAATCAATGCTTTAATGTTTTAATCAAATTCCTGCTATCAGGGAAATGCAAAGTCCAAGTTGAAAATATACCTTCAATATGGTTTTCAGGAATCAAATGTGCATTTTTAAGGCTTTTTTTTTTATTATTTTAAATATATATTTTAAAAGTACATCCTTTGGGCCAGCAGTGTCCTCTGTCAGACCCTGAGGTTCACTGCGATGCTAAAATTCCATTAGTAATATTCTGTTTGGCTTCCAAGATCCATGTGTAGTTTAGGCCTATGAAAATTTAGGATGTATGTGCAATTTAGGCCTATGTGAAATTAAGGAATCTGAACAGACAAAAAGAAGGATACATAACATACAGTTTTGCAATTAAGGAGGAAATCAGTGCATCTAATGTTTACAACATAATGTGAAGAATTCCTACAGTCAGAAGTAGAAAGCTTGGAACTGCCTTGAATAAAAATTCTCGAACCATTTTAAGCTTGTATCCTCAACAAAAAGAGAGTAAAAATGCAGAAAGGTGTCCCAGACAAATGGAATAAATAAGCATGTTGAAAATAACAAATGTTAGGTATTCAGAAGGTACAAAGATGATGACAAAGAGCTCAGTTTAGGTTACTTTTTAAAGTGATAGGGAAGTATAATAATAAAAGACTTCCCAGTAGTAAAGCTGGATTAGATCTCACAAAGCACATTACAAGGAAGATAGAAATAAATCCTTCAACCTTTTAACAGTGAAAATAATTTGAGGGTAGCACATGATGAGATCTGCAGATAGAGCTGCATAGATATTTAAGAAATTAAGGCAAACATGGCACTGTCACTGTGCATCTGTTAACCCAGCCTGGCTACCAGTTTAAAAAGGGATACTTCCGTAAAAACAAAGATACAGTTTAATATAAAAAAAGAGATATAATGAAACAGAAAGACCAGTTCTCTGCTCACCAGGCATTTGTCTTAGATTAGATCTACTTTATTTTGAAGAATCACTTTTCTCACCAGTCACTCCATCAGAGGAGCTGGTTAAAATGCAGAAAAGGATACTCTTGTAGGATGGACACAGCAAGCCAGGGAAGAGACAAAATGGGAACCATCAGGCTATGGAAAGGCTGGAATTGATTTCATTTAATAACCTTGGAAAGAAATACTGGAGAGAGGGGGGAAAGAAATGTGGCACAGGTGTGGGAAAACTCAGGAGGAGATGACATAGCTTGTCTTCAAACTTCTACTTGGTGAAGTTTTTAGATTTGATACCAAGTTGTCCAATATCACACAGCCCTTTGAGGACAAAGTCAGGCATAAAATACAACAAAAAACCCCACAATCCCTCATGCCCCTTCTAAGTGAGACTAATTGATGACTTTTTATCGGCCTCCCAAAACAAAGCCTAAGTTTATACAAACCAGCTATGGGGTCAACACTCCTGGTTAATCTATGGAAGCAGACATTTAAAAGGCTACAAACATGCCTTGAAGGTCACCTGTTATTAGGAGGTAGAAATATTTCCTACAATTTTCCATGTTTTGAATTCAAACTCTCAAGAACCTGCAGGCTGATGCTCCTGGACACTGCAATGAAATAAGGTGAGTACAAATCCTGCCCCTAGAGACGAAATCAAAGTCAGTGTTTCTGAAGTCCTACCTAGATTCAATTATTTAGGTAGTGTTAAATGGCATAATTGAAGAGCTCTGCTCAGCAGCTGATGTTCCTGATTTAAGCAGTGCCAGGCACAAAACGAGATTTCAGTGCTCAGAGCATTTACTGCCTTTCTAGAAGGATGAAGTGTTACAACACACACACACAAACCAAAGAAGTGTTTTGAAGCGCCAGGAGATGAGGTGACATCATCACTGCAGCCCATCTGCTGGGGAGGACATGGAGCAACAGATGATGAGCCAAAATCTCTCCTGGCGTAAAAGGATTGAGTTCCACCGACTTCAGGAAATTTATCCCAGTGGTCCTGTGCGTGACAGATTAAAACAATGACACACTCCACAGACTAGCAGAGGTGAAATAAGGTTAAAGCCACCAAGACTGAAGCAGCTCATTCAGAGCAGTTTGTTCTTTTTCTGGGAAATGTATTTGTAGGTGCTAAAAATCACGACTGTGGCAGCTCCTCACAGGAGTCAATAGGCTGAAAGAAAGTAGGATATTTCTGTGGAGATAAGAAAGAACATATGGTCTTTATTGCCAGCTGAGGGTGCCTTTTAAAACAATTTTCCTCAATCTGATTTGCTTCCCAATTACACTAAATCCTGCCCTGATTGCTCTCACGGAGCTCCCTCAGAATTTGGCTTCCCTTGAAGATGTATTTTCCCTTCCCCTGGTTACCGCCTTTGTTATTGATTTTTAGCTAATCCCTGCAGTTCCTAGAGAAAGGTTTTGGCAGGTTTCCCTCCAGGCCTGCAGATGCCCATTTCCCTTATCCCCAGAGCATCCTTTCACCCCTCAGTTCCCAGCTCTGTCTGTGCTGTCTGGCTGTGCACACACCCTGCCCAGGGCCAGCAGGGAGAACGTTTAATATCCTCTCTCGGCCAAACAAGAAAGGCAACATCTGCCCCCCTCAGCAGAGGGTCTGCTCAGGGAACCTGTCCCACAGAAGGGGTCTGGCTGGACCCAGCTGCACAGAACTAAGGACTAAACAATCCCCCCTCCCCGTGGCAAAATGGGCTGTGGGAGAAATTTGGCCCATTTTCTCCTCTCCTTATTGGGAGGAGATTATACTGATTTGAAAGACCCTTTTGACCAATGCAGCAGGACTGTAATCAGAAAAATGCTTTAATTAACACCTCTGATAGAAGAGGTTGTATCAGAGAAAGCGGGGGGGAGGGGGTGTCTTTTGTCACAGAAATAACAGAATAAATACTCTGTTAACAAGTAGAAATCACAACCCTGAAGACTGGGCTGCCAACCTGTAAGCTGCATTCTGAGAACTCAGTGATTGGCTAAACTGAGAACAAAAAGCTCAAAGAAACTTTTTTTAGCTATTAATATAAAATTTTAGCTATTAATATAACACTTGGGACTAAAGCCTAACTAGAACTGCCTCTGCGAACAGCCACTGTGGTCAAAGTACTTCTTCTAGTATAGTTTGTGGAGTTGGGTTTATTTTTGTTTAGTTGTTGTTTGGGGTTTTTTAATTGAGAAAAACACCAACTGTGAATTGTTTGGTTGGTTTTCTTAAGGCAGAGAAGGAAGAACTGGGTTATAGTTTTGGACAGAGAAATCACAGAAACAGAATCATAAAAAAGTTTGGATTGGAAGGGACCTTAAAAGTCATCTACTTGCAATGCCCCAAATTTTCCTCCAAGTGAATGGAAAATCCCAGAAACCACAAAGGAAATACAAGGATGCCACGGCCTATTAACTATCATTAAAATATTTCTCCCTTTATTTTTTAGTATTGGCAGACGGGGCATTTACACCTTGGAACGAAGGCAGGAGCAGAAGTTCCGAACAGGTACAGACCTCCTGTGAGGAAGAGTTGTGCCTTATCCCCAAAAGTGGGGAGCAGCTCCTTTAAAAGGAGCTTCCCTAATCCTTAGTCTCCAATTGCTCCAGCTGCCACTCAGGAGAAGGGACAGCAACGCTCAGGGTTCAAAACTTCTCCCCTCCCTCCGAGCCAAGCAATCAGGAGATGGGATGACACCAACCGCAGCCCCTGGAAAGGCTGGAGCAGAGTGTGAGGCAGATCCCTGCTCCAGGGGTTGGCTGCTGCCCGTCCCTCTCCGACAGCAGTCGCTGCAATCCCAGGGCTGGAGGGACCGCAGGGAAAAGGGAGCGTCGGGCTGCTCCCCCCCACACGGGGCGGGTCTAACACTATCAGGAATTTCGCCGGATTTATTCCTGCCCCGGCTTGCTCGGGTTCAGCGAGGCTGGGGCAGAGCTGGGCTGGAGTCGAGCAAACGCCGTAGCCATTAAGAGCTCCTGCTTTTGTTTTGGGATGAGGAAAACTGCTGGTTTGCTACCGGCAGGAACGGCCAAGTGTGTGTGGGCTGCTCTGTGCCTGATAACGGGGGATTAGAGCGCAGTGGAATGGAAAGTGGGAGCTCTTTGTTTTGGGACTAATTAAATCAATTACATGCATCGAAGAGGTGCAAGAACCTCTGGGTGCTACACATGCCCAGTGGATCTTGCCCCTTTATTGCCGCAGTAGCCCACTCCGACAGATAATCCCATTATTCCACCGGTGCCACCACTGCAGGACGTTCCCTGGTCCTGGTGTGTACCAAGGGCTGGGCAGAGCCACCCGAACCAGCTGGTCACTCAGAGACTGCCACCAGGGACTGAGCCAGCTGGCAGAGCAGTGCAGCTCCTACCGCTGCTTCCCGGTGGGTTCACATGGAAAAGAAGGGAAAAAAAACAACACACAACAAACCAAAACCAAACCACAAAACAAACAACGCAAAACAAAGCCAAAAAAAAAAGGAAATCAATCCAGATCAAACAGGTATTTCACCACTCCCCCCCCCCCCCCAGTAAAATTCTCTGTTAAATTGTATCCAAAAAATATTAAAGCCTTTATGACAAGATTGGAACAGCAAACGGATTGAAACAACAATCACTGGTGCGTGGAGATGTTTTTGGCCGAGTCCAGGGGAGTTTTGCTTTCTCCCCAAGTTCTAAACCTCTGGCACTCCGGGGATTAGGAGCAGAGAGGCTGCCAGATTTAACTCTTGCAGCACAAGTGGTTTCACTATAACATGACACCGATAAGGCTGAAACCTGATCCGAGGGTGACTCTCGTCGCTCAGCATGTGAGTCCTGCTACTACCACTTACTTCGACTTTAGGCAGCGGCAGTTACAGTGACAGCTCATTCCTGCAGCGATATCTGTGAAAAAAGCCTCACAGGAGAAGAGGCTCCTGGTTTATTTATAGGCAAAACAGCTGTTTTCTGCATTCCATGATCTAGGCTGAGGTCCTGCTCCAAGTCCTGAGGCAGCCTGAGTATGGGGTTACCTTGTGGGGAAGTAAACCACAGAGCTGCTTCTCAAAGCAGGGAATGGTGCCCTTTCCAGTGGATGACATGAGACATCTCTTTTGGAGCAGCTTTACTGGTGATTCAAGGAAACCACCGGCAAGGTGATCATTTCTGATGGTGCTGGCAGCCCAGTCTGGAACATTTTAGAAAACAAAATCAAGTTCTCACAGCTGCTTTCCTCTCAATTTCCCTCCCGAAATGCTCATTAAATAAATATACAACAAGCAAAAGTAAATAATGGCCTCCAGTCAAATCAGCCCATTCATGTGGAGGAGATGAGGATCTGCTCCTCACCTGCACACTGAAATAACTCTGCTCAAACCACCCAGATGAAGGAATTGGCTACTACTGCTTTCACCTGCTCTATTTTTGGGTGCACATCCTGCTGTGCATCTGCAGGATAAAGTATTATGTCCTTTTATTAGTTAACACTGGGTGCATTAACATGTATTACTACAAACAGGCATACCCCCCCCCATATCATTACAAATAAAACTCCCTCCTCATGCATAAACACAAGATCCACAAGTGCTGAGCACTTTTTCACTATCTCTTCGTTTGCTCTCAAGCAATAACATTCACTGCAGCCACAACTTTTCCAGCTCTAAATATTTATTCTTACATGGATTCGCACTCTTAAATCATAACATTGAAATACCCTGCACTTCAACCCTCTTACATTTTTATTATCCTTTTAGAGGATCTCTGTATCACTTAATTAGATTTGTTATTGCTTTTCTCTCCAAAAAGCCACTTCATTTAATGTAGCTACCACTTCCTTCATTTTTTAATATATAAATAAATGGGGTGGGTGCCTGTGTGTTCTGACATCATTGTGAGCATTTTTGCCAAGCAGGAACCTGCAATTTTGCCAGTCTCATGCTGAGGGAGAAATCAATGACATATTCCAGATTGGTTTGCCTCTGTATGCACACAGATAAAGTCAAACATAAGCAATTCCTTTTCCCAGGAATTCCAGCCTGGTTCCCCAGAAGTCAACATAAATCAAGAAAAGGCTCAAAGATCAAGACAGAGCAAGACTTCCTGCTGCTGCTGCTTACACAGTTTGCGAATGAATCTCCACAGCCATGAATAATCCCAAATGAACTGTCAGCACAACACACTTCCCAAAACAGAACATTTACACACACACATTGGGTGAGAGAATGGGGAAGGCTGGTAATTTAGACTCTCCAAATACATTTGGGAATACTCACCAACCCAGTTAAATCTGCTCTGTAGCTTACAGGGGCACAAAAACTCACACAAAGCACTAAATACTTGCACACACTCAGGTATTAGAACATCAATTTAAATGCCCAGCTTAATTAAACTAGGCAGGTTTAAGCACAGACAAGCCCTGCAGTGCCTTGCTGCTGAATTATTAAAAAAAGACTGGGGGGGAGGGAGAGAAGAACGACGAAGTTGTAACTCTTTTTTTCTCCCTTTCTTTGCCCCAAACATCCTCAGTGTAACCATACACAGAGTGTCCAAACAGGAGCTTTGTGGGGCTTTTCCTCCTCTTTGTTTTCCCTGCTTTCTCGAAAGCTGTAACAACTCCTTGGCTCTTTTTTCCTGCAGGGCTGCCAAGTTTCTATAAACGGCCTCCAAACCTGGCAGCAGACCCACAAAAGTCTGGTTGCAATTCCCTGCAATATCCCTGCTTTGCCATCTATTTTTGCAGGCACTTATTTCAAAGCTTGCAGGCTGAGGGTGTTTTCCTCTGCTTTACTATTCCATCTTATGGATAAATTCATCTTGAAACGATTCCAGCTACCCCTCAGGTGATTCACACGTGAAAGAGCCTTTAGGAGAGTTTAAAAAGTGAGTATCCTGCACACAAAGGCCATGCTGATTTATTCACTCCTCTTACCTCCCTCCTGTCCCTCTCTCAGTGATGTAACAAGCCAAGTTGACGGTGCTTCCCTAATGCTGCACTGCTGTTCACTTCCCCTTCCAGAGGGAACATTCCCTGTGTCCATTTAGCAAGATGGCTTTTAAAAATAGGAACACAAAATCCAGTGCTGAGTTTGGGATAGCTACAGGAGATAGAACAGGTGCAAATATTCCCTTACCCAGCATTTCTGGTGATAGGACAAAGAAAAACTTCACTTGCAAAGGACTTCAAAGGACTTTTCAGGGTAATTTTCATCCCAGTGTTTTCCAGATGTGGTAACCAAAATATCTTTCACCCTGTAAGTACTAGAGAATGTTTCAAAAAGTCAAATTATACCAGAATGAGCTTCCTAAAGAGGGGCAGGAAGGTGTCTGTGTCTCCTTAATTATATGTTGTCCCCAAAACTTCCTCCTTTCATCTATTTCTTGCTGTCACAGAATTCCCAGTTGAAGACACAGAATTTAAAGACAGCAGAAGTTCAATATGTGGCAATAAATTCAGAACACCCTCTCACACACCTCAATTTAATATGTAATTTATTGAAATTTGGAGTTGGGACCAGACCCAGCCTGTACTTTGGTGATGACTCAAAAAATCAGCTCATGGTGTTTACAGTCAAAAATATAATGGAATAACTTCTCTGGGTGAGAAACATGTTATTGTTTAATTTGGATTTTTTCCCCCTTCTTGCCTGATGCTGAATTCATAAGAGCCATTTGGAGGCCAGTTTTGAATTTTCTGGCACAGTAATTTTGGTGCATTATTGAACTCCACACATTAACGTGGTAGTTGGCTGATCCTGTTGACCCCATTTCAAATCCAGCCAGAGTCAGTCTAAATATTTATCTGCTTTTCAGTTCCTTTCACACATCCACTGGCTTTTTCTGTTCAGTGGCAGAACGTGGGGAAAATGTTTCTTCCACCCAGAAGCAGACACAAGATTCTGATATAAGATGGGGCTGCAGCCCCTCCTCTTTTAATGAAAAGACAGGATTCAATTTTGTATTTCATTGCAGGTGCCCAAGCTGGGAACCCTCTGTGTTTCAGTCCTGACAGGATTTCTGGCACATCCATTACCTTTGATCAGGTACCCTGCAACTCGTTATTCCCAGGCTGCAAAGCTGCAGCTCCAGGAGGCATGCCTAAACTGTCTCCACTTCCCACTGATGCTCTCCTGACTGACAGCTCTCCACACCATTCCTCTCCCTCAGACAGGAAACACTCCAACTGCTGCAGGCTGAGGGAACTGTTGAAGAAAGCAAGCTGGGAAAGGGACAATGATTGGCTGCTGAGGTGTGGAAGATTTTTACCAGGAAACAATAAAGGCGTCACTTTCAAATAACAATATATTATAAACGTTATAAAAGACTACTAGAAATAAAAAAAAGTAGTTTTTCAAGAGTCAGCAATGAATGCAAGTCATTCACACGGCTTTCCCTCCTAACTTCTCCCTCCAGTTTTATTTTAAAAACCTCAGAAAACCTTCTTGTTTCAACACTTTGGGAATGGGAATTAAGAATCTATTGGAGCACAATAAAGCACCAAATGTAAGTGAAGCTCAGCTCCATTTACTTTATATCAGATATAACAACCCTGCAAGCAACAATTTAGCAGCAAGTTCTGGAAAAGAAGACAATGCCTATTTGTAAATAATTAGTAAACACAGCCTAATTATGTAATTGTTTCCACAGCTCTCAGGAATGCAATCTGTCTTCCCAGACATTTTTCCTCAATTGTTATCAAGCACCAAGAAGATTCTCAGTGTCCTCTTTCAAGCTAAACAAACTACACCACAATGCTCTCAAACTCCAATTTTAAATGACAGGCTCAGTGATTTTCTATTTCCTTGTGATTAAACTATTCTGTTGAACTACCCAGAACTCGAGGAGTTTGGGAGATGCTGCTTTTTACTAATCCTGACACACAAGGTAAAGAGCCAAAGCTGCCTCCTCCAGGCTCCAGAAGGTCAAACAAGAATAAGTGGGATAAATGCAGCCAAGGATCAGCCCCGAAATTTGGAATTAGAAGATGTTAATCATGTTACAGTAACCACAAAGAAACTCCCACTGCATGTCTTCAGCAGGTACAGGGGGCTCACCTTTCCTCCCTGATCAAGGCACTGGACACTCCCATTCCCAGTGCTGCAGAATCCTGGATCTCAAATCCAGCAAAGCAAATCACTGGGTACTTTAGCAGGGCTGCTCTGCTTCGTGCTGGCAGCAGTGCCTGGAGTATCAGACACTTCTCATCCTCCCTCATGCCCTTATTTGACTTTGCTGGCCCCAGCTGAGATACGGGGAATCACAGCTTGTCTAACCCAGTCCTTACTCTCACACACATTCCCAGTTTCAAGAAAACTCACAATTACTGCTATTCTTATACAGAATAAGAACATAACATGTCTATTATGGAAATAACCTGTTAAGTATTAATTAATACACAGGCAGTAATCAATAGATTGATGTTTTCTCCTTCTAACACACCAAGGAGCTTGAGAATATTTTTTTTTTGGCTAGACAGAGAAGAATCTTTTGTGTTTAAAAATAGCACAAAAAGAAAAATACTCTGATTCCTCAGCACCGAGTGCTTAAGGCTGTTTACAAGTGATTGATAAAGCCCAACAACCCAGCAGGGCACCCTTCTGTTATTTCCAAGCCCTTAAAACCAAAACTCTTTCAGATGCAGCTTTTCTTTGGTGCATTCTTTTCACCCAGCTTTTACAATCCCGTTGTCATCACTTGTCCCAGACACTTGGAGAGCAGAGACACAGATGAAAAAAGACCAGCCATGTAAATTCAGGTGTTCAAAGTGAGGGGATCCCTCTGAAATTTTGGCTGCAAAGGATCAGCACATGCTAGTAAAGATACTAAACAGGGCTGTTTAGTATCCTTAGTAGAGGATTTTCAAGACTTATTCTGCTCCTCTCTTCCATAGTCCTTTCTACACCATAAACACTCAAAATAACAACTAACAGTATAAAATACTTCCCCAAACAGGTGTTATTTCAACTATTCAAAATTCCCTCAAACACTATTCAGGTAGAAACTTTACACTGCACTAATTGGTGTAAATCTCTAAATTCTGATCTTTAAGTTACATTTCAAGGTTTCCTCCTCCTGCTTTAACACTGGTAGACAAATATCCATATTTAAATTCTATTGTAACAAATATATATCTTCTCTGCTTATTTTCTCAGTAACTTCTTAAAAACAAACAGAAATAACTACATTTTAAGGATGAATAAATAAGTCATCATTATTATTACCATACAGTGTTCTCATACCCCACTGATGAGGGTAAAAGCCCAATATTTCCAGGGAGGAGGAGAAGAGCTAATAATATACTTTTCGGCACTTACCATAAACAGAATTTTCCTTCTAGTAACGGAGAAAAGCAGCGGTTGTTGCCATTGAAGAAAAAAGTGGGACAGGAGTTCATGCAGCTGCAGGAAGAGCTGGAGGTCAGGTGCAACTAAAACTAGCTGTAACCCACCCAAAACAGTCAGTTATAGACGGGTGAAGTGGTAGAGAAGGGCAACAAAAGCAGAAGTGTCAGGAGAAATAAATCTCAGTGGGTACAGAGGCAGGTTTTTTAAATCTAAAATTAATCCGTGAACATGCACGATTCAAAAATTACAGCAACTCTCAACTAGCGTCAAGTGTTCTCACCCAATTCCTGGTTCAGTTGTACCAGCGACTGCTGCAAGTGTTTGGAGAAAGAGAAGTCACACAATCCGAATAAAATAACTGTGCATGGGTACTCACCAAGGAAAAGAGCACAGGGAGAAGTTCTCCTCAAATAAGGACAGCAGATAAATCAAAATACACATCCCTGGCTAGAACAGGCCCTGCAAACAGGAACAGGACGAGAAACACGAGGATGAGTGAACGGGTAGACTCTGGAAAGACTAAAGCACTACAAAAGGAAAGAGCAGACAGGGGAGGGCATGGGTTTTGCTCAAACTTTGGGTTTCTACAATGACCTTGGCTGCTGGGTGGTTCAGTTGCAGTAGCAAAATAAAAACAAACCAGGAAATTCCACGGTTGTCGGAATCAAAAATTGGTCAGAAAAGGAAATGACAAAAAATCAAATTATTTTGGCAGAAATTCAAGTAGAAAAATCGAGTCCAGTTGATGCTTTCATGATTTCCACTCAAAATTCTCTTTGAGAGATTTTTCTTATTGTTATTTAATTTCAACAGTTTGTTGAGAGAACATCTTGCATCTTTACATACTTTGGCATATATGTAAACCCAGGCTTTTTATCACATAAAGCAGTTGCTGATATTGTGATAGCAGTTGTGTTTCAGCATTTGGTAACCTAAAACCTTCAAAATCTCAGTGAATTCCATCCACACTGAACCAGTGTCAACATCCACTTGATTTGAACATCCACAATTTGAATTAACACAAATTCATTTTATTTTATGATCAGGCTGATTATAATACATCAGCAAAGGCTCTGAAAAACATCAAAGTAAAAGTAATCATCTCTGAATAATGAGGCCTCCACCAACTGTTGGTGTTTCCTTGGGGACAGGGCAGGTGAAAGCCTAATTTGGTTGTATTTTTTGAGTACACTAAGAGCACTTAGTGACTTCAAAAAGGAACAGCAGGACCTCAAACAGGGAGCACAGAAGGATCAATACCTGTGGAAAGCAGCGTTGGTTGATTTAAATGTAACAGGCAACAATGCTGCAGAAGATTTGATGGCTGGCAAGAGAAAAGATGACCAAGAAAATGTCCTGAGCTCTTCCTCAGCGTGGAACTTCCTCAGGACTTTAAGCACAAGCCTGAAGAACACAATGAACATCTGCCTTGTTTTCCATGGCTTAACACAACACAGGGTTGGCTTCACATGGAATACATCAAAAACCGCTGTTCAGTGTGAGTTTTACAATCCATTTCACGAGTGCTACTGTTTGATCAGCCCTGCAGAGCGACCCCAGCACCAGAGAATGCTGGAGTTTTTACCCATGCCAACGAGACAGACGAGAGAGAACAAAAACCTGTTTCTCTGCATGCAAAATAGGAGCAGGTAGATCTGAAACACGGCAAAACAACATAGGGTTATCTGCAGTTAAAATATGAGATGTAGTTAAAGAGGGGGAAAAAATCAGCAGAAGAAACGTGAACGTTCCTGTCTGAAGGAGCCCCGGTGCCTCTGGTTTTCACCTGCCAGCTCCAGCTGTGCACAGCAATCACACACACCCCCGCTCACAGCCCGGCCCAATTGTCTGGGGGGGCTTTTGTTTAGTCTGTAGTACACGACTGTGTTTTAAAATAATAACAAAAGAGACCTCTGCCTTATCAGAACTCACGCCAAGCAACTATAAAGAATTTGGATGGCTCTTTTGTTCACACGAGGCTTTAATCTGCAACAATTACCTTCCCCCAGCCTGTGTGTGTTCCCTCTTTGTGACCGACAGGGAATATAAAAGCCAGGATCACTGATATTGGCCACAAGCCACTTGGATACAACCTTTTCACTGCAACGTTTAGAGCATCGGCTACTACTGAGGTACAAACCTCAGTCCCTCACTTGGGCAAAATGCTTATGGATCTGGAATTTTTGTTTACAATGGATTAATTGGTCCATTTATTGCTGCTCCTCTGACTCCTCACATGCCTTCAGGAGATAGCCATGATGATGATGATGAGTTTTTATTTCTATGTTTCTCTCACTTCAAGATCCAGGAATATCAGGTACAATCGTAAAGCATCTGGAACAGACTTCCCACACTCCCAGTAATGCAAAATTAATTGAAAAATATTTTTCCTATCAAATAAGTCCCCGTGTTTGTGCTCACCACTGGGCTCAATTATTCTTTTAACCAGGTATCATTTTATTTACTGTGTTGGTGGTAACTTTTCAGGGTTGTAGATTTTTACTAGTTTTCAACTGCATAAATAAATCAGCATGAAAGGAACTCCAGCTTTAATATGAACTGTTAATATTTTTAGCTCAATAACAATAAAGACTCCTCACAAATTTGGTAATATTTACCAAGGCTTACCATCTCTGGCTACACTACAGTTCATCACAACTCTGTGATTAATAATCTCGATGGAGATGAATCTGTGAGCTGTCAGACACACCCACAGACACCTGAAAGGAAAGGTATTTTCTTTACTTCTGTAAACAACCTTTCATTTCAAGTGTTTAACCTCTTGCTAAACACCTGTAAATGTATGGTACTGCAACTACTGAGCAAATTGTAAATCAGAGCCTGCAGTTCTTCTCATCAGCAATGAACTGTCTTGTTTAAGTAATAGGAAACATAAAAGGTCACATCCTAAAAAACCTGTCAAAAGTGTAAATTAAATAAACATGATCTCTACAGTGAATAAAATGAACCGTCATCATTCTAAACATAGCCCAGGTTCACATTTATCACAGACAGATTTCATTTTTTTTCCCCTGCAAATAATTTATTTTGGTGCTCAGAAACTCCAAATGCTCTTAAATAAAGGCAGGAGTCTCCCTGCATGGCATCCTAAATGAATCTGAGAGCTCCTCCATGATCTAAAACAGTTTTCTTGTCAGTCTTGATAAAAAGAGCAGGACTGGAGAGTGGAATTCAAACTACAAATATAGAATGCGCTTCCTCCTCAGGATCATGGAGACCAGGGGAAGTAAACACTGAATTACTGAGCTGAAAGGGAGACAAGTTCTAACAGCCCCCAACTCTGCAGTTAAAGAGGGAGAGTCAGTGGTATAAAGCACTTTAAAACAGTCCCCCAATTCTACATTGCAGCATTAAAGTTTAGTACACTCCACTACGTATTAATATACTTTTTTGGTTGTGTTTTTTTTTTTTTTTTTTTTTTTTTTTTTTTTGCAAGCATAATAAATAAAATCTCTGGTTAGTGTTTTTTTCATGGAGAAACAAGGATGCTCAGCACCTGAGCGAGGAACTCTGTACCTCATAACAGAACTTATAACCTTGTGTCATATAACATAAGGACCCAACCTCCAAGCAACCATTTCAACATGCACAGTCTCTGGAACACCAGTGGAATTTCTTGTGTGAATATGTCCCTTTAAGTGGTGTTTAACTGAAAGATATTAGAGATGGGAAATATTACACCATTTAGATGCAGTTGTGGTCACAGTAAGAAGTGTTGAAGTTGGAAACAACACACTGACTCCAAGTGTATTCTCCAGAGCGGTGCCCTGTGTGTAATGATCACAAATATGCACCACTGGATGTGACTGCTCATAATTCTTTTGTTTTGCTTTGTCCTTGGCTGTTCAGGGCAAAAAACACTCTATTATTCTGTGCCATTAGTCATCTCAGAGGTGACCTATCTGTTACAACAAGACAACTCCAGCCAAGTGAAAACCAGCACTAATAAAACAACCTGGAGTGAACTGACAGCTCATGTTATAAAATATGTTTATAAACAACATGTGCTCCAGTTCTCCACGTGAAAAGGAAATTTCTCATTAGCTTTGCTGGCCAACTTTCAGAATCTCAGAGAAAGAAAACCAGTTAGTACAGTCATATTTATGTATAATGGACACCTCATGCCATCACTGTTTTTTCCCCTCCACTGAACTTTATTCTCTTTTATCTTTTCCCCTGCTTTTTCAAAAGAACTAAAATAGAAGGATTTAGAGGTAATGTGCACATAAATTCACTTTCCCTCACCATGGACTAGTGTATAAATGAAGAGCTAACAAGAAACCCCATCTATTTTGTCCAAAATAACAGCACTTGAGGTTTGTTTGAACTAATGCGGTAGTTGGTGACATCTGAAAACACTTTTTTCTCCTCCTGGCTGAGATGCAACCAATTGTGTCAGAACTGTGCTGTAGTCCCAGTCAAGCAAGAGACCAAACTAAATGAACTGCAGCATAATATGAACAAGCAGCAACATTTAAAGCTGGGTGGTAAAACCTTAGAACAGATAATTTACCAGAGCAGGAGGAGCCAAGAGGCCGATCATACCAAGTCCATCCATCCCACAAGAAATACATGGAATCACCCAATTGCCTCAAAACTCACTTTACCTCCCAGATCACGGCATTACTTTGATGTTTAAACACCAGACAAGCCCTTAACCTCCTTTAAAAGTGCCCAGTGAAGCATGTGTTCCACAGAGGAGGAGAGAGAGAAAATCCCAAGTCTGCTTTACCTGAAAAAATGGATGTGGTCTAAGGCAGCACAAGGAAAAATAAGGCCCCACATCCCACATGCTCCAAGAACATTCCCAGAACCACAGCTCCAGCCCCGTGTGCTGTTACAGCTCATCCCAAGCAGCAGGATGCTACTTGTCTTCCTCACTGCTGCAGGAAAGGTGCTTCTCCAAACACTTTTTAAAGCAAGAGAGGAGCCAGAAATACCTCAGGATTCTGGATTCCCCTCCACTTCCCAGCCCCATCCCAGTGTTAGCACTGACAGCTGGTTTCTGAGCACTGAATGCAACATTATCACACCCATCACTCAGCAAAAACAAACCTTCTCCCAGGGTTTGGAGCCCCTGAGGCCTAAAGGGGAAGATGTTCAGAATTTTATTGTGTTCTGCTTCTTTCTTTGTTAAGCAACAGGCCCCAACCTCCCAGTCATTTCCCCTGAAGGGTGAATTCAGCAGCATGTCTTCTTTTTTTTTAAGGTTTAACACACTCAGATCCCAGCTCAAACATCAGCAGATTTCAAATCAGTCAGCACTTTCCACAGCAAATTTGGTAAGAAGTTTCCGTCACGCTAAAAACCATGAAATCCTTTCTTTTTTCTTTTTCTCCCTGTTTTTTTCCAGTAATATCCACAACATGCCAGGCAGTTTCCAAACCCCATGTTCTTGCCCAGAGAAGTTCACGGTGTAGGCAATAAAAGGCCATGGGAGAGGCACACCCACACCAGTGGCCTGGACAAGAAACACACCCCAAGAATTCTGTCTGGATCCTGTGGAATTCTTTCCCACTGCATGGAGTGTTATCACTGCTGGATCCCATGTTCCTGCACAGATTCTCACCTCTCCTAGATGCTGAAATAAGCTGGGACAATTCTGCTGTGACTAACCTCTACAAAGATGATGGTTACTCACAAGTTTCAGTCATTATGAGTCAGGCCCATCACCTTCAATAATTCCACTAAAATGTTCTTCACTGTGTCCTGCTGTCCAGACAAAGAAGTTAAAGGAGACAAAACAGGTTAATCAAGCAATGCCATATATATAATGTGAAGAAGTGAGTACTCACACAAGTCATTTCAGGATGGAGTTAATGTAGTCTTGATCCCCTCCCACTACTCCAAGTATTATTTATGTTTGGGCTGCAGTGAGACCCAAGTTAAAATGTCACTTGTCTAAGGTACAGACTCGAATGTTTTCCTTAAACCAGTTAAAAAGATATTACTTGAAGTTTGTAAAGTCAACCAATCTTTCACAGAGAAAAAGATTATAATTCAGATACCAACCCTCCCTCTCCAACAGCACAGGGGAGTTTATGCAGTGCACTGAGACTGAGCTGCAAAGTCTTGACATAATCCCTTCATCTCGACAGTTCCTAAAGAAAGAAGGGGAAAAATTTCCCCACAAAAACATCCTTGCTGCACTTTGGAGGTGATGTGAAATGTTTATCCAAATGAAACAGAACCCCTGAGCCTTTAGGAAGAGAGTTCTTTGCTAAAGGAGTATTAATAATGCTGAAACAGAAGCTCAAAAAGCTGTGCAAGTAAACACGTTAAGAGGCTTTCACATCTTCCAGCACCACACAAACACCTGAATCAAACATGAGGCAAGAGTCTGCACTAATCAGGCAATAAAATATAAAACATGGCCCCAGTCCCAATCAGATTATCACATGAGAAGTTTAACAGGCAAATTACATTAATTTAGTCCATATTCTTCTATGAGAATTATGTCGGGATTGCACCCCACGAGCAAAGGGGAGATCTGTGACAATCCCAGAAGCTTCAGTTTTCTAAAAACCAAGGACCAACAGTTCCAGGGTAAAATGCTGATGGATTTTTTCACCTGCTTGGATGAAAGTGCTGGACCCCAAAGTGACATCATCAGAAACTGTCAGGCATTTTAGGTCTATAGTAACAATTTGTTTCGAGGAAATTCCTTGTTTAAGAAGAAAAATGCGTCATATGACACTGCCAGGGTAGAGCCAAGACTTTGCTGTCTGAGAGCTGTAAGTACAGAGAAAGTCACCTTGAAGTGTAACACAATTCCCAGACCATTCCAGGTCCAGAAGAAATCCATTTACAGCTAAGAACTATATAAATATCACACACAAGAGAATGCCAGGACAGTAATGTGAGAAGGTGGGAAAGGAAAATGGACTGTGAAGAGAAGGGGAATAAGGAAATCCAGCTCAGGCATCCTTTGGTTAGATGAGAAAGAAGTTGGGAGTGATGCCTAGTGTGGGACACTGTGCTCTGAGATGCTCCTCACAGGGCAGGGCAGACACTGCAGCACTGCCTGAAATAAAATAAAGAAATAAAGAAAGAGGTTTTCTTACTTTTGCTGCTTTAGGATATAGTCTTAAATAAGGGACTTTGCAGAGAAAATTATAAAAGGTGGTATAAACAAGAACAGAAGATTTTCTTCCGTAATTAGATATTTACCTGGATGATTCCATGAGGATTCCTCTAATCCCGGATAAATTCTTGCCTGGCCCAAATCAGAGTTCCCCTCAAGCCTTATTTGTGCCCTTCTGAAAGTGCTAAAGGGCCACTGCAGCTGCTCCAGGTTTCAGGGACTTTCATCAGTGCTCTGTTCCCAATGAGCCTCACCTGGCACTCGTGGAATAGGGGCAAACAGGAACAGGGAAGAGAGGAAAAACACAGGATATTCTGAGAACACCATACTATCTCCTGCCTTACTCTGTCCTAATTACTGAAGGCTTTTGCCTCCTGCCAGAATTGGGTGCAAACCTGTCAGCTGGGAACTGGATGGGAACAGCAAGCCTAAAAATCTCCAAAACACATCCTCCAAAGTCAGGGTAGAGCAGAGTGATCCAGAATTGTCACCTCTTCACACAGCTCATCTCCTGACCTCTTCTGCCTGTAGATATTTGTGATTCTTCAGTGTAGTGAACTAAAGTGAAGTTTTAAAATTACCAAAAGGAATTATCTGGTTGGAGGAAAATTCCTGCTGCCTTCTTCCGTAATGTCCCAGTTTTCAGTCAATTCTGTGGCCCTACAACCACTTGGAAATGAAGACTTGAACTTGGTTGTTGGAAAATCATGGAACAAAATCCAGTATTTATTTAAAAATAAATCTGACTATACTGACTTTACTCACTAATACTCTCACATTTCACACACACAAACACCCAGTTTTCCTTACCAGAATATTTTATGGCTCCAGTTCAGTTCCCCCTTTTCCTGGTATCTTAGATGTAAATTAGTTCCTCCTCTTCATTTGAACGGAATCACATATCTGGCACTCTCTAGGCATTAACATACCTTCCCTCTTAACCCTTGTTCTACTGTTTCCTCTGGAACCACCACAAACATTTCTTTTTTAATATAACTTTACATAATTTTAGTAATAATAAAAAACCAACCTCCATGTCAAATTTCAGAAATAATTGTAGCTGCAAACAGTTAGAAATTGGACTATTAAAAAAAATAAATCAGCAAATAAATTCTTAATGTATTTGTGACATGATCACAAAAGGCAACCAACTATTATTTGTTGGCGAAAAAAAATAATCTTATCTACTAAATGTTTGTATCTTAGAACAATTCCAGACATGTGACACTGTGCAAAGAAAAAAAAGCATTAATAGTATCCACCAAGGCTGAGCTCTGTTTTTCCAAGTGTTCCAAAGACCAACAGTTGGGCAAAAAAAAGAGATCCTACATTTCTTATTAGGACAAAAAAGTCAATTTTTGCTCCAAAAAATGCACTTCTGCACAATAAATCACTTGAGCAAAACTATGGACACAGTGTCTGGAATCTGCATAAACATATTCAGTTCATTTGCTCAGTCCAGACCTTTGTTTTGGTGAAAAGAAATAATTTTATGTGAGGAATAAATCCATAACAACTCTTAAATCAACAGCAGAGCCAGGAGACAGCGAGGTACGACAGCAGTGCCAACACTCCTTCCCAGTAAAGACACCTGACATGCAGAATAGCCCCACCAGGAATGTTTTATTGATCACAGCCTGTCATATGACAGTTCCTCTGCTATTTATGTGCAATTAGCATCAAGTTTCATCCCAGGCTATTGCCACTTTGGATTTAATTTTACTGGGATCTGACTGCACACAAGTGCTTCTTTTGCAGTTGCATCCCTTGGTGTGAGAGCTGTTTTCTCCTGGAACTGCTGGGATATATTTTCAATCAGGACCTAAAAATGCTGCAGTTCATAATTTGTGTCTTAAATCCAGTGTTTTCAAAAGACACACATCACTAGTCCCAGGTTTAACCACATGTCAGGCACAGGCAAAGACACCAACTGGGATTGAGGCTTTCTGTAGGTTTTCACCCCAAAACGAAGGTAATGATTTGCAGTGGTAATTTCACCTGTGTTCTAGCAGCTCAGGAGACAGGAAAGCTCACCCTGCAGAACCAGGAGTGATCTCAGCACACAATGACGCAGCTGGGTCAGGCGGCTCTCGCTTAAAATGCAGGGCCCAGCCCCCGACTGGGAAAGCACTTTCTCCTGGGATGTCGCGTCACTCAATGCCCGGGAGCTGCACAGCTCCAGCCCCGTGTTGGAAAGAGAGGGGGCAGTGAAGCCCCACAAGAGGCAGTTTAGACTTGAAGAACAACATTTTATGGTGTACTTTACCAAAAAAAAACCAAAACAAAACAACTCCAAAATTCATATTAGCCCTGCGTGATTGTAATTTGATTGAGCCATACACATCAAACTCCACGTGTGGGGATCAAACATTACAATTAACAGCAAAGTTCCAACTGGCAGCAGCTAAAGAGGAGACAGCCCAGGCTTTGCTCCCTCACAGTGCTATGGAGAGTTAACCAGGATGTTTTCAATCACTCTCTCTTCCATAAGCCTTCTGGAAATGTTGGGTTTATCAATGCAGAACATGCCTGACCTTCCTATTTTTCCTCCACTGTCCCACAGGCACCGCAGTGCAAAGTTTGGGGGTGTTTGAAACACCCCTGTGACACAACAGGACCAGGGGACAGGTATCACACTGCAATCTATCCACACACTGCTGTTGGCAGTACAGGGACTAATAGTTTGTATTTCTACAGGAAGGTCAAACGTTATGAATCAACCTGGAATTGTCTAGAATCATAAAATCGTTTAGGCTGGCAAGGGCCTCAAAGATCATTCAGTCCAACCCAGCACTGCCAAGACCACCATTAAACCACATCCCTAAGACCATTTCCACATCACTGTGATGAAATTCCTTAAGAACTAAGGAATATACAGGTAGGGAAGAGAATAAACCCGAGATGTGAACACACAGAGAAGAAATCTGTGTTGGTTCTACAAGCTTCCTGGCTCCAAGTACACATAAACAACTGTTTGTTTGTTTAAAAACAACTAAAGTCAAGATATTCATTTTAGGGTTAAATGGGGAAAAAAGAAGCTAAAAGCCCCTGACACAGTAAAGAGTAAGAAGATAGAGAACTTTGTGTTTTCTTGGGGTGAGGGTGCAATTTAAAAGACTGAAAATCTTCCACTCAAATGCAGATAGTTTTTTACTTTACTGTAGTTTTTTGATCTGTTACCCTAAGCAAGATTTTTTTCCCCCCAGACCACTGGTTTCCTGTAGAGATAAATTCAGACCAATTTTTACAGTCTCCAGCTGAGCCTGGTGGTAAATCCCTTCTGCCTCTCCCAAGGAGGTCACTGAGCACTCCTAATCAGCACCAGTGTGCCATTCTTTTAATCTGTGCCCCCTTATTGGCCAGGAACGGGTTGTAAGGAAAATCCAGAGCCAAAACAAAGTGTTGAGAAGTGCAGTGAGTCATGGTAGTGCTGAGCTGACCTTCTGCAGTCCCAAGGAATGCTAAACAAACCCCCGCAAGTCACTGCTGCCTTGCCAGTCTCACACTGACCCATTCCATGGACACAGAGAGGATCCAAGGCACTCTGAGAGCAGCCTGTGCTAATATTGGCTCCTGAAGCCCATTGAAAGGGGTGCCAGAGGTCACAAACCATCTCTGGCAGCATGTGGGGAGTCTGGCTGGAACTGGGAAAGTAACACTCATTTGCCTGCTGCTTATTTCTTGTCTTGAAGGCATCTTGAACTGTTTAAGCTTTAAGAAAAAGACTTTGCCCAAGGTATTGTGAAGAGCAACAAACGATCCTCCTCCTGCTTGCTTTTATTAATGGAGCATTAATTCAGCATCACATTTCAGGATCACCTCCAAGTGTTCTATCCTGACAGATCTTTCTAGAGTCAGTTAATACTGCAGAAAATCGGTGGTGATGCCACTAAACGCAGCCAGAAGTAAGAACTAGGTTTTCAAATTGAAGGATGATTTGTCTCTGTGGCCCACAAGAGAAAGAGAGCACGGAGATCTTCCTCTTTGCATTTTAGCCATCTCGTTGCTGAATAGAAGTTATCTTTCCACATGAGGTAACTGGATGGCCTGTTAAAGAACAGGATTCACACACAGCAAGGAAGCTTTTGAGGTAGAATTCGTGCCTGAAATTTTGTTGCCCCCCAGGTTTCTCAGAAAGTACACTTCCCTGCACATACTGAGATGTCACAATGAAACAACAAATGCTGTCTTTACTTCAGTCTTCATGGAAAAGGGTATAATGAGATATTTACCTAAGTAAATGGGGACAGGGATTCAACTCAGAAAGCTGCTTTTCTCTTTTGGAGCTGGATTGCTGTCTAGAGGTTCTCCTGCTCCCCTTACCACAAGGCTGGGGACTATTGAAATCAGCTGCTAAAGAGATGTTGCTGTATAAACAGCAGATCAGGAGCACCGTAAACAGGCATTGAAACAATGTTTGCAGTTAGTGTATCAGCTTGTCATTACTGGAGCAAGTAATTCTCTCGTAGATTCAGTGTTAACACTTACAAAGCAGGGCTCTGCAAAACAGTAACAAAAACAGCTCTAAAATGCCACTTTCCAGTAGTTTGCAAGACATTTGTGAGGCACATTGATAAGATCTTATCTACAAAGTTTAATTTTAATGCCTGCTATCAGCTTGTTCTGACCGGTATTGTAAATCACAGTGATAACCTGAACTGCTTGTCTTCTGAATTGTCTCTGCTGCAGTGTCAGAGTTTAGCCATCACTTAGTGATACTTCCCACGTACTTAAAACTACTCTGGGTGTCCTGTATTTTAAAATCACCCTGAACTGACAAAGTGCCCTGTCTGACTAACTTTGAATTGCTCCAACTCTGATCTTTCCTCATACGAGTTTCTAGAAAGATGCAGCTATTCCAGCCACCATAAAATATGTGAATATTATTCGGTGTATCTAGGCAGAACAGCCAAGCCACTTTCAGCTTTGTGACAGGACAGATTAGTGCTGGGTTAGGTCTCACTGGGTTCCCAAGACCAGCAAGTTCCTGATCACTTCCTTGTCTTATCATTGCCTCTGGAAACTGCCAGGGATTCACGGCTGGGAGAAAGTTCTGGGAAGGTGGACAGAGTCTGTATACTTGATAAAGAACTGCATATATCATTACAAAGTGTGCAGAGAGGAAAAGCTATATTTACCAGGAATTAATTAAACATAATTTGCAGGAAGGTCTTTGGTATTGACTGTGGCAAAGGCTGCATTTCGTGAACGATTTGAGAGTGTTTCTGAAGAAGGCAAAGACAGAATAAGAAAAAGGAGAAAGGAAAAATGGGAATAACGATACTCATACTTTCTTATACTAATGATACCTTAGTAATTCAAGCTACACACTTCTTATACCAAGAAAAACAATGTCATAGTGTTCTTGTCACCTGTTAAAATGAGAGTTCAGAGGCACTGCTGAAACACAAGCAAAACAGTTTACAGCACGAGAAACCCCATCCTTTGCAAATAACCAGACCCAAAACACGCTGCACGACCCTCAGCTCCAGCTACAATTGTAACATGCATTTCACAACGTTTTCTTCCCGTGCTTCCTTTTCTTTTGGAGGTTTACACCAGTTAATGAAACTTCTTTGTGTCTGTAGCACGTTCATTCACGAGGCATTGGGTAATTCTTACTTCACTCTGCTCAAACAATTCACTCATTCCTGTAGAGAAAAACTGTGCTAAATAGCTGGGCTGTTGTCATGACCCTTCACCCAGATCTTTTGAGGGGAGTCACTAAAATGTCATGTAAAATGAAATTGAACAGCACTGAATTGAGTTCCTACCAAAAGTGAAAGCAGAAAGGTAAATTCCATTAGGTCCAGCAAATGAAATTCGGGCAAACAGTGGACAAAAGACAGTTTCACACTAGGACTTATCACTGATTTCCACTGTGAAACATAAATAGCTACAAGCAAATATTATTGCATGGCTGACACAATACACAGGGAAGGCCTAAAAGCTGAAGTCAGTTTTTATGAAAGCCCACCCTATTTCTGTCCATCACCTCTCTCATTTTGAGTCATGCTTGCTGTCATTTTCCTGCAGAATTATCGTGCTGGAGATCAGGATGGTTTTCAGTGAACAAACACTGGTAAAACATTTGCAGTCTCTGGCACCATAAACAGCAGATTTACATCAGGGGGATTAAAGCAAATTTCCTTTATTGAAAGTACATGATAGATCACCCTGAACTCTTTTCCTCCCCTCAGATGAGAACAGCACTTTCAGGAGCACTCAGCCTTTTCCACACGGGATCTCCTGGGCAGGTATCACGTTTCCAAGGGAGCAGGGCAGTTCCTGCAGGATCAGGGATCTACAGCCCAGCGCAGGGCTGTAACTTTCCACTGCCCAGCCGGCTCCTCGTGTGCCCCGGGCAGGCCTGACCTTTCCTCACACAGCCCCTTACTCTGGGCACATTCCAGAGCCCTCCGCAAAGGTAAAACCGGGAAACAGGGAGGAGGAAAGCTGATGAGACAAAGAGTAAGTGACAGAAATTAAACGGGAGGAGAAATCAGGAGGTGATTTGCTACACAACCCTGATCCAGTTTCTAGTGAAGTTCGTGTTGCGTTAACTACAAAGCAAAGAAATCAGGCTCTGAGCCAGTCATTCTGTCACGAGCACAGAGTACACTGAGAACAGGCTTCTTCTCAAATCTCTTACCTGACAGACCTGAAACTGAGTTTGCAAATTAGGGCCCTAAATACAGAGCCCTCTGCTGAGAGGAGTAGCAATATCTTACCTCCACACAGCTTCTTTTGTTTAATAAACCCTCATGTGTGTTTAAAGAAAACTTGAGAAGGAAGGATACACATATTTGTCCCTTTCCTGTCTTTCCTACCCATGAAACCTTCTCTTTTATCAGGTGAAAAATCCAGCTCCTACTCCCTGTCCTGTCAGACCCCCAGGGACAGCACACAGCCTCTGCCTGGCACTGACTGTGCTGTGCAGAGGGCTGTGCTCTCATCCAGATCAAGGGAATCAGATGTCTGCCTCCAACAAAAGCTCACTCCTTTGTCATCCTTCACCTCTCCTTCTCTCACCTTCTAATGTAACAAGCTTCCCTCAGAAAGACTGGACTAAGCTCCTTCTGGCTCACAGATCAAGGTTATAAGGCACAGGAGCAGGGAGAAGCCTGACTCTGAGTTTGCTGGGCTTTAAACACCAGCTTTCTGTTTCCTCTGCTCCTGGAACATGGGAAGGGGTGGTAGTGCCATAGGAGGCAGGTGAAAGACCTGGCTGTGTAAGCAGGAACAGGAGCCATGTGAGGCCACAGGAGGAGCTTGGATCACTTTTGTACTGATGCTAATGCAGGGCTGAACAGTCAGGAGGCAGCAAGAGATACAAAGTGCAACTTCCACATTGGTGGGGTGGAGTAGTTTGGCCCCTAAGGCACAGAATGTCAGGGAAAGCATCAAGACACAGAGGAAGGTTTGATGCAAGGCTTGGGGAGGTTGTGCCCAGCTTGTCAGGCCCCAGAGACTCAGCCTTTGCAAAGCTTAGTTTCAATGACAAAAGAAATATAATACATTAAGCTTTACTGCCTTACCATGTCCAGTGTTCTGCCTCAACTGTGTTCCCAGACAAAAAACATAATCCTGAGATTAATTCAGTGTGATTTTAGTGACAGCAGGGAATGTTTTACTAACAGGGAACAGCACAAGACATCCTGCAATCCGAGGCTCCACCTTCCTTTCCCTTCAGAGCTCCCTTAGGATGAACAACACCTACAAAGCCCAGAGTCGTATCTGTGGTGGAACCACTGCAACCAGAACAACTGTCCTAATTGTTAATGATCCACAATAACTAATGGGCTATGTTTCTCATAAGAAATTATTCCCATAATGTCCAGAACTACTATTGACCTTTGGCTGCTCCCACCAATGCAAAATATGAGCACCTCCACCTTTCCAAACCTTCCTGAAAACAGGTCCAGTACTTGGTAGTCAAACACTTCATGGCATCCCCATGTGAACTTGGAACAGAGGCCACAGCTCCTCCTCCTCTATTTTACTGATGCTCCAAGGCCCTGGAGCCTCAGGAGGTCTGGCATTCACAGCTCATTCTGTTCTCAGGGCATATTTTCACCACTGATAAGCATTTCTATGATTAATTCTTACACCAGTATTATCCAACCATCTCTCCTCCCAAAGGAGATTTAACTTATCTTTTAACCTCATGACTAAATGATAGAAGGGATTAAAAGTCATTCCAATTGGCTCTTCATATCCTCCTGCAGTATCTCAGCTGGTCTCCATGCTGGTCTCCTTCACGATGTCTCCCAAGGCAAAATAAACTGTGTGCTGACTGATCTACATCAGGAATTGGTGGTTATTTCTTTTCTTAGCAAGATGAAAGCCTGTTATGTGCCACAAATCCTTCTGTGGGTGTTTTTATGGCAACAGTGGACCCTGGGATCCTGCTGTTGGAATTAAAGACAACCTGCCAGTTCCTGTCACAAAGGCAGAGACAGGCACCACTTTTATACCCCTTTGCTAAAAAAAAAAGAAGACACATCACCAGAATGACAAAATAAAAGGTGCCATCAGAAAGCAAGTACATGAAAGTAGGGTTAAATGGGAGCATAAAAACAATTCAACAGAAATAAGTGTCTTGAAATGAATGAAATTCCTAAAGCATATGCTCTGCTTCAATTCCTGCCTACTACAGAAACCACAATCAACCCATCTGTGTGGTGAACAAATGCAGCAGAACTGTGCTTTGCATGGACACAGCCCATAAACTGAAGGATTAAGCATTTCCCTCAAAAGGAAGCTTGGTCCATGCTGTATGAAAGAACCTTAAAGATATCAGTACACATGGCATATGGAACCTGTGTCGGAGTTTTCCAGATCATCCACAGCCATTTTCTCCTTATTTCAAGAGGTTGCAGACAAAATGTATTAAAGAAGGTAAAGTTTGCTTCAAACCTGAGCAGCATTTTCCAGCTTTCCCAGAATAAAAAAGTGTTATTTTCTTTCAGAAACGCACAGTAGGTTAGATTTACATTCCTGCCACAATACTTCCCACTGCAGTGAATCTTTTACATATATCAAAAAATGCAAAAGTATTAAGGAAAGTGGTTAAAAAGTGGATAAGAAGGAATGCAGAAGTCAGGAGCTGCTTCTGGTTTTAACAATGAACAAGTGAGATGTGGCAGAGTCCTGTGGGAAATATATTTCCAGTGTTGCTCCTGGCTGGAGCTGAGCACATGGAGCTGCAGCAGTCTTGCCCATCTCAGGCTGTCAGATACAACTTGATATCTTTTTCCCCAACAATAATATTAAAAAAAACCCTCACAACATCTTAGCAAATTCTAGCAGACTTTGAAGGGAAAATATATAAAGAAAAATTAAGAGTATTACACAGGAAGGAGAATGTTGGAACCCAACTGACTTCAAACAAATTACATGGACAATTATATGCTTCACTTGCATGAGTCAGTGCTCTGATCATAGTGGCTGTAATGTTGCAATAATTAACTACTTTTCCCCCCATGAAAATTCATGTTAACTGTGCTCTTACTGCAGTTAATTTTCCCAGGCGTAACAATCAGGCACAAAAAAAGCAAAGATGAATGTTTTGGGCATCTACCTGCAAAAGAAGAAAAAAACGGAACAATTAAAAAGCTGAATATTTTAACGCCTTTCTGTATCGTTGCATTTGATTCACCT
>JAWWES010000115.1:2040954-2061203 GCA_035583135.1 Lophotriccus pileatus
CAAAAGAAGAAAAAAACGGAACAATTAAAAAGCTGAATATTTTAACGCCTTTCTGTATCGTTGCATTTGATTCACCTCTTATACTTGGATAAAATCCTGCCCTTCTGAAAGCAATACAAGTTTTACTTAAATTGATATTTCTGCTTTGAAAAGCAACCTAAAATCAACTGATTTACTGTATTAATTTTTGTACCTGTGTTTGTAGGAGGTAATGTGTATGAATACATACATTTGTACTTAGATAATTCCAAATTAACTAAAAAAATTGAATACCCTGTCCATCCAGCTTTTCAAAGTATATGTATCAAAACCAGATCAAAAACACGTTATTAGCTGCTTATAAAGTATTTTTAACCAACAAATCTGAAAGCCCTTTGCAAAGGAGGTAAACACCTCTCTTATGGACAGGGTAAGCTGTGTTTTACCAGAAGCAGACCCAGAGGATCCACATTTCCAGGCCAGGTATCTCTCCTGGAGGAGAACTCCATGTGGAAATTAATCCTTGGGTACATAAGCAAGTGAAGTGTTTGGACCACTCAACATGATACTGAAGCGCAGTCTTCTAATGTTTAAAGGGTTTTTTTCACTTATACTCTCCTGGATTTTCTCCCTTTCGATAGAACCACCATAGGCAGAGGGACACTGGATCCACTGTTCATGCCCTTGAGAGATAAATAAGGAGAAGCCAACAATGAAAGCAGCAAATCCCATTGCAGAGCAATATCTGTAATCAGAATGCACACAAGATGTGTTACACAGACCAGTGATAACAGTGATGATCCTGAGACAGCCAAGAATTGAATGTGACATCTGAGCCTTATAAAAATCCCAGAAAATACAGTGGCCTATTATGAGGCTGTAGGATACAAAGAGGTTTCAGCTAAAAGGCCTTATGTAACCCTGTGTTAGGCTGGAGTCCCCCAGAGCAGCAGCTTTATTAGTCCAGGCTTAACAATGGGTTGAACAGCAGAGAAAATCCATAGGGGAGAATGAGGAGGTTTGTTTTTATACTCTATGAAAAGTAAAAGTGATAATGACATATATTGTAATTATGAATTATTATAGAAAGGGATGACTCCCTGTAACATGTCCAGACAAACCACGTTCATACAGCAGAGTATCTACACCTTGACTTGGCTCAATTCTGGTAAAACATGACTGACCTACCTGTTAGAAAGTGATTCAAGGCTCTATAAAAATAGGGATGAAGAAGTTGTAGGACATGTTTGGGAAGGCAGGGGTGGGGAAAAAGGGTTAATGTACAACTTTGCAGTTTCAATTAGCACACGTTTAACGCTATTTAACACTTAATGCAGAGAAGAAGTAAGAATACAAAATGTTCTTGTTATTTACAGGGAGTTTCCCTCTTTTACCACAGTGTCACTTCAGTTAAAGCTCCAATTCGGGCTCTGAGCTGAAACGCAGCTCCCACCGACACCAGTAGATGGCACAAAGCATTTATTTCACTCTATTCATCCCGGTATTTATTGTAATGCCACAGAATCAGGGAATCAGCCCTTATCTCCAGAACAGCGTTGTAATACATCCCTCTAATACAAGAATCTGATCATTTTATAATATTTAAATTAATTTTTAGTTTAAACCCACTTAAAATACATATAGCACTGAACAAAAGTTCTATTATACACATGTGTATACATTACACACCTTCTCCAGGTAAAAGTGACTATATATGATGATAAAAAACGCCAGGAATCAACCACAGAAGTTGTTAAAACATCTTCTGTCTTAGAAAGTAAAACCAAATAAATTAGAAGGGTGGAAGTAACACAAATCAGGTTCAACTCACAACAAGGGGGAAAATAGCCCTAAATATTCGTTAAAAGCCCCCCCCCAAATATAATCTAGGAGCCTATAACCAGTCATACAATATCATCTACGAAATCCACATAGTTTATAAAGAGCAAGGAAAATAGACACTAAAATAGTTTTTATTATTTAAAAAAACCACAAACATACTAATTCCTGAAACAGTTGCTTGCTTTGCTGTCACAAACATGTTGGAAAGCCTTAGTTCCTGGAAAGAAAAGAGAACAAAAAGCGAATTACACTGAAAGACAAGGCTGGGGAAGCATCTCCTGTTCTGTAAAGCACAACATTTGCTCCTGTACAACTTGGACAGAATTCTTGGAATATTACAGACAGAAGGCTCAGGCTACCTGACTCCATGTTTTAAAGTTGCAAATATAACCTATAGCTCCATAATTATAGGACTTAATGATACTTAATTTTATATTTTCAAAGAAATATGATGACATCATGCCACTTTGCAGGGCAAACCACTTAGCTTTATAGCTGCTATTCACTGCCCAAGCACACATTAAAAGCTATGCAATCATATGGTAAATTATGCTCATATCTGCTGGTCAAATTACAGCTTAATAATATGAGAAAAACCTGTAAATAATGCTAAGATCCATGGCTTAATTATTTTAATAGCAAGTAATTTATCAAATAATTATGAAAAATAAAGAAGCAGCCGGGTTTAATGGGCCAGAATAGACAAGCAAGAATGTTTTTCTGCACTAAGCCAGGACTAAAATGTTCCTGGCATCTTGATTTTTCCCTCCAATCCAGGACAACTCCAGGCAGGGAAAGCTCCAGGCAGTGCTTGTCCTTCCCTGCCACCCCTCATTAGACCCAGTGATCAACAGGTTGATCTGCAAGGAAAACTTTGCTTTGAACAGATTCGTTTTCTGCCGAACCAATCCATTTTGTGCCACATGGAATGCAAGGGGGTGACAGGGAATACCCAGCCAGCAGTGCAAGAACTGCTTTTCCACACCAAACCCTGGCTACACCAGATGAGGTGTAAAACCCAACTCATTAAAATCTGGGACAATTGAGTCTGGGACACTTGACAAGGCAATATTTTGATGGCACCCTACAGACATTCGCTCACTGCTGCAAGGAAACCACATTAGCATAACTAAGTGACTTAATGAAATTTAGTGTCACGTTTCCAAAGCAATGTTGTGACAACATCATTTTGCAGGATAAACACTCTGGTTTTACTGCAGGGATGGACAGCTGGGCTGTTTGCCTTAATTCCTGAACAGCTCAGATACACACACATATCTAAAGGAAGGTGTCCTTGCCCATGGCAGGGGGTTGGAACTAGATGAGCTCTAAGGCCACTTTCAAGCCAAACCATTCTGGGATTCAGTGTCTGGAAATGACAAGGGGAAAAATTTCTCATGTGATTGTTGCTCTTCTTTGCTGCTGTGCAAGCCTAGAGAGTCCGTGGTGGTGGCAAATACTACAGATACAGCCCTTGTACACAAAGCTTTTTACCCGCTTGTCCCCTTCTCACTGCGTGTCATCCCAAAACTCAAACCTGAGGAGGAACAGACTCTTTGACTGTAATTGAGGAGCTGGTTTGCTGAGGAAGGCAATGAAAGCAGCCTTCATAATGCTGATCATCCCACAAAGGGCTGAGGAGGGAATCAGAGGCACCAGAAGGTTAACAAGAAGGCAAGAAAAACGTCTGTCTGTTTCCAGGACATGTGAATTCCCTCCTGAGTGCCCCTGTTGCAGCTGAAGAGGCAGTGCTATCTCTCCACCTGACTCTCACAATGCCTCTATAACACTGCTGCTAAAATGAGCCGTGGAGTTGCTTAGAGTAACCCACCTCAATTTGATTGGAATGTATGAAAGAACGACCATAGAAAACGCTTAGCTGGCAGTTCTGGAAGAAAGAAGCAGTCCCGGGGCTGAGTCATAACTAACATGGAACTGCAGTGATAGTCCCTCACGGTGGGACCAGCACCAGGCACTGCGCTTGCCCTTGAGATAAGAAAAAGGAGTTTCCAGGCTCAGCAAACTGTCACTGTTCCACTCCAAAGCAGGACACTCAGCCAGGGTTGGGGTTTTGCTCCCAGCAAGACATCCTGTCAGAGGGGAGTTCCTGCTGTGGACAGCAAGCAGAGCACAAACCCTAACTGACAAACTAGATCACTTGGGGGTCAAGGAAGAGAAGTTGGTAGCACTGGGCATTTCTCTGATGGCTGCACCAAGAGAGTATCTTTGTCCCTCATGACTAAAAACAAAAATGGGTCGAAGTATGGATAACCTTGTCACAGCTACTGAAAGAAATCCTGCCCCAAAAGCAGCTGTGGAAAACTGCCTTCCAGCTCTGGCAGTGTCTGTGTGCCCATGGCAGCTCAGGTGTGACAGATCTCCTTCTCCTATGACCAGATTACTTCCTGGCTAATCTGATCTCCCTCCAATTTCTGGGACAAGAAGATTCAGTGGATTTCTCCTTAAGCCCTTAGAATATATAGGAATGCCTTTGCTAAGCCTACACTGTGATTATCGGCCCACATTTAGAGGACAGACCTAGCATTTAGTGGACCAGGATCCCAACACTGTTGACAAGAGTAGCTGTAAAACATCAGTGAAAAAACACCAAATTTGCACTTCAAAGAGCAATTTGCAATTTTCCATCAGTAGAAATATAAGGGGAGATTTGTAGTAGGTGAATCTCCATAAACCAGATTATTTTGGTTTTGTGTGGGGTTTTTTTGGTTTGTGTTGTTTTTTTTTTTTAACAACACAAGGATGAAAATGGGAAAAGGTTTGTTCAAAGCTCAAATCCCATTTTCTCTAAAGGAGGAGGAACATGCTGGATCAGAAACAGGCCAACAAGACCTCAGCAGGAGATAGGAGCAGGATTAACAAGTGAAATTGCTGTTTGACTATGAGTGTTGCTCAGATGGAAAGCACAAAATACTGGCTGACAAAAATAATGATTAGACTCACAAGTGTTTTAGATACAAGATGATGGAGGTGATGATTTGTCCCAGCTCAACAGTAAAATATCCTTGTTATTGGCTATTTCCTTACAATCAGCCCCCTTCAGGATACACAAATGCTGTATTTTGATTTGTATTAGATATATCTAGATTTGGTGGGAAGTTTTCTTCCAGTACATGTAATGTAACTACCACCCTCCCAAAACTTCAGGAAAAATCTCTGTGTTAACAAATGAAATATGAACTGAATTACACTGCTTTAAAAAAAAAAAAAAAAGCTATTCTAGGTCTCTGAGAAAACCTTAGAGGTTCCTTCTCCCACAGAAATAAGAGGTGTATTGAATCTGCAGATCGGTCAGCAGCAAGTTCCAAAAAATTACCAAGATTCTCAAAATTGTATTTTCTGAAGGGACAAAAGACACAGTCATTATTGTTGCTGAAAGTAGCTTCCCTGGGTCACAGACTACTATTCAAAGAGTGATTACAAACTAGAGGGGTTTTTCTCCAGTCAAGGAAGGCAAACAAATGCCATACTTAAGTATTTTAGCAGCTCTTGCAACGGAGAATTTATTGTCTCCAAACAATGAAAATAAATGCAGAATAACTCAGTTGATAAATGCTGGCTACAACCTCCAGACAGGAAAAAAACCCACCCCAAAACCAGAATCAAACCTGTTTGTTTGGAGCCTGGAACACTCCAATTTTCAATGCCCTTCCCTACCATCTCACCTGTTTGACAGTTGACTTTTATAGGACACATTTGACTTCACAGTTTCAGGTCAAAAACATTTATTCTGCAAACCTGAGCAAGTCCAAGTCCACAGATTCCTCAAGTCTCACTTCGTTTGTATTGATGTTGTGAGATTGCTTTCCTACATTGTTTTCTGATTGGTAAATTTTTGGGGGGATATCATCTGTCTTTGGCCCTCTGTGTGTGCACTGTGCCTTCGAATAACAGGTTCTTAAACTTGTGGTACCTTCAATCACAGTCAAAAAATTATAAATACAAATTATAGCTCAGAGGTAGAAGCACTCTTCTTTTCCTCTTGTGGCTAGCTATTGCAAAGCTACAATTAACCTCAATTAATAGGAAGGGTAAACTTTATACAAAGAATATGCTGTTCAGGTGTTCTTAATGAGAGCAGCACTTGGCACTGTTTAATCTGTCTGGAACAGGGAGCTCTGCTGGGGTGAAAATTAAAGTGGCTAAAGTTTAATCCAAGTGCAAAGTGGGGTTTTTTTCCCCCTACACCAAGAGCAGTTCTGGTAATAAAAGCTGCCTAGAACAGTGAAGAGTCTATTTGGATCCTGAGTGCATCAACAGGCCTGAATTGCCCTCCACAGCCTCAAGTGAGCACCCCACCCACCCTCTGGTCACTGACACGTGTAAAGTGGGGCTGAAACCCCTTGTTGTTTCCCGAGGTCTGTGCCCAGTCCTGCTCCTGCTGTGCCTCACTGGACTTACTGGATTCCTGACCTCCAGCCTCCCTCCTCACCACAAGTCTGTGCCTTTTCTGACAGTCATCACATTTCTGCTGCTCACTGGGCTGCACCCAGAGCCTCTGAGTGTCACCACCTTCCCCAGCTGCTGCAAAAGGCATTTTCTGCACTCCTTACCTCAGGCAGTGGTGTGACAATTAAGATATTTCCCATTGCTCTTGCTCCTCCCATTAAAGGAAGAAACATTCCAAGTGCCAACTTTCACTCTACCTACAAAATTGATGGTTTTTTGTTAGTTCCAGTAATGTTACTAATGATAAAAAATTGGGGAAAATTACTAAATCCTGTACCCCCCTTCATGGTTTCTACTGTATTAAGGTTTACATTTTCAACTTATCTTTCCCTCCCATCCCTTGGGATACATTTTATCCTGCTGGCTCTCTCAGTGCTGTCACAGTTGTAGTAACTATGCACAAAAGCCAGCCCTCCATGGATGCTGTTTGTGGGAGTTTTGCACCTCCCACATAGACCAGCAATATATACCTATGGTTTAACCTCATGCATCCATCCAGACTGCTAATTATTTACATATACTAATGAGTTTTTAAATAGTGTTGCCCAAAGTAGAATATACCAGACACATGCACTGTAAAAAAAAAATAAAAAAATTAACTCCTTTGAAGTGAAAGGATTTTGATTTCTGAATTTTAGGCGGTTTTTTTAATTGAAAACTTCCCTGTGCATCTGAAATTACTTTATTTCCACGTAACTTGGCTTTTTAGCTGCACACTTTCAAGGGGAGTTATATTGCCTTATATTTCAGACATACAATAACTGTGAGGGAGGGAGAGCAAACATCATTACACCTGATCAGAGGGCTGCTGACTTGGGAATGTCCTCATCCAACCTAAACAGCAGCAGGTCTGGGTAAGAGTCTGCGTAAAGGAAGAGTTTGAATAAGATAAAAAGCTTCAAAGCCAAGAGGATACATTTCATTGCCTTGTTTTCCCCTAATTTTTTATATTCCCAAATTCTGGGAACATACAGTTTAAGTCATTATAAACATGTACAGCTCCCCCTTTCCACTTAATCCTATTTACACACCCATCCCTACTGGAAAATAAGTTTTCTACAGCCACAGTGATCCATATCCAGGGTAAAACTAATCATTTTTGTCAGGTGAGATTTCAGTGCTGGCTTAAAGCGTGTGTGAAACTCTGGCCTCATTAATCAGCAAATTTTACCTAATTACCAGAAGCCACAAGGGATGATCCTGCTCCTGGAACGTTTCTCAGCTCCCATTCCCAAACTTGCAGGGTTGTGTTCTCCCCTTCCATCAGCTTGTGACCCAAATACCAGCACACATGAACAAATTCCCAGCACCCTGGAGCCCCAGTTTGCCCCCACACTGGTCCCTGGCTCAGAAATTACTGCTCTGCACAGTGAAAAGTTCTTAATAGAAGTTGCTCACCTGATTTGGCAGCCTTGGCCTCACATGCACCTTATTCCTGCTGGTGTCAGGAGGCAGAGGAAGATGTAGGATCAGGATGGGAAGGTGCAAACAAATCCAGACCCCTCTTGTAATGCTGCTCCCTGATCCCTCCCACAGCGTCAGCCTGGGAGGGGTCTTTGTTCCCATAGGAAAAGCTGTTCCATTCAGGATTTCAGAACACAAACCCATTTTATTCCAGCTAAACTGGATGGCTTGGTTTGTGTTGCTGTGACAAGCCATTAATCCATCTCACACAGGACAAGCATCCCTCCAGGAGAGAGGAAAAGCTTTGCTTCTGGACTACTTAGGGAACACAGGGCTTTCACAAGCTCTTATCACTCACCCAGCACAGTGGGGCTGACAATAGCACATTTTCTTCCAGAACAATTTGCTGTATCCATTTCCACCCCTCCCAAGAACACAACTGAACTGTTCTGAAAGGTTATAGATTAGACAACTTATTTAAAAGAGATGAAGCATTTTACTCTTCCCCTTCCTTTTCCGTTTCCCTGAGAAAATCTCCATGCTTTCCCTAGAGTTCCCTTCTCTGTGTAGTCTAGACTGTCATAAGGGATTTGACAACTATTTTTATTATACAACTTTAAAAAACAGTCTCAGATAATTTGGTTACTAGAAAAAAATTCTGCTTTGAATAAGATAGGACAATGTGTGGCTTTTAAAAAGCAAACCATGAATGCCTCTATTGTTGGTTTGCTTTCAAAGTTGATTTCTCAGTCTGGAAAAAACAACAGCCAATAAACATACTTTAGATTGTGCCAAACAGTAATATCCATAGGAAGATTTCCTTTTCCTACAGAAGTAGTGGAACATGGAAAAATATATTTGGCCTTAAATTGCCGTTCTAAATGATAATAAAGTAGAATCCCAAACCAACAGTAGGTAAAATTTGTGGTCACTGATTCACCAACCTATTAAAATAACACAACTGGAAATCCTTCCAGTCACTCACAGCTAAAAATCCTGCATTATTTTTTTCATTCCTTTCTCCTCCAGGCAGGGCACATCTCACACTGCTCTGAGGAATCAGGTGTAATAAACACTTGTAAAGCCATTTCGTTGTATCATGGCCATGATATCAAAGTATTTACAGAAGTATCCTCACTGTGCCTCTCAGCTTACATGACATTTTGTGTTAAAACCAAGGTTGCTTTAGATGTGGTTTCTGCTAAGCACCTTTATATTAAACTATTTTTGGTGCTACTTTAACCTCCTCCACAATTCAACCTCCTGGACTACTCCTCTGTACTGCTTTTGAGTTGGAAGGTACAGAAAAAAGTGGTAAGTGTTAAGTGGAAGAGATTCCTGCTAATGGATTATTGATCCTACCCGAGTATCACACACAGAATGACTTTCTCCCCTTGTACAAGAACATTAAAAATATTAGCATTACACTCTAATTATTTCCATGAGGGAAAGGACCAAGCAGAGATGACATCTCCACTGTAAGAGGAGGTGGCATCTGTTTTTTCAACCACAAGGTTTTATGAAGTATTTCATCAAACTCAGAGAATTCCTTTACAAAAGACATCAGTATAAAAGTTTCCATTACTCTGCCATAACCACAAGCTTGTTCTGCTGAAACACTTCACAAAGTGATTTTCTACCTCCCTGCAAGTGGCAATTTTAAACAAAGCAAGAGTGAAAGACTTGGCAGATGAAAAGTGCAATTTTATTTCATGTACATTGTCCCAGAAACCTTTTGTTCAGTTCTGTGGGCTCTGTGCTGACAGGCATCTGAAAACTAAGATTCAGAACCCAAAGTCCTTTTTCCATCTACAATCCAGGATGGATTAGATAGATCCTGGGTTTAAGGTTAATTGCTGTTAGGTGACACTTAATCATACAATCTTTCCTTCCTACAGCTGGAATAAAAAATACCAGTATTTTAGTTTGCCTTTTATAAAAAGTCACTTTTCAGAAACAACTTGTAAAACAGGCTGGTCAAAAAGAGACATCTTCACATCAAACTAGAGAGCCTATGAATACACAGAGCTTTCAAGCAAGTTTGTGACGAGGTTCAAATGGTTAAAGGCACCCCAGGTTTGCATTCATACAACTGTCACACTGTGCTAATCCAGGCTTTCCCTCTGCTCCACACAGCTCCCTGGAACACTTACAGGAGAACACATGCTTCTAATTACCAATTTGCTCTGTGCAGGCAGTTCTTCAGACCTGCATTTCCCAAATTATTGAAATCCAATTCCCCAGGAAGGAAACACATCCAGCCATCTTTGCTGCAGCCCTGGAAGGAAGGAGGGACTCACAAAAGGCCTCTCCATCACCACATACAAGTTGGCCACCTCTACCCACACATGTTGGGAAGTAACTGGGGGTATTTTGACACAGTTCTTTCTTACAGGGAGAAGGGAAGTTCACTTTTGAGAGGGAAGGGGTTGCTGATATCCCCCTTGCAAGTGTGGTGACCTCTGTCACACCACGAATGTGTGGCAGCCTCTGTTGCAGTGCTATTGTTTTCAGTTTCTCCTTCTATCCTGCCTTCAAAATTGCTTCTTGGTACCTGGACACACAGAAACAGAGCCTGCAGGGATGCTTCCTTAAAATGGAACTCTCCAAAGGATTCTAAGGATAGAAATACTTTTTTTTTTTTTTAGTCCTAATTTTCCCTTCAGAGTGGAAAAGACCAGCCACAAAGGAACATGATCAAAGACTAAGTTTAGTCACAGGTATGACAGAAGAGAGAGCAGCACTTGAAAAATGCAGCTTGCCAAAGGCTGAACATTAATTTATGGACTGAAAAAGAGAAACGAGGAAAAAGAGAAGCAAAGCTTAAGGAGAAAAAAAAAAATCTAAAATCAAGGAGTTCACTGTGAAAATACGAAAAAAAAATAATATGCAAGAGTCCTAATGAATTGCATCAAGATTACTTACATATTAATGATTTACATTCAGAAAGCTACAAGCTCATCTTCAAAAATCTTGGGAAGAACATGAGAGCTTTTACTTCAGCACAGATTATTTGCCCAGAACTGAAAGTTGCAGCTTCCTACAAACTGTTCCCTAATATCACCTCTCCAAGAAAAACCTAAAGAGCAAGCTGGTTTTACTCCTTTCCTTCTTCTACTCCTTTCTTTTTCCAACATAAACAAAAAAAAATTCACTTGCTCATTTTGGAAAGTAACAAAAGAAACTTGTTCTGGAATTATAGTCATGTTCATCACTTGGGAATACATTTTAACTCCCAGGCTCTTCCCTACAGAGTTGAGAAAGCATCCTGGTGTCAGGACAGCCAAGGTGTCCATGTGACAGCATGGAAGGTAAAGGCAATGCATGAAAAACACGTGGAACCACTGAGGGCAGCTTGGAATTCAGGCTCAGTTCTAATGCTGTGCCTGGACTGAGATAAGTCACTTCTACAGTGTCACTCAGAGGTATAACCTGTATTTTATCTTGATATGTTTAGGAATTTGGCAGCCACTATATCCACGACTGGTCAAGGAAGTGACATCTGTCACAGCCATGTTAAAACCCTTGCATTCGTATCCTGTGATCCACAATCCCACCTACTGAAGGATGCAAGAGACTGTTATTCCAGAAGGGGTGTCACTGTTACCTGTGTATATAAAGTGTTTTTTTCCTGCTATCCCTTGCTCTCGGTGGGCAGTTTAAAATCAGATTAATGACTAAAAGTTATCATATACCCACTAAATCATTAGAGAGGACAGAGCTTCACCAATCTTATAATCAAGACAAAACTATTATCTTTGCTATATCTACTCCTAAATTCCAATCTGGAGTTGGTTTACTTATTCAAGAAAAGAGATTAGGTAATACCTAATAAATAATAATGTAAAATACATTATCACAATTAAGTATTAGCAGTTCCATTTTAAAGAAAAAGTGGCCCTAAGTGACAGACAACTGCCCAGAGACAACTGTTGGATTTAACACTGTGTCAGTTTATTGGGGAGAACCAACAGTCATGCCAATGGCATTTAGAGCACTGAACACTATGGATTATTTTACCTCAAATTCCTGAACCACCTTTACAGTTTGGTTCTTATTTTAATACCTACCTTGCCTTAAAAAAGACCCAAAGGTGTTTTAAAGTTGCAATGGGTCAGGCCAAAAAATAAGGTATGTAAGTCAAAAAACCCAACCCAAACAAATCCCAACACTTTCAGAACTAAGGAATATCTCAAAGGTGACCAGATCTGGTTTAACAGAAGGGTCACAACCCTGGGTTTGCCTCCTTGCAAAGAGATACACCAGATTTTATTAACATGTCTTTGTGTTACCCCTGTGTCAGCAGAACAGCTCCTCTGGGACACACAGCAGAGCTCACACCAGCTTTCCAACAGTCCCAGAACCACAGAGCATGGGCCACAGCTGCAGGTTCTACAGTTGTTCACAGAGCTTAGGCCTGCTGGAGTTTGGGTAAAGTTCATTACAGTTTAGTAGTTCTTAAAGAAAAATTTGAGATCTACCAGATACTATATAATGCAAAAGGAATATTTGTGTCCAACTGTGCTCACTTGTTTACATACAAAGTCCCATTTTAAAGATTTTCCAGTAAAAATGTTTTAAACTCACTTATTTGAAGGACTTGACTGGGGAAGGGGGAAGTTTGTTACCTTTCCCTTTGCCTTCCGACCTCCCTTGGCATCAGCACAATTCACATGAATATGGGAAGCATATCTGTGACTGACAGAAGAATTGCATCAATGAGACAGCACAAAGATTACACCTGAAAAAGGCTGCAGATGGAGAATCTGTCCCTTGTAATATACTGTGGTTTTTCCCAACGTTTTGCTTGGTTCCTTCTGAGGCTCGTTTTCATGGATTTGGACACACCATGAAAAGTTACAGTTTTGAGTGTAATGTCTAATCCTTATTTAGAGTTTTAATTATCTGAAATACTCACCAGTGGTGTTTACAGTCCACTGCTTGAGGAAGTTTATTGATGATTATGCCCCTAGCTGGATTTTCCTCAGCCATGTTTTACACATTTCAGACCTTTGGCCTCCCAAGTGTTAATTCCCAATCATCTCCAAAATCGTGCCCATCTGTTTACAACACATTGATAAGGATAAACCCAGGCTTAGCTACAATGTTGTAGGAGTGGTCTCAAAATTACTTTAGGCCCCTCCCCTGCTGCTGTTGAAGTACCTGCCCAGATACTCCCTAATTATATCGTCCTTTCCTTTGCCCTGTCACAAGCAAAGGCAAATCTAATTTGCTCTCCACTTTCTCCCTCATCTATTACTATTCTCCAAGTTTTCCCTTGTACTGAACTTCTCATTTTTTTTCCCCCCAAGGACACCAGTTTATATTTCTCCCCCGCACTCAGCTACATTCAATTTCCTGCTTCCAAGATTTTTAGATTATGTTGCATTATTTCTACTTGTGTTTGTAACACCTGAGTTATGATCATCTGCAAATGCTGTTAATATTCGTCTTACAGCCTCTCTGAGATCATTGATCTGGGACATTCATCAAAACAGACCAGTTGCTTCCTTTTTTTCTTTTTTCTTCCACACAAGAATAAATGAAAGTAAATTCAAAATTAGTTGGGCCAAAGAGACAGTGGCGTGAAACAAAGGTAATTAAAGAATAAAAGAGGTATATTAGAAACTCTTCCAAAAGAAAAAAACAAAACAAAAACCAAACAAAACCCAACTAAGAACAACAGCAGATGCTCCATGAGAAGAGGGATGCACAGGCAGGATTAGTTCTGCCATTTCTACAATGACACAAAGTAAGAGTGGAAGGACAGAGCAAATTCTCTGCATTCCTTTCATTAGCCAAACATATTTCCTGGTCCTGTCACGTCAATAGTCCCAGAACTAAGTTGACAGCTGCATGAGAAAGTGGAAGCTACAAGGCATCTTTCCCTGCTCCCCAAAGGAAGCTTTGGCCGTGGACAGAGCGTGGTGAAGTAACGACTCCGCTGTCACGGCATGGCCCCTGGGAAGGAACAGTTTGGGAAAAGGGCCTTTGCTGAAGAACGAGGTGGAGGCTGGAGCTGTTTACAACAACACTCCTGACAGTAACAGATTGGTTTAATTGTCTGTTGCCCAGACATCCTTGGAAATTTACAGCTGGCAATTTCCTTGGAATTTTCCTCATTCCTTTCACTTCAGCCTGACTTGACACCTGCCTTCTCCTCTCCTTTGCCTTATTTCCCCAGCTCCGTTTTTCTCCCTTCCCTGGTCTTTCCATTTACTAGTCCTACTTTAAGTCAAGGAATTCTGACACTAACCAGATATTTTTCTCTGACTCCTCCTGCTGTCTGAACCTCAGCTTTCCTGCAGGCACAACTCCTAATGCAAGTACAGCACCCAAGAAAATCCCACTGCTGCTGAAAAACCTCAGGAGACCAAACTGGCCACAGCTAAAGGAGATGATCTGCTAAACTGCTCAAGAAAATTTACAGGAAGGGTGTTCAAAACCCTCTGAAGACTAAAATAAATAAATAAATGTCTGCATTAAAGATAAAAGTAAGAACACCATATAGCTCTCTCTTCAGCTTTGGGGTGAAAGCCAATAAGCACTGCCCAGCTCCTTCAGTCCCTCCTCCACCTTGAGCTGGCCTCTGCCAGACTTCCACTGGGTTTTCCATCTCTTTCCTGTACTGATGGACTAAAAACCAGGCCTGGTGTTCCAGATGCAGCTAATGAGAGACCAACAGAGAGAAATAATCACTTCACTTGATCTCCTGGTTATGCTCCTTTTGATCCAGCCTAGTGTGCAGTTGGCTTTTATCACTCCCAGGCCACAGTGCTGACCTGAAACCCAAGCAAATTTTTCTATTGATTCCAGCAAGGCCTAAATGCCACAGTGAACATCTAATAAAGGAGCCAACAGCCAGAGCACAGTGGTAACAAAACAGCAAGAATGAGCTTACAACAACTACTGACAGCATGTGTGGGAGAGGAGCTGGGATCCAGATACACTCACCCTGTTCAAACAGCTGCTTTTTCCAGGTTTCTGAACCAGCCTTTACCTGGCTCCTCACAGAACACAAGAGAAGGGGTGCATTTTCTCATCCCACAGCAGGTTCAACCACACAGGGAGGCTATTTCTAAAATAAAAAAAAAATTAAAATGTTACTTGAGATAACCAGAGCCAGTGCTGTCTGTGGATGAGCCAGGAACTCTCTCTAGCCAAACACAGGATTTAGCTCACTAATAAAGCTAAGCCCTGTTGTGTTTTTAATAAATTGTAATTTATTAAAACCACATTTCATTCTGAGGCACCACCACAACCTGATGAAAATGTGAGAAGCTGCATCTGCTCCCCAAATAGTTAACACTCAGTTTAACAAACTAATTTCAAGGATTTAAACATTTTTGTGTGAAACACCCACACAAAAGGAAAATAGAAGTGAACCTTCAGAACAAGCAGAAGGAGTTAAAAAAAAGAAATCTCAGTTTTTGGTCTCATATCAGTTTGTTTTGAACACCAGGGCCAAGAACATGAAAACACACATAGGAACTGTTTATTCTAAGTGCTGGAGTTACAGCCCTGATTTGACCACCACCAGCTTGCTATGTCTATCCATCCTTTCGGAATCACTTTCACATTCAATCCCATCAACTCCAGTGCTGCCTTCAATTACAGTTACACTGCAAAAACTACAGATTTGTAAGTTCTTAGACAAGCCAACCCACCAGAGCAAGATAAACAAGGCGAATTAAACACAGCATCCTGACACAGATGTTACAGGATGCAGTTACTTCTGTGTATGATGAAAAAAATAAAGAGCATTCGCATTCCAGCTCTTCAAGGGCCTTATTCATATTTTTTCCAAGAAATTTAACTGTGGAATTAAGTACAGTAATACAGTATTAAATCACACAGCACCTACTTTGCCATCACAGGGTCATGCATCCTCTCAGCTTCTACACAAAACATAAATGTGCATTGGGATAAAAGAATTATTTCGCCAACCATCCTAGAAAAAGTAAAGAAACCACATAACACACACCCCCCAAATGAAAACCGAGGAATCAGACCCCTCCCCAGTGCTTCCAGAATTTGCAAAGCCATCAGAACAGTGTAAGTATGTGCAATTATGTTTATTTATGCAAATATGGTATGATTTTCGTTGTACTGGATATCTTTTGAGGGTCACTACAGAAACCTAACATGAAATCGTTACACTCCACAGAAGGTATGGATTAAAAAAAAAAAAAAAAAAATCAGAGGGAGGAAAAAAATCCATGTATTTTCATGGCCACACACTATCTGTAAGGTCAGAAAGCTGACAAACGTTTCAAAAGCATACCACTAAGTTTCTTTTTTGTGACTTATTAGCAACAGCAAAGTACCTGTCTGCTAAGGCACAAACTTGATATCACTGGTAGTTTAGCCAGGATCTTTATCAGTCAAGATTTTCTTCATGTCCTACAGTCCTTATTATTAGGGAAGGCAACCCTCCCGAGGCTAATTCTCCTATATAAAAAGAGCCCCGTGTTGCAATGATGTTAAATATCCTTCTTTTTTTTTTGGGCTGTGAGCTCAAAAGGAACCTCTGCTAAAGAAACAAATGAGAAAAACAACTTTCTGAGAGGGCATCACTCTTTGGTTCAATTCTGAATATTGCACATCCTTTGCGATGTCATAATTCCACATGATTGTAGAGCTCTAACTTAGCTCTTTTCACACAATGGAACAAGCTCCCAGAATTAATACATATATTTTTATATGTTGAATGTGTTAACTCCCACTCAAATCTACCAACACCTGAAGCTCTTCTGGAGAAGCCAATTAATTTTTAAAGAAGCACAAAGTTTTATTTAAAGATAAACTGTTGAGAGTATTGCTGGCAATATCTTAAAAAGTAAATTACTAGAAAGTAATGAAAATTAGATAAGCTGTAGAAAAGTTTGGTCCGATGAGGTTACGAAATGCTCTGACAAAACGTCAACATTCATACAGAAAAACTTGAAAATAAGCTTTATTTAGCCAGTGCTGGAATTACCCTTAGAAAATAAATCCTAAAATGCTTTTACCAATTTAAAAAAAAAAAAAAAAAAGAATTATAGGATAATAAAAGTAGAAAAATAAGGAAGATGTGGGCAGCTTAAACCATTAGCAATCCTGATGTTACTGAACACTTTATGTTGATGTTCATAGCTTCTAAAATGATCCCAAAGCACATTTTCAGATGATTTTTTCCTCCTTTTCAAAATTCTGGCTTCTAAATGGTCCCAAGCACGCAATAGCACAGTATTTCTTCTTCTACTCATTCCATTTAGTCCTGCTACAAACTTTTAATAAAACCACGGAGAACTTTCCCCAGCAGGTTCAACCAAAAGCTTCTTGAAGCCTCCAGGTGAAAAACAAAAAGTAATTGAGAGGCTTCTGTTTCACCAGACAAGTAACAGGGCAGACCCCTTAAAATCAAAATTGATAAAGAAATTATATACTGAGATTATATATATAAATATATATATATACACATGGGAGCACAGATCTCACTTTTTCACAATGTAAGAATGTAATTTGGCAAGATATACAACTATCAAAAAAATTAATCTCTGTGTACCACACTGAGTAGTCTACAGGACTGCTAAGGACAATTTAAACCTTTCCTAAAGGTCAGTACTTCCAGATCTTTTCTTCCATTTGGAAAAAAAACCCCAAAACAAAACAAAAAAAAAAAAAACCAAACCAAACACAAAACAACAACAACAGAACAAAAACAAAAAAACCACATCCAAACAAACAAAAAAAAAACCAAACAAAAAAATTAATCAAATAAATCACCCCCCAAAATCCATCAGAGCAAACTCGAAGTTTTGTCTAGTTTGCTCAGTTTTTTCCAGTTCAGAAAAGAGATAGGATAATGTAAAATGATTTTGTGAGCAGAAGTCAGCGCTTCTGAAAGGACAGACTTCTTTGTAGTTGAACACACATCACAAAGCACTTCCCGCCCCCCTTTTCAACTGTGCAAAAGTGCTTAAGCATAAGTTTCCCTCCCATACTCCCAGCCACAGCACAGGTAAGCACCACCTCACAGAGCTCTAGTTTTCTTTGCAGCCCACCAAGAGGATGGGGCACTCCACAAAAGTATCACTTCTATAACATGTTTCACTGACAGTGCAATGCCACTCCAAGAACATAATCACAGGGGAAGTTTTGCTTCAGACCGAGTGATGGAAATTATAGAACTTGTTCCTAGAAGGGCATTTAAATACTTCATAATAGTATCCGCCTCGTAGAAGTGAATCATAAGTTTCTATAGCTATTGTTTTTTTTTTTTTTTTTTAAAGAGGAGATAAGGTTTTGAAAAAATGCGTTAAGTAGGTACAGAGTACCTTCACTGATAAGAGCTTTTCCACGTTTGTCCATGGGATGGGGTAACTAGCCTTGCCTGAACCAACCCTTGGAAAGCAGCTGTGAGAGGCTAAGGGACACAAGCAAGCTGGATAGCCCATGGATAGAGGCGCTGGAATGGGAACAGAGGACACTTGCCATGTGCACGGGCCTTGGTGGAGGGCACAGGACCGCCTGGGGAAGGGGTAGCCGGCACCTAGCCCTCGGCGGTGCCCCTCCTGCTCACAGGGCACTCCTCGAGTGAGATATTATACTGTACTCTACACACCCTCCCAGAGAAGGAGACCAGTAAGCGATGCCCGCCATTGCCACATAGCCTCGCCCCCATCTCCTCGCTGCACTCCCGCGGAAACTGCGCCTCAGTGCTAAGGGATGGTGCTCGAACCCCTTCCCCTCACGGACCAGAGCCCCCAAACCCCCGTCCTTCAGGAGCAGCTCTCACAAACCCTCAAGAACCAGCGCCCCTCAAACGAGAGGGCCAAAGTCCCGAAACCCTTCCCCTCAGAGACTAGTCCCCCCCAAATCCCTTCCCCTTACAGAGCAGCACCCCCAAAACCCTTTTTCCTCTCACAGACGAGACCCACCAGGCTCTTTGACCAACTGCCCCAAACCCCTTTCTCTCATGGAGCAGCCCCCACCAGCCCCTTCCCCTCAGGGACCAGAGCACTTAAACCCCTTTCCCTCATAGAGCGGTGACTCCAAACCCTTTTTCTCCCCTCAGTGACCAGTGGCCGGAACCCCTTCCCCTCATGTACCACAGCCCCAAACCCCTTTCCCTCATGGAGCAGACACACCACAAACCTCCTTCCCTCAGGGACCAGCGCCCCTCAAAACAGAGGGCCACAGCCCCGAACCCCTTCGCCTCAGGGGCCAGTCCCCGCGACCTCCTTCCTTTCACAGAGCAGTGCCCCCCAAACCCTCTCTCCCCTCACAAACGACCCCCTTCCCCTAAGCGGTCAGTGGCCCGAACCCCTTCCCCCCACGCCCCCCTTCCCGCCCTGGCCCCTGATGCGCGCGCCCAGGGACGCCCAACGGCCGCCGCCTTTCCCGCCGCGGCCGCCCCGCCCCCTCCCGCCGCAGACCCGAAACCCGCGCTCCGGCGCGCGCGTCACGGCGCCGCCGCCGCGGGCCAATGGGAGCACGGCGCCGCCTGCGCCCGCGCTTTGCGAACTAGGAGGCGGGGCCCCGCCGCCCTTGAGTGACAACTGGGCTCGGCCAATCAGAGAGCAGCGCCCCCCCCCGCCTCGGCGTTGCTGGGGAGGGGGCGGGTCCCCTCCGCTCGCCCCCCCGCCCCTCCGTGGCGCGCAGCGGATTGACAGCTGCGCGGCCCAATGGGCGCGGCGGCCGCCTGCGCGGCGGCACCTCCCGGGGCCAATGGGAGCGGACGGTGGGCGGGGCGCCCGAGGTTTCCAAACGCTCCGCGGCGCCATGGGCTGAAAACTAAACCGAGATGGAATCTCCCAGTCTGAACCGGTTTGAGCCGGTTCCGAGCCTGTGGCATTAGGAGGGGGAGACGCGCCGCGCTCAGTCCCCGCCGCTACCGCCGCGTGTGTGACCTGCTCGTAGGGGACCCGCAGCTGAGGGGGGGCCAAGTTTAGTGCGAGCCGCTCAAGGCGGGGGGGCGGCGGGCATGGGGGCGAACTGAGCGCCGGGCGGGGAGGGCGGCAGCCGCAGGGGCATCGAGAGCCGGCGGGGCCGGGGCCGGGCCTGGGCGGCGCGGGAGGCGCAGCCGGGGACGATACCCCCGCAGCAGCGAGGCCGCAGCGCCGCGCCGGCCCCTTCGGCGGGGCTGAGGGGAAGGCGCGGAGCGGAGCCGGGCGCGGAGCCCCGGGGGCCGCGGCGGGTGCCTGGTGCAGCCAGGCCGGGCACGCTGCGAGGGCAGGAGGAGTGGCGCCACTAACCCCGACCCACCGCCGAGCAGCGAGCGCTCGTTTTCCTGCCCCCCTCCTCCTCTTTCAGTGGTGGTTTTTTCCCCTCCTTCCGTGGTGTGGTTTTTTTTTTTTTTCCTCTTCTTCCGTGGTGGTTTTTTTCCCTCCTTCCTTTTTTTTTTTTTTTTTTTTTTTTTTAATAAGGGTGGTTAATTTTTTGGGGGTCGTTTTTATTATTATTTTTTTTGGTGGCGTGCGGTGGTGGTTAGAAAGTTGGCTCGCCCGCCCCTACTTTCTGAAGGAAGAGGCTGTGAGAAACCCCTAGGTAAGCGAGGGCTGGCTGAGGTGCGG
>JAWWES010000115.1:2070350-2101372 GCA_035583135.1 Lophotriccus pileatus
CCCCCCCCCCCCCCCCCGTGTGTGTCGCACTGTCAGGGGAATAGCAATAATTAGACCCATCAAACCCAATGAAGCTTAAAAGCAAAGTAAAGAAACCTTGCAGGGTGTTCAGGCAGGCTGATGAAGCCCTTCCAATGGTATGGGAAGAGGGATGTGCAGGTGAAAGTTGTCCTGTTGTGGTACTTGATGAAAAACCTGATAGGTCAAATGGCAGAAGTGTGGAACTGGTGTCAGTGACTGTTTTGGGGCTAATTATAGACCAAAAATTAGTCAAATGAAGCTTAAAAACAAAGTAAAAAACCCAGAAGGCCCTTTGCAGGATGCTCAGGCAGAATGAAGAAGCCCTTCCAAGGGTATGGCAAGAAGGATGTGCAGGTGAAGGTTGGACTGTTGGATCAGTTGCTTAAAAGTCTTGATAGTTCAAATACTGGAACTGTGGTATTGGTGTCAGTGATTTTTTGGGGGGTTTAGGGTATCTAATTATCAGAGAAGTATAAAAAATTTGAACCATCAAGTGAAATGTAGCTTAAAAACCAAGTAAAAAACCCTGAAGGCCCCTTGCAGAATGTTTTGTAACTGGTGTCAGTGACTGTTTTGGGCTTTGTGATTCTGATTGTCAGGGAAATAAAAAAAAAATTAGAACCACCAAGTCAAATGAAGTTTAAAAACAAAGTAAAACAACCTTGCAGGATGTTCAGGCAGAATGAAGAAGCCCTTCCAACATGGTATGGCAAGAATGATGTGCAGGTGAAGGTTGTATGCAAAGGTTTTGTTGGTGCTGCTGTTCAGTTTTGTATGTGAGTACAAGGAAAAAGGAGTATTTTTAGGATTGAGGAAGAGGTGACCAGGACACTGCTGAGGGCAGAGCTGAAGCAACACATGTAGAAAAGGAGTAGAAATCTTGCCAGCATGAACCTGGTTCAGAGTTTAAGGTCCATGAATCCCAATGAGACATTTGAGCAGATAATGAGGGATAGCTGTGGCAGATTGCTGGAGGTGTCTGCCCTTTCCTTGAGTCAAGGAAATACCAAGGTGGGGGCGGGGGGGTGAAGACTTTAAAGATGAGTTTGTCTTCAGGCTTTTCATTTAAGTTTGGCCATCGAGTGCTTTTGTAGAGTTAAACTAGACTTGCCGTTCTGGTTGTTAAAGCTAAATAAGTTCACCTACAGAAAGAAGTTTGGGAGCAAAATTAACATTTTTGGTTCGCTGTCACCTGAAAGAAATATTAAATAACCCTATTTAACTAGAGTTTAGATCTGCCTCAGGAAAGTTAGCACTATCTGATGTAAATATTCATTCTGTCAACTTTGTTAGGGGCTTTTGTAAGTATATTTTGTTTTGGGAACTTGGATCAGTCGCAGATGTGTCTATAAGTTTACAGCAGTGGCTGAACTCACCTCCTGGGAAGCATTTTGCTTAAGAATGACTTTTTTTTCATGAAAATTCCCTTGATTTCATTTAGCTTTTCTGCCAGTTAAGTCAATTTACAGGTTAAAATCTAGTTGCTAAACTTTTGCTGCTGATCGTGGAAGGGAAAAAAAATTGCCCTGCCAACTTTCTGTAATCCATGATTTTTTTTTTTTTCTTGGTGCCCAAGATTTTGGAAGGTGAAGGTGACAGAATATTTTACAAATGCAGGATGTGCACTTGGAATCTCCTGGGAACTGGGGGTCAGGTAGAGAGGCAGAGGGATGTAGGTTATGACAAGATGAGAACAGCAAAACTGCCCTTTGAATGCAATGTAGTTTGGGACAGTCTACATTGTGTTTCTATAATGAAAATGAAGCTTCCATGATCCCTTTGGTCGAAATGCTACTGATCCTACTCTGTGTAACAACTAACCATTTTAAAGAGGAACTCTTATTCTCAGCCAAACTTTGAACTGTGAAAACTTGAGTTTACCTTTCAGGCATTTGATGTGATGTGGGGTTTGGTTTTTTTTGTTTTTTTTTTTTTTTTTTCTTCTTCCTAATCCACTGCAGATAAAGTGAAGGGGAAACTCCTCGTCCCCTTTTCTCTCCTGTCCATTCATGCTAATGGGGTTTTACTAATTTAAGTTCTTTGATATCATCACAAACTCCTTTCCCTGTTACTGTGAGTTGGCAGTAGGGACAAACGGGCAGAGGGAAATGACCTTTACTGATTTCTGGGCAAACAGAATGGGTTCCATAGGAAGGAATTCCTGAAAGGTAAAATGATTTCCAAGAGCTTATTCACATTTTTTTTTAATTGTTCTTTGACTGAGCACAAAAGTTCATCTTTAAATAGTAGAAATAGCTGCCATATTGGGGTGGGTATTGAAATTAAATAAACCTGTGGGTTGTCTTGCTGTTCCTAAAGTAACACACCAGGGAAGTTTGGGAAATCCTTTCTTTAGGAAGTGCCAGTGTCAGGACATGTGATGCTAAGAGAAGATTTCTTTTTTTCCAGCTCTTAGAGGAACAATAGGAAGCTTGAGACACCATCCAAGCTGCTAAATATTTTAGGAGCCTGGTTGTGTTACTACTCAGACATAGGAGCAGTCATTTATGATACAAATTCGTATCTGGCTGCTGCTTCTCCAGATATCCAAAATTGTCTGCTTGTCATTATTGATTCTCCCCCCTCCTGGTGTGAGCATGGTCAAACAGCAGGACTTAGTATAGCCAAGAGTAAACCGAGGAAATACAATGCATGAAACCTCAGTAAATGGGTGAATAGACATGTATTTAATAAAACTGTTAGTTTAATAATCTTGAGGCCTTAGATGTTAAGTGTGAATGTCTGATTGAATGAGAGTCCTGAGAGCTGGTTAGTCCTACAGTAATGTACTCACATTTTGTTCTTCTCCAATTTCAGTATTATGGGCTGCAAATCTTGGAAAATGTGATAAAAACAAGATGGAAGATTCTTCCAAGGAACCAGTGCGAAGGTAGGGAGGGGTTTTTCCTTTCCTCATAACTCTGTGTGTTAACTGAGATTTAGACTGTCAGTCCCTGTTTAAGTTAATTTCCAGCTTCAAATACAATTTGAGTAACTTTTTGTCCTGTAGTAATATTGCCTGAGCTGTTCTGGATGATGAAATCACATCTTTCCTTTTTGTGACCGTGGTCTCAGTTGGGGTGGTGAGCACCTGAAATTCTGTGAATTTGGGAAAAAGGTGTGACTGATGGCTTTGAAACATCTGAGGTGAGCCCCTGGTTTTGAGGTGGAGGCTTTGATCTTTCTCTACTTGGCCCATGAGGTTTCCTTCAGCCTCTCTGGGCTGTGTGTGCAGCCCCAGCTGAGTTCTGCCGTGTCCTGGTAGGCTCTTTGTTCAACCTGGGAGCACATGCAGATTGGTGTAACCTTTCTGAATTATTTAAAAATAGAAATACTGAAGAAATGCACAGTTTTACCTACTAATGGTCACTCATTCTAGGCAGTGTGATTCTACAGGGCTGGCTTTAGTTCATGTGAGTGTATATACAGCTTATATATAGATTGCTTGTAATTGGTGCAGTGGAGGGTAATTAACCTCCATTCTCCCATCACTGCAAGGAATCTGGAAGTCTTAAATAGTATTTATTTTATGGATTTTTTTACCTCCCTTATGAGTTGCAGTGTGTGTTGACTTGTAGCTGTTGGCTGTAGTAAATGGAGGTGCCTCAGTGGGACAGGATTGGTGCTTATTCAAGTCATCATGTTAAGCACAACCCCTTTAAATTCTTGCTGTTGAATGTTGTCACTTGGCTTTCTATTAAAGTCAGCTTTTGGAACTCACTAAAGTTATTCCAAATCTCTGTGTTCTGCTGTGAGCTTTTATTAAATTTTTACTGCCCATGCTTAGCTCCTGAAATTTTAGTATTTAAAACAGAAGAGGAAATGGTGATGAAAACAAACGTGTGGAGAGAGACTTTCACATTTTTGTGCTTGCTGCTCTTCTCACCTTTCCCCCCAGCCCACGGATAAAGGAAAGCAAAAGTGAAAGTAAGATTTCCATTCATTCTGCTGTTTGACTGGAAAGTTTGTAGGGAACAGCTTCAGATCAGGCTAAGACACAACAGTGCCCTTCTGAGACACTAAAAGAGCACCTTTGTAAACTGAAGTTAACTCTTCTGTGTGCTTTTAATAGTTGGAGTATCTCAACTTAGTGGTATCTTGTTACACTCCTGGCTCTGAGCACTGAGTTTCAGTATTTGGAAGTTGTTCCCCTCCAAGTTTTTTTGCTGTGGGAGCAGAGCAGGAAGAAGGGCAGGAGTTGTGGTGCTGCCCACTGGTGAGGGGGGAGGTGTGGTAGAGTAGATGGGATGGTCTTACTTGATAGTTTGGAACTGAACAAGTGCCAGATCCAGGATGTGATTCAGTAATTTTAAGCCTTAGAGACACTCAGTGCATAGAATAGATGAGAAATGGTGGTGGATGAGGTCAAGAACTATCCTAACTAGAGCCTGATACATTACAATGCAAAATAAAGTTACTGTCTGTAGCTGTGCAGTCAGCTTGGAGTATTTTATTCTTACTTTTCCTGACTTCGATACTTCCAGAGGGGGAAAAATCCTTCATCCTGTTATAGGGGAACTGGGTTAGCTGGGTTTTACTTGTGTGGAGTTTCTCCTGTACATCAGTAGCAGAAGAACCAAATGTATTTCGTGTACTGTGGCATTTGATCCATCTTGGCCTCCTCAGTGGTGTAGGAGGGAGAATCTGTTCCATCTCTAACCCAGTTTAATCTGGTCCGTGGTGGTGGTTTTTTAATATTTTTTATTTATTTTTGGCTGGTACAGAAGAACTGCTGCAGAGCTCCTTCAGGTGGTTTGATTACCTGGCAGATTGTAGGGCTGGTTAAATTGAGGTTTCCTTGACTCCAGCGGTTCTTTGGTTGACAGGATTTTCCTGTTTGAGGTGTAACTAATAAAATGTGTGTTCAGGAAACTGAAACTTGGTCCAACAAAGGAATGCTCAGTGACAAAGCCAATCATGCAGGGTTCAAATCTGTTAGTTTTACCTCATATCTTAATTTATAAAAGATATCTTCTATGTGTCTGTTTGATTTGTGTAGTAAATAGAGCTGACAAATCTTCCTCTTGGTTATGATGAAAGTAAATGCGTTTTTGGAAAAATGCTGTTCCACCTTTGTAGTCTTTACGAGTTAAGAGCTGAATTAAAGGGTCAGTGAATGAAGAAGTTTTTGAAACAACTTCCCTGAAACTTGAGGGAAATAAAACAATGTTGTTAATTACAGAACCTGAACTGTAACTTTATTTTTAGATTTTGTTTTGTTTTGTTTTTTTCTGAGCTGTACCTCGAGTTGTTCATCAGAATGACTTGCTTTATTGGCCAGAGGTTTATTGCTGCTTCTGTCTGAGTGCTGAGAGGCTTCAGCTTCCAGCCTGGAATTCCAAGTGCAAGTAGGAAAATGTTTTCTTCAGATGTGTCCTTTAGACTTAAAGCTCAGTTCTGAAGTTCGCTTTTATTTGAAAACAGCTCTTGGTCTTGAACTTTTCTGGACATGCTACCTTTTTAAACTTCAGTGAAAAGTTGTTCTGTTCCTCAGGTATAACTGTTTGGGCATTTTAAAAGTTCATTTGTATCTTCCATAATTATAAAGCAAGAACTGGGCAAAACAATCAGTTCACAATTCTAAAATACTGATGTGATTACTCTGCCTTTTGGGTTTTTTCCCTTGTTTGCTTTTGGAGTTGGCAGTTTGAACTGGTAGGTTTTGTAGACAAAAGTGGAGTTTAAGGGGTAAAATTGAGTGAAATCAGATGCCTGGCCTGCACGTTCTGCCTTGAGACAAGTTTGGTCACAGACCATAGTGATGGGTTAGACTTGATTTTGTGATTTCTTTAGTCCTCCAGGGAGTGCTTGGAATGGCTCTCACATATACACAAATGATGTCATGTGGTTTTCATTCAAGCCTCGCTCAGGGAGTGACATATTCCAGAACATCCCATACAGTGCTGAACTTGGCTTGTTTCCAGGGTATTGTGCCATCATTCCCCAAAGTTCTCACTTTATTGAGGTGATATGAAATTGCTTTAAACTCTGATATCCTTTGGAGTCAATTGTTTCATAATACTCACAAAGGATGGCATTTGTTAAAGTGCTGTGCTCTCAAAAGGATTTTGTAACAGTGTGAAAACCTGCCTGGGAATAAAGGATTTCTGGTCCTCAGTTCAGTGATACATTTCATTAATCCTGCATTGTGAAATGAAATTCTGTTCCTGTGAACAGAGAGAGCATGTCTGGAGTGTTTGGAGTTGCAGTGGATAAGCACTTCTTCATTATGAAACACAAATTACTTGTACAACTTCTCACTTGCTTTTTTTCCTTTATTTTTTTTCATTTCAAAACTAGAAGTGTTCAGAGAAATGCAGTTCAGTGTCTCCCAGGAAGGCCCTGGAGTCGAGAGTAAAGCTTTTGATGTAGTGGAAGCTGCTGGAGAAGAGGTTTTTCTGTGGAGTGATTGGATATTTTAATGGAAATTTCTGGCCTGGCTTTGTGAAGAGATGGTTTTTAATTCTCTGTGTAATGAAGGGGGAATGAGCTCCGTGGCACTTCTGTGTGTGTGGGAAGACAGGCTCTTTTCCAGAGTTTTCATGACTTTGCTGTTGAAAATGGAATAGATTATGGCTTGGTTTGGTTCACCACTAAGGGGCAAAGATGATTTGTGGGACAACATGGGAAAGCATTGTTTAAGACTAAAAATAAGGTGGTATTTTAACCACATTTTGGGACTTTTAAACAGCTTAGTCTAAGTGTGAATGCATACAAACATCCCCAGAGGGGACAACTCAGCTTTAGCATTTGAAATTCTAATTCTGATTGCAAAATAACGCTGAGTTACGTTGCCCACTTGCTTCATTTATGCCTATTATTCTTTACCATAAGCAGAGAATTTATTAATTTCAGTAAATTAGCATGAAAATTAAGTGTGAACTCGTATTTGCAGCACTGGCCAGAGGAATTTTCAACACTTGTTAGAGGATGTGTGTGTGAGTTCATGGTTACCTGCCGTGTCTGGAACTCCTGTGCAGAGGGTATACGAGATGTCATTGCCTCTAAGGGTACATCCAGAGGTTAAACTGTGGGATATTCCCCAAGTTTAGACCCCAGGAATTACTGATGTTGGATGACCTGATGTTCCTCACTGTCCCAGCTCAGCTCAAACCATTGCACAGCTCGGGCTCACCTGGGAAAACGACTTTCCCTCCAGGAGGTTTTCAGCTTTACTGCATCGTTGCCTCTCTGGAGACAAGGAACTTTCACAGGAGGACTTCAGTGTCTAATGTGCATCCAGGAATGTTCTGTCAGGCCTTGAGTTCATGTCCTTGCTCTGTCCTCCCTTTTCTTGTACTTTGTACTCAAGTACCTCTCGTGCTTCACTTACCAGAAAATGCCACCAGTGGGGTGACAGTGCCTTTCTGATAACTGGAGCATATTTTGTGATCTGCTGCTGACAAAGGTGTTCTTCACTTGAGTACTTCCCTGCCAGCTTAGCTTACTCATCAAAGGCAGTTTAAGAAAGGTTTTAACTTCTGAACTTTCTGGTGACTCTCTTTTTCTCCTAGTTTAGCCCTTGAGCTTGAGCAGGTGGTAGAACTGCCAGTTGTGTTGCAGTGAAAGTTTTGGAATGGAGAACAGGATCTGCTCCCTTTGCTTGGAGGTTGTCAGGAGTTCAGTGCAGTTGTAACATCAGATGGTCCTTGAAGAACATGAAGTGTGCCCTGGGTATTGTGGTTGGTGTGTTATGTTTTATTGCTTTATTGGAAGGTCTGTTTTCCAGGAATACTCTGTCTCTTCCTGCTTGGCTCAGGGAAGGGTCTGAACTTGGCAGGTGTGTTGTTGCCACCTTCAAACTTGTTCAGCTGCTTGTGATGGAAGGAGACCTTCTAGGCAGTGGTTGTGTGACTGGTGCGTGGTGCTGTGCCTGCCTCCTTAAAACAGCACTTCCCTTTCAGTTCCCACAACTTTTTAGCACATCCCGTGGACTTCTTTTAGCACATCCCATGGATTTCTACCCTGGAGCAGTTTTTGGGGGGGATGTGTCCTCCTGCTGAAAAATGGTAACGAAGCCTGTGTGTTGATTTTTGTCAGAATATAAAGTTGACAAATATTTGTTCTGCTGAGAAGTGTCTTTCCTGTGGGGTGATAAAGAAATAAGTTATTAAATGTGGAGCAGAAACCACTTAAGGTTAAAAAAATAGTAGAAAATTACAGTTAAGCCAAAAAGAGCATTAGAGAATTGGATAGTTGCTGCTTTTAAGGGATTAGGAATATGACTTCATTGGAAGGCCTCAGCAGCCTGCAGCATGAAAAAGAGCAAACTTTGTAGGTTGTCTTTTGAGCTGTGGTGACCATTTTTACTTTCATTTTCATTTTTTTGATGGACAAGTTGTGGAGCAGAGCAGCTGTTTGTGGCTGCTGGTCTCAAGGCCAGATCAGTGGTAGCATAATAATCAAATTGTTCCTGAACAGCATAATTCCATTGATGCAGCAAGATGGAAAATAACATAAATGAGCAGTCAGAACTCTTAAGAACAATATTAACTTTTTAATTCCTTCTTGAAATGCAAAGAGTTGCAACAGTTCCCTTAGTGGTTTGGCAGACAGTTGTAATAGTTTAGTTTCTGGCACTGCAAACCTATTTCCATCCTATTTTGGTGGCTTCCATATCTCATTTGTGAATTGCTGTAATGCTTCAGCAAAGTGTGTTTATTTTTTGGCTTTAAAATACTAGGGCAGACCTATGATGTCAGACCAGTGCTTGGTAATAACTCTTACCCATGGACTGACAGTGCTACTTATTTTATTAATGACTGGAGCAGTGTGGATTGATCCCAGTTGATGAGGATGAATAGTTTCATTTGTAATTGGAACTACCTGCAGAACAGCTCCTGTCTGGTTCGTATCTAATGGCTCAAAGTCTAGATCTGGTTTTTCCAGATTTCATGGGAATGCAATTACTAAACTGTCTCTTTTAATCCTCTTGCTTAGGCCTGAAATGCCAAAAAAAAAAAAAATTACTAAATTTGCTGAAGTCTTAGACAAGTTTTCAAACTTAGCATAGTGGCTGTGGATTATGCCTTCAGCATAAGGAATTCTTACAGTGACAGTTTTTCCTGAAATCTTCAACATGTTGCCTGCAAGAGTCAGTTGACTGTCTTGTTGGAGAAATGACTGAAACCAGATTTTGGATTTGAATGGCAAACCAGCCACCTATTCTGGGATGTTGCTTCCTTATGGCAAGAAAACACTTGCCCGGTGTGAAGGGTTTAATCCCCGGTGTGCTCAGAGGGATCGTTGGGGTCAGAGCTGGGTTGGAGTGGAACTACTGGAGTATTCACCAAGGTCATGACTCCAGATCCTGCTTTCCTTGGGAGTCACATGGTTTTGGGATGAAAAGTCACTTGGAAAGCCTTTGTTCCTCTGGCTGTGGTAGTTGAGAGGTTCATGGTGAGGAGGGACCTGAGCATTAGGTGGCAAAATGAAACCTCAGGTCACATAGCTTCTTACCCTGGTGGGGTAAAAAACAAGGCAATAAACTAGAACTTAGAAATTTTATACCTCCAGAATATCCTCTGGCAGAACTGATAAAAGTGGATTTTTTTTTTCCATGTAGCACACAGGAAGAATGCTCACTGACACATGCAAGCATGGTCCTGAGAGGTGTTTCTTTTTAAAAAACACAGGGAGTCTGAAGTCAGAAATGTTTGTAACTAACATCTGTGATGTCTGGCATAGTTGAAAATAAATTTCTACCTCTCCTGCAGGTATTAAAAAATATGTTGTTGGCCTAATTATCAAGACCTCATCTGACCCAACATGTGTAGAAGTAAGTGACTCCTTCTGAGGGGAGGACGAGGGAGGGGAGCACTGGGCATAACCTGACTGGTCTCTTCTCTCCTTCAGAAAGAGAAAGTGTATATTGGGAAACTGAATATGATTCTCGTTCAGGTGAGCTGGAATTTTTTAAAATTTTGAATCTTGCTGTCAGGGCTCTGCCTTTGCCACGTGTGTCTCACCTTTGGCTGCTCCGCTTTGCAGATCTTGAAACAGGAGTGGCCGAAGCACTGGCCGACCTTTATAAGTGACATTGTGGGAGCCAGCAGGACTAGTGAGAGCCTCTGTCAGAACAACATGGTCATCCTTAAACTCTTGAGTGAAGAGGTGTTTGATTTTTCCAGTGGCCAGATCACTCAAGTAAAAGCTAAGCATTTGAAAGACAGGCAAGTAGATATATTTAACCTTTATTTAAACAGGGTAGACTTTGTGTTTGCTGCTGTGTAGTTGCTCTCACTTTGTGTGAACACCTACAGATGTCTCATTCCATTTCTGAGAGCCAGTGGGTTCCTGACTTTTCTTCAAAGCAGGGATATCTAACTATTGTACATCCAGGGATTTCTGCCTTGTTGCAAGTAGCATCTGTTGACTGATGGTTCCTACCCTTTTAACAGATTGTATTCCCTGAGCCAGAAGTTTCAGGTGCAGGCTTCAAGCTACTTCAAACTGTGCATTATTACCATGAAATTGGGTAAAAAACAGGTGGCTTGAGAATGCAAGACATAGGCCTTCAGACCTGTTTTGTGTACATAGTTATTTTGATTTATGAATGTGGAAGTGCTTAATTTTTAATTTATTTTGTTTTACAGCATGTGCAATGAATTCTCTCAGATATTTCAGCTGTGTCAGTTTGTGATGGTAAGTCATAATTTCTTTACTGATGTTTTTAAGAATTCTGCCCCTCTCCTGCCCAGCGGTGTCACAACGTCATAAACACTACTTGGTCCTTTACAGGAAAACTCCCAAAACGCTCCCTTAGTCCATGCAACTTTGGAAACTTTGCTACGATTTCTGAACTGGATTCCTCTGGGATATATATTTGAGACCAAGTTAATCAGCACACTAATATACAAGGTACTCTTGCAAAAAAAAAGAAAAAAGGGACTGCTCTTAAAATGACGCACAGGCTGCAGCAAAGTTGAGAGTGCAGCACTTCTGTAACGCTCTTTCTTTTTCTTTCCTCAATAGTTCTTAAATGTTCCCATGTTTCGAAACGTCTCTTTGAAGTGCCTCACAGAGATTGCAGGGGTCAGCGTAAGCCAGTACGAAGAACAGTTTGTAACACTTTTTACACTGACCATGATGCAGTTAAAACAGGTAATGTTTACAATAAATCTCTCTTTGACTGTCCCAAAACCAGTGTCTGAAGAAACTATTGCAGTTGACTAGTTGACATCCATTAGATCAGGTTTCCTGATAGGACAAGTATTGTTCTTCAGTGGTATTTGTGGCATGATCAGAAGATGCTGAGTGTATTTTTGTGACTCATTTGCAGCTGTAGTGGTTTGATTAATTAATTAATTTAGAGCACTTGGGCTGTCTGATGCAGAAAGTGGAGAGTGCACATGTGCTACATGTTTCTTAAGACTTAACCTGACCCAGCTTCTGCAAGTTGTAATTTAATTTTTGGAACAGATAGAAACATCATATAAAACCATACATGAAATTTTATTTAATTTGATGATTCCCCTCTGAGCAGTTCAGTTTCAGGTACATGAGTCTGTAACTTTCCTCACGCTATTTGCATCACAAGTAGACAGTTAAAGAAAGGGGGTTTTATTGACAGTTTTTTCCTCTCTGTGCAATGCTGGTCCATCTTGGAAGTTCTGCATGAAAAGCAGAGGGTTTGGGTTTTTTTCTCCCAAAAGAGCAAAATATTTGCTGATACACAGTAGTTCTTCTGTATAAAAAGGGAAATTCTTGACTGTGCCTCCATTTTTTTTATTAGATGCTTCCTTTAAATACCAATATCCGACTTGCTTACTCGAATGGCAAAGATGACGAACAGAACTTCATCCAGAACCTCAGTTTGTTCCTTTGCACGTTCCTCAAGGAGCACGGTCTGCTTATAGAAAAAAGATTAAATTTGAGGGAAACACTAATGGAGGTAAGTTCCTTGCTTCATCCAGGTTAAAAATGTAGGCAAGTGTGTTTTCACGCTCTACAATGTAATTTTTAAATCATTGTCCTCAACCCCTAACCCTTAATGAGTTTGGTTGCAAATACCAAATTGTAGCTCATTTAGAACTCAGGAGTATCATTTTTTTTAGTTTAAAAGAACAACTGTCAGCAGTTCCAGATAATTCTTGAATTGGCAGGTAGTGAGTGTTCAAAGTAACTGTGAATCAGGTGAACACAGCTCAAGGCTCAGGTTTCTGCTGTATTGGAAGGTCCTGTTTAAATGGCTGAAGCTGTTACGTGTCCTTTGCAATTGTGTGCAAATCCAAGTGCAGTTTTTAGGTATTTGCCTCCTTCCTCGTCAGCGTAACTGTGTTAAATTCTTCTTTAAAACAGATATTTATAAAGTTTGATTGTGAACAACTTTAGTCTTGTTTAGGATGTTGAAATGTTTAACAAAGTACTTAGGCTGGCCTAAAATGGCTGCAGATTTAACTTTATACATTCTGGTATAAGAGGACCTGGTACAGGTCTTTCAAAAGTGCTGTCATTCTAACCTGTTTATTCCCACATTTGGGATGCAGCAGATCTGAAGTTATTCCACAGATTCATTGGATCTGTATGGACTAGTGAAGGAAGCTCCATCAGTTATTTCAGGTGAAATTACCAGGAGGAATTGATGTGTGTAAGATGAATGTATGGCTGTTCTAAATCCCTCTCTTGATGCTGTAGCTGGAGATGCTTGATCAGATCTTTACCTTCTAAAACATTGCAAGTTGTTCTAGTACCTGAGCTGTGAAAATATCTTCATATTTTATCACCAGGGAGCGGAAAAATAAGCTTAGGTGGAAAAATATTAGTCTGTGTAGCTGTAATTTCTGTAATTGATGTCTCAGCTCGTCAGAATTGCATCAGTGGCTTTCCCTTCTCAGCCTGCTATAGTTGTTCTGTCTGTAAAGAAGTTGAAAATGTCCTGGTAGATGACTTGTGTGGGAAGCAAAGGACCAGTATTCCAGGGTAAAAGGATCCAGAACAAAGTAGCAGTAATAGTCTTGAGAACAGCAATCACTGACAGCAGCTGTTGAGGGCTTTGAGGCTCTGGAAATGCCCTGCAGAAGCTCCAGGGGCCGGTGTTTGATAATTTGCAAACAGGATGGTTTGGTGATGGCATTTTTTTTAAGATGTCTTTAGGCTACTCAGATCTAAGGATTCAGACACACTTTGAAAATAACAATAATTGACAGAACTCCTTGTTTGTGAGTTGCTCTGCCAGTCACATCTCTGACTTGTAAGTGATGTCACTGCAATGTTATTGCCTCTTCTTCCAAACTCTTGGCATTTTATCAGGATTTATCAGGGATAACTGAACTCGAAGCAATGTGAATCTACAATCAGTAATGTGCTGTTCAAACCACACTTTTCCAGGCTCTTCATTACATGTTGTTGGTATCAGAAGTTGAAGAAACTGAAATTTTCAAGATTTGTCTTGAATATTGGAACCATTTGGCTGCTGAGCTCTACAGGGAAAGCCCCTTCTCAACATCGGCTTCTCCACTGCTTTCGGGGAGTCAACACTTTGACGTTCCTCCAAGGAGGCAGCTTTACCTGCCTGTTTTGTCCAAGGTAATCCAGGCTTTAGGAAAGGCACTGGAAAGATTCAGACACTAAGGATTTTGCTTCATGCAAGGAGTGACCTAAGAAAACTCTCCCTTTCTTTGAGTAGTCAGTAGTTGATTCAAGTCTAGTTCTATCATCAGCTGCAATTGTGAAAATACTTAAGGTGACACCATTGTATAACAAGAGAAAAAAGCTGAAACACCATTTTAAAAGACTTAATTTTAAAATAAATCAGTGTTAAATGGTTTCTTTTCACAGAAAGGCTGGAGTGTCACACTTGGGAGTAAAAACCTCTGTGTTTGGGAAAAGTGGTCTTTGAAAGACCCCTACTATGACATAGGCATTTTGAATCTAAAAAGTTTAACTGCTTCATGGGTTAGGGTTTTTTACCTACTCAGCTTATTCATACAGGGAGAGAAGTCAGCAGGCTCTGTTTTTAAAGGCTTGTAGAACTTCACTATGAGCTGGCTATATAACCTTTATGTGGCTGAGACTGCCTGGCCAGAGCGCTCTGTAAACACTTGTGGGAATTCTGGGAATGCTGTGAGTGCTGCTATGTTCGAGCTGGATTCTGTTGGCTCTCCCCTCAGGTCCGGTTGCTCATGGTGAGCCGCATGGCCAAGCCTGAGGAGGTCCTGGTTGTGGAGAACGATCAAGGGGAGGTAGTTCGGGAATTTATGAAGGACACAGACTCCATAAACTTGTATAAAAACATGAGAGAAACACTGGGTAAGTGGCCTGGCTGGAATTCGTGCCTGTGGATGGCGGGGGTCATTTTGGGCGTTTTGGGGTAAGTAAAAAATGGCAGAGCCCCAACTGCAACTCAAGGGAGTGAGGGGAGTGGAGTTTTCAGATACTTAGGACGCCAGACTTTCACACTAAATACTTTTTATCAAATGGAAATGGTAACACTGAGGGTTTAATAGCAGGGTTTTGCACTGGGAGTGTGTGTGGGAAAGCTGTGGGATGCAAAGTGTGTGTGGATTATTTTTATTCTCACTCTTGTCCTTTTGGTGCAGGTACAGCCAGTGTAAGATTAATTGTTGTAATTATTCTAATTGTCCACATTTTCATATACAATGTGAAAAACTGTAGTATTGCTGTATAAATATTTGATTTATTGTATTAAGACAGTTACTGTATGTCCTGAGCCTTAGCTGTTTTTCCAGATACAGGATTATTTATATGAAAATGCAGATTTGGTTCATATAGCTTATAGTGTATTACCTTGTTAAAAAAAGGGAGAATGTGGTAGAACCTGTTTTCTGTGGACCAGTGAAAATCTATTTCTGTACCTGGCCTTAAATTGCTCTTGACTTGCTGGGATTTAGAATTGTATGTTGGAGACAGTAATCCTGTTAGGGACTGATGCAAGTGTCTGAGTTGTGATACCTGAGTCTTCCACCTGGGCCTGTTCAGGAGCAGCAGCTCCGTGTTATCCAAGGGTTATTGCACCAGCAGACTTGGTAACACTGAAATAAAGGGGCAAAGAGACTGTATAGTGTTCCCCATGGGTAGCCAATCCCATATTCCCTCTAGCCCATCAGTACAGATGCCTTTGGGTAATAATTGAACTCGGCAGCTTTACTGATTGGACTGGTGTGTGAGACACTCATTGATTTGGACTTTCCACATTGTTCTGAGGGATCTCAGCGAAACATCACATGCAGGCAAACTCAATAAAATTTACTGTCCATCTTTAAAACACAGTTTCAACAGATTTGTGTTTAAATGATCGCATTTTGTCCTGAGTTCAGCCAGAGGAGCATTGCAATTGCTTGATAGTTTTACTGTATTTTTATTTCACTGCTTATGGGGTTATGAGCCGAGTTGCTGCTTTAAAATGTGCCTGTTCCATTTGTTGATGTCTTTCAGTTTATCTTACACACTTGGACTATGCAGACACAGAACGAATTATGACTGAAAAACTTCACAATCAAGTGAATGGGACAGAGTGGTCATGGAAAAATCTGAACACCCTGTGCTGGGCCATCGGCTCCATCAGCGGCGCGATGCACGAAGAGGACGAGAAGAGATTCCTTGTTACAGTAATTAAGGTATCCTGGTGCAGAACCAACAGCTTTGGTCACACATCAGAGTTCAGGCTCAAGAAACCAAGTGTAGAGAAAGACTGCTCTGTGTTCCTGGAAAGCTGCCTTGTAAATGCAGGGTGATGAGAATAAATGAGTGAGGGATCTTCTGTCCTGAGTGTAGGGCTGATAAATGTGTTAGCCAGGAACAGTGCATTGATCCAAACAGCCTTTTCATGGGGTGAAGTTTAGTTCATGGTGAGATGTTTTTCTTTGGGGATGCAGAAGAGCTGGAAAGGGATTGTTGATGAAATACAGGGGAGTGGTCCAATAACCCAGTATTTTAACTAGCCTAGCACCATGCTCCTTTGCTGTTTTCTGTATATTCATTAATAAAACTCAGATTTTCGTAAATATGTGCATAATGATTTTACAAGAGTAATGGACCTTTAACAAGTCATCTGAATTCACGCAGAAGATTTAGTTTAATTTCTTTTATTCGGTGTGAAGTGTGTATTTTATTGATCTCAGCCACTCAAACAGTATTGAGGGCTGTGAGGCTTGTGGAAGTTCCCCCCGGAGGAATCTTTAGTTAGAGATGTGAAATGGAGATTCTGTAGTTTAAAATACAGTGATCTGGGTTTGTCGGAAACTGAAATGATTTCATCACTCCAATCTTAACCCACTTGCTTGGTTTTTTTATTTCTTAATTTTGGTTTTTAACTTGATTGTGGCAACCACTTTAATATAGCTCCTTATAGGATTTTATGCTTTTTAATTGGACTGGACAAACTTGAGGAGGAAACTAAGAAGCTGTTGTGTTGCAGGATCTCCTGGGACTGTGTGAACAAAAGCGAGGAAAGGACAATAAAGCCATTATTGCATCAAATATAATGTATATAGTAGGTCAATACCCTCGGTTTTTGAGAGCTCACTGGAAATTCTTGAAGACAGTAGTCAACAAGCTGTTTGAATTTATGCATGGTAATTATCTGGGCTTTTTTCTCATTTATTGTTTTAATTATTTAAAAAAAGATGCCTATACAAAGACATGTTGGGGGGGAAAATACAAAGCAATGACTGCCTTGATTTGATTTAGAAACCCACGACGGCGTCCAGGACATGGCTTGTGATACCTTCATCAAAATAGCTCAGAAATGCCGCCGGCATTTTGTCCAGGTGCAGGTGGGAGAGGTGATGCCATTTATTGATGAAATCTTGAACAACATCAACACAATCATCTGTGACCTCCAGCCACAGCAGGTATGTTTGGTTCAGTGGTGATTCCTAAAGACTGATGGGAAGGTACTTCCTAGGGAAAGGTAGGGGTTGTTCAAGGGTTGAATTATATTCCTTAGGTTTTTGTTAGCAACAGTGTCAGGGACAAATAGCACAGTCAGGTTGTTTTGAGATACCACTTGGAAATGCTTAGAAGCGAAATTCGAGTGCATGTAGTTGGAATTTTGATTTCTGGAATGTTATAACAAAGAAGCAGTTTTAGATTTAGTTTTAACACTAAAATCTAAGTAGAATCTAACTTTTGCTTTGGAAAGAGCAATATCCTATTTTAACAGTATATACCTACAGCTCTTGTGTTTATGAAGGAGGGGGTGAGAACCAATCCAAAGGGTGAAATGTGTCCTGGAAGGGCAGGGCTCATGAAGTTAGAACAGGGTGCACGTGTGACACACACTGAGATGTTGCAATAATGTACTGAAACTTTTGGCCAGAGTGGATCTGGCATCTGGAAAAAGGCACTTCCAGGAGTGATGGAAGCCAGTTTATGTCTGGCCACGCCTAGTTTTTCCCCCCTCCTTTTTAACCTCCTGTTTGCTGTGCTGCTGCTCCCCCCAGGTGCACACGTTTTACGAAGCAGTTGGATACATGATTGGGGCACAGACAGACCAGACTCTGCAGGAGCACCTGATAGAAAAGTACATGTTGCTGCCCAACCAGGTGTGGGACAGCATCATCCAACAGGCAACAAAGGTGAGCTCAGAAATTCTACATGTCTTCTGCATTCGGGTGAAAAGATGCTCAATGTTTGTTTTTCACGTACTGGCACATGAAGTGCACAGAGCTGGGTTGGACTTCATGACACCATGGCTAAAAACAGTCATGGACATGATAAAGAAAGTGTTGTTTCGAGAGAGGAAACTTAAATGACAAAATATTTGTTTAAATCTGATTTAAAGCACAATTTTCTGTTACTGTACAGAGTAGATTTTTTTTTTTCCAGTAGATTTTTAAAGGCCTCTCCACCTGGCTTAGTGGGTTTTCTTTTTGGATAACAGAAAAGTTATAAACACTGTAAAGCACATCTTTATTTCTTACTTTTACATTCCATTTCTTTCAGTCTTTTAAAATACTTCATACATTCAAGAACAGCAGTCTGACACTGCACAAGAGACGGTCCATTTGCAGTTAATCTAATTAAGAGCCTGAAACTTCAGTGAGCTCGAGTTACTTTTCCTACTCTGACTTCTCTCCTAAAAAAAGATCGTTTCCACTGCATTTCCTTTGGACCACTTCTGTTTTCACCTTCTTGATCTCCTTAGGTTTTTTTTCCCTTTCTGTAACTAGAGTAATGCTTGTACCACTGCAGCAAAAATACTTCTGCAGACGAGCAGAATGTAATAATTTCAAGGTTTATCCTGACTCTGTTGTAGGTACTGGCAAGTGCCATGAAATAAAGAGCTGTGTGTATCTATATGTATATATTTATATGTATGAAGCCCTTGAACGACAGTGATCTGTTAAGGCAGTGTATAAGATAAATTGTTTCAACTTCAGGCTTTTATATTGAAAGCTACAGGGCAGTTGTGATCATTAACAAAGATGAACTCTTAATTTTTTTTAAACAGAATGTTGATATCCTAAAGGATCCTGAAACAGTCAAGCAGCTTGGTAGCATTCTGAAAACCAATGTAAGAGCATGCAAAGCAGTTGGCCACCCCTTTGTGATTCAGCTTGGAAGAATTTATTTAGATATGCTGAATGTGTACAAGTGCCTAAGTGAAAATATTTCTGCAGCTATTCAGGCTAATGGTAAGAAATTCCATCTTATTTCTGAAAATGTGGGTAAGCAGTGTCTGCCGTCAGGTTTCAAAGTGCATCCCAATTAGGTTATTGTCAGTGTTTGATTTTACTGTTTCAAAGAAGTGGAAAAGGATTAAAAGTGCTTGCTTAAATCTTTTGGTTAACCAGTTGTTGTATTGAAACAATGAACTCACCGTTTTAGAGGAGGAAAAAACATCTCTGAATGAGAAGGTTTAAGGAAGATTCAGAACAGTGAAGATGCTTGCTTAGAATTAATAGGCATCTTGCTGAGACCAAGTAATGTGTGTTCTTGTAGCTGACTCTTATTTTGAGTGTTAAAAGCCTCTCTGTAAATAGAATCTCAGTCATTTCCTCAGAAACTGTTGGCAGGTTTTGTACCAGACTGCTGCTCCAGAGCTGTGTTGCAGAATTGTAAGCGAAGAAGTGAAGAGGCCTCAAAAGTCAGGATAAACCAGGCTTTCAGTCACAGAGGAGGAATTATCAATTACCTCACACAGCTATTTTTACCAGATAAATAAGGGCCTGTGGTGTCTCAGCAGAAGGTGCTTCTGTGGTGGTTTGTTACAAGATTAAATGAGTCAGTTGTTGAGTTGTGCGCTCTGAGCGGTTTTCAGGCCAGTGCAGATGATGATACCTGGAAATGGGAATGTCAAATGAAACGTGGGAACAGAGCAGCCAGTTTACCTTGAAGTAGCTTCTCAGAATTCGGAAGAGAAGTGGCTGAGAAATCAATAGCTTTTCATTCAGCAGCTCTAATGGCCAGGATTTGTCCTTGTCAGACACAGTGAATTTGAGGGAGCAGTTGCTGGGGCTGGGGACTGATGTTCTCCTTGGCCAGCAACTGCTGCGACTGCAGTTACCTCAGAGCATGTTTTTACAATTGGTGAAGATTAAAGACAAAGGAAGCCTTTTTTTAATAGTCTTTGTAATCAAGCAATCTCAGTTTTGTTCATGTCAGCCTATCTTCTATTTTTATCTTTTTACACCTCACACAATTAACTGAAGCTTTAAAATTTTCCAGGTGAAATGGTAACAAAGCAGCCCTTGATTAGAAGTATGAGGACTGTAAAAAGGGAAACTCTAAAACTAATTTCTGGCTGGGTGAGCAGGTCCAATGATCCACAGATGGTAAGTAGATGCATTTTGTACAAATAACTCCTAAGGCAGAATTGGGAAGAACTTTGGCTTGTGTTCTGTTGACTGAACCAGTTGGTCACAGGAGAACTTGCCTCAGGAGGTCTGTAAAATAGAACGATAGAACGGAGGGGTGAGCTTAGCTATGTTTGAGATACTTCAGTTTTTAGCTGAGAGTGATCTTAGAGGGAATCGAGGAGGTTTAAGAGCCCGTTGGGAAGCTGTGCTGGGTGGATACAGAGGATGGGAACGTATTTCAACTTCCCTGTTTAGTTCCCGGCAATACTTTTCCTTAGGAACTGCGTGCTGGAGCCTTTGCTCAGTAGCTGCGCTACTTAACCATGGTTTACTCTTCCAATCAGGTAGCTGAAAACTTTGTTCCTCCGTTGTTGGATGCAGTTCTCATCGACTACCAGCGGAACGTCCCCGCAGCGCGGGAGCCTGAGGTGCTCAGCACCATGGCCATCATCGTCAACAAGCTGGGGGGGCACATCACTGCTGAAATACCTCAGATCTTCGATGCTGTCTTTGAGTGCACACTAAACATGATCAACAAGGTATTTATGTGGGAGACAAGACATCTCCCCTGGAATATCATTTCCATACTTTGTGTCTTGAGAATTGTCTCTCTGGTTTTTTGGCAGTCACAAAGTGAATTTGATGAAATGTCGGCTCAAAGCATCCCTAATTTTTCTGAGGCCTTGACTGGAAGAAGGACTGTGCTCCAGTCAATTATCAGTGTAGGATTAACTGCTAGAATCCATAAATCTTTTAAATTTATGAACACTAGTACTGATCAGTCATGTTGAGTATTTCCTCACTAACACATCCTTGTGCTGTAGTGTGCCATATGTATTAGCACAACACTTGAGCACCACCGCTGAACTCGTGCTACTCTGCCAGCAGGGTGTAACCACAAATTAGACCCCTCTGGCAGTTCAGCTGCTTTACCAGGGTTGAGTCTCTCTGTGGTATCTGTGGCCTGAGCAGTGACTGAGGCTGTGCCCTGACACAACGTGGCTCAGCCTGTGTTGTGTCACTGTAGAAGATGGTCTTGCCAAGCTTTGGTGGGGAAGAACTCAGAGAAATGTAACCTTGGCTTTACTTTTAAACCTGGGATCTCAGTGCTGTTCTGTGCTAGCTACTGACTTGCTCTGCTTAACAGAAGATCTTAAGATGGGACCTCAGGAGATTTGACTTCTCTCCCCTTCTCTTTCTAGGACTTTGAAGAATATCCTGAACATAGAACAAACTTCTTCTTGCTACTCCAGGCTGTAAATTCTCACTGCTTCCCAGCCTTCCTGGCCATTCCACCTGCACAGTTCAAACTTGTTCTGGATTCTATTATTTGGGCTTTCAAACATACAATGAGAAACGTTGCAGATACAGGTAAATGGCAGTGTTTGATGCAGGTCAGGTGTTTTCTGGTAGAATGCTGTTTTTCCTTAGTCAAACTTGGCATATCAGTCATGTGATTTGCACAATAATATTCCTGTGTCTCAGCTCCAAGATGTCGGCCAGGTATCCATGAATGGGCAGAGATCCTGGGTAGCTGTTTCATTCCTGTAGCTGGAAAGGAGCACTGTTACAGTTTCTGCTTGCAATCCTCTGAAATGGCTGAATGAATGTTCCAGCTCACACTGGTGCTACAAAAAACCTGTGAAACCACTGATTTTTTTTTTTTTAGTGATTTGTCTTGTATCAATGTGTGGAAGGAATGGGGAGAAGATGCTGTTCAGTTGCATTTCACCTGGAAAAGTAATTTAAGTTTCCATGTAAATCTGAACATTAAAACCCCTTCCCTTGTTTCATTAGCAAACACTGGGTAGAGGGTTTCCCTCATTAAGTGCTGTGATTTGCCCTTTTTGCTAATGATATGCTAATGCAGCTGCAGGGGTGGACCATGTCAGGGCAGCAGTGCCCTCTAGTGCCTGGGAGAGGCCTCACAAACCATGCTGGGCTTTTTGGTGCCAACCAGAATTCCTTGGCATATTTTGGTCATTTTGGAAAAGGCCAAAATCTTCCAGCTGGTCAGTTGGTAACTTAAAGTTGTTTTGTTTTGTTTTAACACCTTTTTTCCAGGACTTCAGATCCTTTACACTCTCCTCCAGAACGTTGCCCAGGAGGAGACAGCTGCCCAGAGCTTCTACCAGACGTATTTCTGTGACATCCTCCAGCACATCTTCTCCGTGGTGACAGACACCTCGCACACTGCAGGTAGGAGTGTGCCAGTGGGGGAGGCAGGGGATGGAAAACATCCTTCTGAACATCAAATAATTCCCGTTGGGAATTAATCCCTGTGCGTCTGACTCTGATCCCTGCAGGTTTGACAATGCATGCGTCAATCCTGGCCTACATGTTCAACTTGGTAGAAGAGGGAAAGATCAGTACTCCCTTGAACCCTGGGAACCCAGTGAACAACCAAATGTTTATCCAGGAGTATGTGGCCAATCTCCTCAAGTCTGCATTTCCTCACCTGCAAGAGTAAGTCTGCCACGATTCCTTAGTGCTTCCGAGAGGGCTCTCGCGCCTTGGGATGCTAATGGTTGTGTTTGTGTTAGTGCCCAGGTGAAGCTGTTCGTAACAGGACTGTTCAGTTTAAACCAGGATATTCCTGCCTTCAAGGAACACCTAAGGGATTTCCTGGTCCAAATCAAGGTATGTCAGGCATGCTTTTTTCAAATATTAAATCCAGTTTTCAGCAGGATATTGTTGGGAAGCGCTTTTGGACAGTGTTCATTCTGTGTTTGCTTGGGACAATTTTTTGCAGTTTTCTTTGCAGCTTTTTAAATTGCAGTGAGAACTGTCTGATGGTTTATGGTCTTCCATGGAATCTATTTCAGTGGCATTTAATTTTATAAATTGGGTTTGAATGTCATCACTTGTATTTTATGCTGCACGCACAATTCCTGTGTCTAAGACAACTGCAGAACTCACTCTAACAGGTTCTAAGTTGATTTTTAACCAGATTTTGTTTCAGTTCTGCTTGGAACTGGGACCAGTTTTGAAATTTGCTGCAGTAATGCTGTGCCTTTATTTTCCTAAAGATGCTGGAATTCTAAGATTGTAGGAAAGAGTTTGTGAATTAGTTTTGAGATGGCAATTGTCAGGTATTTCACAATTGTAATGGTTCTGCTCCAAATGCTGGGTAACTGTAGCATCCCTTTCTGTTTCACATGGTGAAAATCTTCAGTTATTTTGCATTGCTTTCTATTAATTCTGACCTTAGAAACAGAAACCCAAGCAAACGGTCTGTCAGGGGATGGGAAGATGTTTTCTGTGTCATTTTGGAAGGTCATAACTCTGCCTAAAGCATTTGACAATAAACTGATGTTTTTTTCTGTGAATTACACAGGAATTTGCAGGTGAAGACACATCAGACTTATTCTTAGAGGAGAGAGAAACAGCCCTTCGACAGGCTCAAGAGGAGAAGCATAAACTTCAGATGTCTGTACCCGGCATCCTTAATCCACATGAAATTCCTGAGGAGATGTGCGATTAAAAACAAAAATAAAACAAGTTTTGCAGTTTTCTTTCTGTACAGCTACTTTGTTGTGATAGAAGAAAACAGCACTTGGATATTTGTTGACCAAAATGATGCCAATTTGTAAATTAAAATGTCACCTAGTGGCCCTTTTTCTTATGTGTTTTTTGTATAAGAAATTTTCTGTGAAATATCCTTCCATTGTTTAAGCTTTTGTTTGGTCATCTTTATTTAGATTTGCATGAAGTTGAAAATTAAGGCATTTTCAAAGTAATTACTTCATGCCCATTTTGTGGCTAAGGGGGAAAAATAGGCAAAAAAAAAAGGTTAACTTGTAAAAGACTATATTGCAAAATAATCCAATTTCCTGTAAGAGTATCGATTTTTTTTTTTTGATTTATTTTTTTCTGTTTTAAATTCGGTTTTCTTTCTAGTCTGTCCTGCAGTCTAGGAGAAAAGGTGAAGAGTAAAGCAGATTGAATTCATTGTTCAGCAGAGGATTTAGTGCTGCCTTTGTTCTGACCAGTTAGCAGCTTTTTGGCCCGAGTGGTAAGGCTGTAGGCTACATGTATTTGCAAGTTGTATGGCAAGTTTGCAGCAAGATCATGTGCATATCATCCCATTGTAAAGCAACTTCTGAAGAGTATGGGAACACAGTACAGTTAGTTATTTTTACACAGTTCTTTTGTTTTTGTGTGTGTGCTGTCGCTTTGTCGACAACAGCTTTTTGTTTTCCTCAATGAGGAGTGTTGCTCATTTGTGAGCCTTCATTAACTCGAAGTGAAATGGTTAAAATATTTATCCTGTTAGAATAGGCTGCATCTTTTTAACAACTCATAAAATAAAAAAAAAGAAAAAAAAACAAACAAAAAAACCTGGCTTTTGAGATGACTTATACTAATTTACATTGTTTACCATGCTGTAGTGCTTAAAGAACACTACTTAAAAGCAAAATAAACTTGGTTTACATTTATTTTTCTTTCTTTGGCTTATTCTTTTATTGGATGAAAATGCTATGATCATATTTAAGACTTGTATTTGAAGGTGTAGAAGTTCCTTGAGGTCTAGATAACTTGTTTCTGGCTTGCCTCATTCCAAGGGCTTTGGTTGTACTTGAAGTGAACGTGAACTAAGTTGGGCTCCATTTGGAAGTACAGTAGCTGTGCTGACTTACCTCCCTGGATAAATATTCCATATTCTGTTACTCTGAAATGCCAGGAATGAATGAGGTACTCTTGCTCTTTCTCTCTCTGGACTCTTTGCAGTTTATTTCGAAGAGGCATTGCACTGTATCTTGACTAACCAGTTAATAATAGTCCGTGTTAATAACACGTGTAGACAAGATCTATGGTTATTTTTCTACCTAAAGTTTTGTAGTTAAATGATTTTCACAGATTTATGACGCAGTGTGAACACTGAGGTTTGTGTACAGTCTTGGCTTCCCCATCTCTGTAATGTCCTGTCTCTGTTTTCTAACAGTTGATGTCGAGTTCTCCCAAAGTTTTTCCTTCGCTTTGGTCTCCAGTCTCCAGCTTGTTCTACGATGCCAAGTGTGGCCGTTCCCTGAGAGCTGTAAAATGAGGCCGGGCAGGTGTGGAGGTGTTTCCTGTCAGTTTGGGTACCAATAGTTAACTTTGTGCTGTATGTTCCTTTTGCACTAGGAGTGCATGAGTTAGCAGTGTTCCTGTAGGATTTAGTGGAATGTTTCCATCCCAAGTTTGTGTTGGTGACCATCTCTCCGTGTGTTTTACGTCTCTGGGAAGGCCCTTGGGCATTGAGTGGAGCTGGCACTTGATCCTTGGAGAGAAAGTTCCTCAAACCCTGCATAGCTGGCACTTAAGAGTACAGCCCGCCAAACCTGTTAATAGTTACAAAACTCATTTCTTTCTCTCCTTTAAAGCTTCTTATTTCAGCTTTTCCATGTCTTCCCCTCAAGTGGAGCTTTTTGTTCCTCCTTGTGAAGGCCACATTGTCTGTAATGGGCAGTTTAAATTGAAATAATTGAAGTATTGTTAAAGGCGACATCTGGGAAGGACATGAAAGGGCTCACGAGTTGCAATGTTAGAGATACAGATTGTCAGAAGCTGTGCAGAAAAGTAAAGCTATTAAAATGGCGGGGGGGGGGGAGGAATGGAAATAAATCCCACTTGTAGTGTGACATCAGAACAATGAACAAGTCACAGAACCGAGCACTGAACTGGTTCTGATGTGTGGTGGCATTAACAGGGGCATTCAAAACACTTTGGGAAAAAAAACATACAGGTATGAAGTTACTCATGTTCCTTCCTTAGAGGTTGAAGTTGGTCTGGGGCTCATGGTCGGTTTGTCCACTGAAGAATTAAATGTGACCTAAACTCTCAACAAACCCAAAATGTATTTTTTATGTTGATTCAAAGAAGAGTCGTTGCATTATTTTGATACCTTATGGATTATCTAAGTAACAACATTTTGATCTTGGGTTTTGCTTCCCTTTTAGATCTAAATATTTAACTGTGGTCTTGTCTTGTTCTCTTAAGAAAATTGGTGCCTTTCCTTGATCTCTGCAGCTGCTATAAAAACGCAGCTCATGCAGGGTTCTGGATACCATTACAGATTTGACTTGTGTGTGTGCATATTTCTAGTGCAGTTATCCTGAATGTGGAAAAAAATAATTACAATGTACATCTAAGAAAGTTCTAGTTCTAATGCACACTCTGTAAATCAAAATATATGGGTAAAAAAAGCATGAACCATCATATAAACATCTGCATAACTTGTAATTATATGTAAACCAATGTTTTGTGCATATTTCTATACAGATTTTACAAAAACCAGTTCTGTGTACTCCAGGTACATTGATAAATACAAATATTTAGGGGTGTTTTCTTGTGTTTACATGAGTTGATTGTCAGCTGATGGAGACACCCCAGGTACTTGATTCAGGCTGCCATGATGTGTTTGCTACTGTAACTGAAGCAGATTCTCTTCCAAAGCATTTTAGGTTAGTTGGTTTTGGGTTTTTTTTTTTTGAAACTAGAATAATTTGGTGTGTGTTAATCTGATTGGTTTAAGTGAACTATTTTCCAATAAAGCTAATATTTATGCAAAAAACTCCCAACCTTTAGAAACTCATCTCTCCAGGAAGCTGTAGTTTTTTCTGAGAGTTCTTGGCACTGGAAAGGCAAGAAAACTTGAGCTTAAGGGGGGGGGGGGAAAGAGGAAAAGATGCTGAAAATGAAGAGGCTGCCCAAGGTGAGGGACTCGCCTCAGTGCTGTGATGAGGAGCCAGACTGTCCCACAGTCCATTCAGCACAGGGTAAATGATTATTGCTGATCCAAGACTCCTGGAGTGCTGTTGGGATTTGCTGGAAGGTATGTCTAAACTTACTCCCTTTCTCCCCACTTACTGGGTCATCTGTCTCCCAACTGAAATGCTGGAGATGGCTCTTCAAAGACTCTTTTGGTGCCAAAAATGAGGAAAAGGTTGTGGCCCTCCCTTCAGCTGCCCATCAGGAAGGTACCTCTGCACTTGAGTTGTTGAGACTGAACTTACTTTTGGATTTGCAGCTTCAGGATATCCTTCACTGTCCAAACCTGCTGGTTAGAGTCAGCAGCATTCCCTTGGGAAAGGCTTGACCATTCCAGCAGAAGGATTCACAGTGCACCTGCATTACCCAAAGCACATGAAATCCCAAATTTCAGCTGTACAAACCTTCCTTGTGTGCTGCTGTTGGTCTGTGTGTGCTTCTCACTCCCTGTTTGTGTGTTCCCTGTCAGTGGGAACAAGCAAAGATTGGATTGAGAGGAATATTTGGGAAGTTAAAGAGTATGAATAAAACCACCACACTCAGATTGTTCACTTTTATTTGTGAGTTAAAACTGAACAGCACTTTTTCCTAGAGGATAGACTGGCAAGTCTCTTCCAGGTGCCCCATCAACATGTATCAAGGGGGTCTGGGGTTTTTGTGTTGTGAACACATTTTAAATGTCAAGTTTTTTTAAATAGTGGCTCAGCTTTTTTCTGAGTCTTGAAGTTTATAGACTTTCATGGTCTAAAAGTCTGACAGAAGCTGCCTGGACTCTCTGGTAAGGTGGTTCAGTTGCTGGTGGCACTCTTGTGCTCAGAAATGCCTTTTCTGTACTTCCACATGTCACATTTTTGGCCTAATGCAGCCAAATTCTGAGTATACTCTCAACTATTGGGAGTAAATCAAACTAATTGAATTTGGCTTCTCGGGGTCCAGTTAAATGAGAACCTTGTTAAAAAGTTGAAAATGCTAAGAGAGCAATGGAAGTCAAGTGCTGAAAATTTAAAGGTGGGTTAACTTGGTTCTTTTGCATGTGGCTCTCAGTGATTTCCAGCACCATTCTAGCCTTGAGCTCAGAGATATAAGTGGACTCCATCTTTATGTTAATGAAAAACAGGACTATTATCAGTGTTGGGACGTGAATTTTGGAAAGTGTATGTTCTGAAACTCTTAATCCAGTTCTAAATTTGAATTAAGAATTTTAGTTTTGCCTGTATCTTTCATTTCTGTGAGTAACTCCTCTAGAGCAGTGCTGGCACTTTACCAGCAAATATTTCCAGATGAGGAGCTTCACAGTTGAGGGAAGAGGCCTCCTGGGGATAAAACAACCTTGCTGGAATGACACAGGGAGAGAAGAAAGGTCAGGAGAAAGCAAAGCACAGGAGGCTGATGATCACTAATCAAGCTGTTACAGTTCCTGTCTTCTGCAATTTAATCTCAGGTTAAAATCTCTAGTTAGAAAAAAAGGCAACTGTGTGCAGTAAGAGGAATTTTGCTTTGAGTATGCCATTCTGCACAAACGCAGGAGGGACTCAAGGTCAGCCCTGCTCCTCTGTTGTACTCCTTGAGCTTGGCACGTGACACCATGCTCCAGAAGGCCCCTTCCTTCTGCTGGCTGTGGTGCTTACCTGGTGCTGCTGCCCTCAGATCAAAGAGCTGATGTCAGGAAAACAATCTTTTAAGGTGTTTTAGGCAGTTCACTTTGATTCTGTTGTTAAAGTTACTGCATGGGCTGTATAAGGAAGAAAAAGCAGAAAGTCAATTCAAATCAGATGATGCAGATTGTAGAATGAGGTTTTCTGTGATAACAGATAACCTGGACAAACGTAAGGCAGCACAACATCTACTAAAACAACATAAACCCCTCTGATCCACCTTCTGATGGATCTCAAGCTTTGGAATTGCTGTAGAAGAGAAAGGTGGTCACTACCTTAATTCAGGCATGAGCAGAACATGACAATTGTAATATTCTGGACTACTCTTTTTTTTCTTTTTTCTTCATTATAGGAGTTTTCAGGCTGTCTGGAAGAGATCACACAACCAAAAAAGGCCCTTACAGGCTCTGGTATATCTGTGTAATTTTAATAACTAAACTGGTTAGTTATTAACTAAATCCATAATAATAATAGTGACCGTTTATGTAACTAATTACTTTAATAACTAACCAGAAAATACATTGTTTAGAAAAGACTATGACTATATCGCTAAGTTACAACCAATGAGCTCAGTAACAAGTTTCAAGGAAGTTTTTAATTTACTCGCAGTCTTCCTCTTGTTAATACCCTATGTTATTCTCAGAAATCTGTTTGAAAGTTACTTGCATTAACAGGTGAATTAAGTAACAGATAAGGAATCTGTGCCTCATGTGGCCACTCAAGCTAATTTTCTGTATTTGTTTAAATTAGCAAAAGGAAATTTATTTAGGAATAGCTATCCTTGATAATAAACCCAACTTGGAAAGTATTTCAAAAACAAGTAATGACAAGTCTAGATGACATCATTCTAGTATGTTCCTGACTTTCACAGTAGTTCTAGCTGTTGTTTACAGTAAATTGTCTCTTATTTTTAAACAACAGTGTAATTCTCTTAGTTCAACAAACTGATGCCTCAAGGACTGTTGGGAGGAGAGAGTTCCGGAGTGGGAGGTTACATACACAACCACCACGGTGTTACCAGCCTGCAGAAATATGCACATGAAATGAAACCCAGAACTGCATTTCTCCAGTGACATTTGGCTTATTTTAAATGGAAAAAATATGACGGCCACCAAAGAACTCAAAACAGTTTTTTTCTTTCCTTCTTTTTCCTTCTTTCCTTCCTTCTTTTTCCTTCCTTCCCCCCCTCCTTTGGTGATTTTACTTTACTTTCTCCCAAACTACACGGCATCTGCATTGCGGCTATTAATAGATTTGTTTTCTTAATCCTATGTACAAGTCAGTCAAGTAGAAGGGTTGGGAGTAACACACGGACTCACCACTGGGTGGTACTACTGAAATAAAAATTAGCACTTAATACCGGGGAAGTGCTTACTTCGGGGGGAAAAACCAGCCATGATCTGTCATGTGATCCATATTCCAATTCCACGCACCTGGGCAGGGCAGCAGGATTAAGAGATGGCCAAAAAAAAAAAAAAAAAAAAAAAAAAAAATTGGTTGGATTTTTCCCCCCCCGTTTTTATTGGAAAACAGCTCTTCGCCTTAAGATTTGTAATCCACGGCTACGAAACCTTGTTCAAAACGCGCCCAGGGCAAGAGTGAACTGGTAGTTGTAATCAGCATAAATTATGTATCTTCAATTAAAGTTTCTCGTTTATTTTTTGAAACAGGCCCTACCTTTTAGTGGAAAAAATGCTATTTGCAGCGAGTCACGGATACTCTACGTGCCATCAGACATTGGGCAGGATAAATCACTGTCCAAGAAGGGAGGTAGGGAGAAGGAAAGCAGGGTGGAACACTACAGGAGGTAAAAATAAATTACTTATTAGCAGAAAACGCTACCGTAGCCCTTCAAACGCTCATTTTCAGGGTCCGGTGCCCACGGGTGCCCCCGCTCCCCTCAGGCGGGCTGGGCGGGAAGGAGATATGGCGGCAGCTCTTCCGTCCCGCGTCCCGACGGCGGAAAACGCCAATAAACCATCCCGAAGACGTGGAAAACCGCCTGGAAGCACGGAGCTTCCTCTCTGTGTAGCTGACGGGCTAAGCGCGCCCTTCAGGCGGGAGGTCCCTGAGGCAGCCCGGGCAGCGGCGAGCGCGGCTCCAGGCACCGAAGGAAGGGGCGGGAAGGAGAAGCCGCTCCCCCCGTTGCTTGTCACGGCAGCGGCGTGTGCGCGTTCCTGGCGGAGATTCCCGGCCGCGGGAGGCGGGAAGAGGGCAGGGAGAGGCGCTTCCCGCCCTTCCCCGGGCGCGCGCCCAACCGCCGCCGCCGCCATTTTACCCTCCCGCCCCCTTTCCTCCTCCTCCCCGCTCGCCATCCCGCCGCTCGGAGCCGCGGTGGGAAGGCGGGGCGAGAGGGAAAAGGGAGGAGGAGGGACTCGGCCACCTTCGCCTCCTCCTGCCTGGTCGGAAACTGCCGAGCGGCGCCCGAACGCCCCGTCCCCCCCTTCGCTCCCCGTCCCCTCCTCCTCCTCCTTCCCCCTCAGCAAAATGGCGGCGCGTGGAGTCCCTGGGAGCCAGTGAGTGACTCGGCTTCTCCTCCTCCTCCTCCTCCTCCCCGCTGCCGCCGCCGCCGCCACAGGCTCATTTGCATTGATCAGCCGCCCCGGATCCCAGACCGGCCCCTGCCTCTCCCCCCCCTCCCCTTCTCTTCCCATTCCTTCCCGCCCCCTCCCTCCCCGCCCCCCCGGTGACCCCCGCCCCGGCCCCCATCAATCATCAATCAGCAGCACCGAGCGGATCAATCAATGGTCGGGCGGAGGCGGCGGCGGCGGCGGGGGCTGTTAATGAACAAGGTGTGAGAGCTGCGCCGCGCGGCGGGAGGGGTTAAATG
>JAWWES010000115.1:2101472-2196583 GCA_035583135.1 Lophotriccus pileatus
CGGCGGCGGCGGCTGCTGCTGTTAATGAACCATGTGTGAGAGCTGCGCCGAGCTGCTGGAGGTGTTAAATGAGAGTAAGTGCGGCCGCCCTCCCCCGCTTCCCTCCCCCCGGGCCGGGACCCCGCGGACCCTCCTCTGCACCGGGTTACAGCCGCGCTTCGCCTCCTTCCTCGCCTCTCCCCGCCCGCCTCGGGCCTCCCGGGCGCGGGGTTCCCTCTCTGCCCGGCCATGGAGGAGCTCCCTCCATGCCCTGCTCCGCGCTTCCTTCCCCCTTCCCTCCCCGCGGCCTGGGGCGGGCCCGCCGCCGCCGTGTCCCCGCTCCATCTCCCTTTCCCCCCGGGATCCGCATCGCCGGCAGCAGCGGCGGGGCCTGGCTGGGCTCAGGAGCTGCCCGGGAGCCCGGCGCTGCCGGGCCTAGGCTGGGTCCCTTTTAAGCAGCAGCAAAGGCGGCTCGGAGCGATCCTGCATCCCCCTCCCCGTGCCCGGCCTGGGTACGCGGTGCAGGTGCGTTTCGGGCGCCGATCTTGCCGAAGCTGCGAGGGAAGAGGCTCCTGGAGGAGCCTGGCTCGGCCGGGAAGGTGCTCCCGGGTGTTCGGCTCCGGGGGTGGTCTCTGGCTCCCTCCCGAAGTTTCCTCTTGCCGAGTGTTACCGGGAGGGTCGCAGGGTGATAGAGCAGGTGTTCCCCCCTGCTGCCGCTGCGACCGGCAGCGTTTTGGGCACGAAATTCTCTCTAGGCCTCGTGTATCCCTTTGGAACCTGAGCTCCGTGGCTGCCAAGGTACCTTCCCATCTTCTCAGGGGGCTCTGCCTCACGAACAAAGACCAAAACCCCACCATTTGTACGGATGCTGAGGAACTGAAACAACTTAACAGCTGAAGTTTGTGATAAGAGGGAAGTTTTAACTATCTGGGACCTTAAACATGGCATTTTTCCTGGTTGCACTCTGCAAATCCCGTTCCAGGGAGTGAAGCACAGAATGCTGCCTCGAACAAGGTTTGGGTAGAGTTGTCTTCACTCTCATGAGGCCCAATTCCATGTGGTGTTTGCTCTTCCCTAAGATTCTACAGCCATTGAATGTTCTCCTCTTTCTTGCTGGGGAATTGTGATGTCCACTGGTGGCCAGCGTTTGATTTAAAAAGTAAAAACGTAGGTGTAAAAGTAACTTTCAGGAGAGCCCAGAGGCTGGAATAAATCAGATCAAAAGGTCTACATCAGAGAACTGTTGGGTTGTTAAATTTGTGTGCTGAGTTTGGCTAGGCTTGTAGTTCCAATGTCTTGTTTTGAAGGAGATATTTATGTAGTTTAGCATGCATATCTTATCTTTCCCAACTGGAGAGGCGGGGAATGTGTTGATATTAGAGACCAAGTGCTTATAAACAGTAGGTTCAAAATAAGGCAGAATTATCAATGGTATACAATGACAGCTGCTTGTTGGAAGAGATAACTTTGCTTGGTTTGGTTGGATTGATAAGTAATCGTGGCTTAAACTTGATGGAGATTGGTGTGATCAAATAGAAAAAAGTTGTGACATTAAATATGAAGGAATATCAAGGAACCTCTGGAATTCCAGTATGAATTGATTTTTACAGTTATTTTAAGGTAATTGGGATTGAGGCAGATAGATATTCCCCTATAGGCAAAACAATGTCTTAAATTCACTTTAACAGTTGTTTTTTAAAATATATGTTGCTAAGGTATGGATAACTTAGTGATTCTGTATAAGTTAAAATAGATAATTGCTATTTATGAGTAAATTTGTCTTTTTAAGTCAATTTTATTAGGGAAATTCTTCAGTACTGTTGCTGTGTAGTTAATTTTCAAAAATGCTGCTCAGGTACCATTAGGTTTGGCCTTCCTTTGAGAGAAAGAAGCCACTGTAAATAACCAGAACTGTTTGGGGGGTGTGTGTGTGTGTTTGGATACAAAGACATGTGATGGTGCTCCCTTCTCACTGGATGAGAATGAATTGGGAGGGAGGGGTGGTTTCTTTTCTAACTTCCAGTTGAGTTCTTTGCATTTCTCAAGTCATAACGAAAGGTACATAATACAGAAATGATGTCAAACCTTGGGTTTTTAAAACACTGCAGCAGAAGTGAAAAGTGGTAGTAAAGAATGAGGTCAGGCCCAAAATGTGTGAGCCACAGACTGCCAGTGCTTCCTTTTCTGCCCACGGAGCTTTTGGGATCATCCCTGCACTGAAACTCCCCAAACAGGCCTTTCAGAGAAGGCCAGGAAACAGCATCTTGTTTGGTTTAGACATTTCTTGCTAAGCTAAACATTTGTCAGTGGCCACATGCTGCCTTTTGTCTTTGTTTGCCCTAATATTTACAAAATGGGATTCGGTAGCAGCCATATGACAGGTCACTTGGAAAGTGAATTGACAGCTCTCAACGTGGGGTTTGGAAAGGAACACGTGGGAAGCTCCTGTTTTCTTTGTGAGAAGTTCCCAACTGATGGGTGACAGGAGGGTGGAACTGAGCAATTCTGCAAACAAACAGGCATATTTTCATTATATTAATCCCCCTTCAAACTGCTGTGCTATAAACTCACACCCCATAACAGTGGGCAGAGGTGATTTTGTCCAGCAGTGACCTCTGTGTAGGTCCAGGGTTATGTCCTGGGAAGTTTCTAGCTCCTTAGGCCCTGGTTTTGGCACAGGCAGTCAGTGGCCTTGGTTCTGTGGCACTCAGGAGCTGCCTTAGGTCTTGAACTGGAAACCTGTTGTTTGAAAGTCTTGTTTTTTGGCTAAAGGTCTGTTAAGCATGTATATATTTAACAGAATGGTTCATTGCCATGCTTAGGCATGAGAAACAGGCAATATTTTATGGACAGAATCAGCAGTGTTGGGGTTTTTTGGTGTATATTTTTTTTTTTTTTAATTCTCTTGCAGCATCTTTATTTTCAGCGTTTGACCTAAGTACGAAACTCAGTAAATTCCGTGCTCTTGAAGTTATTTCCTGAGAAAAAGTAGTAATTTCAAGTTATAATTTGATCCAGGAACTCAGCAAAACACAAATTCCCCTATGAAATGCCCAGGCTTTGGAGGAGTTTTTGCACTATAGGACAATCTGTTCACTCAAAGAGTCTAATTTCTTATTGAGTGCCGTCGGTTTGTTAGCATCACTTACCTTCTCCCTGGCAGGGTTTAATAGGAATAGTCTATAAAAAGCCCGATTTCTGAAATAATCTCCCACAATATAAACATTTTAATATCCTTTAACAGAAAAAAACAAAACAAAAAAAACCAACAAGGAAGACACAATTGATAACTATTTAAGATAAAACCATTTATTTACAGAGGCTTAAGGACAGATTCTTATGGCATTAATTAAAGGGGCTTATTTATATGTGTTGAGGACATTCTGTGCTTTTCTGTTGATTTACAGCATTCTGTATCCCAAAATGAACCCCGATACCAGTGCACTGTGCACTTCTTGCTTTCTTTGGATGCCAGGTCTTGTCAGTCGAGGAGGGATTATATTGAGTTTCATTTGTTCTCCAGCAATATTTACATTACTGTGCTGTCCAGAGGCCCTGCTCAGAACAGCTTTGTTTTGCTGGGCACTGCACAGATACCCAGATAGTTTTAACCCTAAAGCCCAAAAATACAGAAAGATAACATTTAGACCGGGGGTTTGCTGTCTCAAGTCTTTGCCACGAGTTTTGCAGGTCGCTGTGTCCCACCTGGAGCCAGGGCGACGGTTTGAGCTGCCCATACATCCATGAGATCCCTGCATGCTTACACAGGATTCCCTCCCCAAGTGTTGAGTATGTGGTACTCCATGCTGAGTGTTTGTTGAGTGCAGGCTGTCCTTGTATCCCTGGAAGTGGGAATTTCATTCTCACACCAGTCCTGACTCAGCTGTCCTTGCAGTCCTGGCCGTGGCGTGTCCCAGAGAGCCCGCCTCGGCTGGGTTGCCTGAGAGGCTTCCCTTTGGGATTGCAGCTGATGTTGATGTGTGTTGACTTAAAACTCCTTGGATGATTTCTGGTTTGAGTTTGGTTTGTTCTTGTTGTTTGGTTTGTGTTTTATAAAAGTAAGAAGCAAAAAAATTCCAGCATGGAAAGATTGATTTCATTATGCAGCGGCAGTCATGGTTTTAGGTTACCTTGGTAGGCCTGGGTTATTCCCAGTTCTTGGTTTCTGGGAACTGAGTTTGTTTCCTTCCCAGCATTCTGCTTTGCTTTTTTCAGTGTTTACCTCTTTAGCCCATTTTTTCCCCTACCAGCTTTGCAATCTTCCAAAATCAGCTCCCATTGATGAATAGAGGTTTCTAGGTGCTGCTCTATTGCACCAGCTCACAAGCCATTTTTCTTCTTATGTTTTCTCTTAAACCTTTAGTAAAACACAAAAAAACCCCAGTGAACAACCCCCCCCCACTTTACTCAAGCACAGGAGATGGATGTAGACTAAATATTGTCGTTTTCTGTCCCTTATCACTGTCAGCTGTCTCGCAGAACTGCACCCAAAATGATCAGGTCCATAAAACACTTGAGATACTGAAGTGCTTTACTGTTTGTGTAGCCTCAGGATAGCCCTGAATTCGGATGCTGAAGATTCCTGACTTCTTGTCACGTTGTTCCAGCCTTTAGGAAGTACCAAGAGCAGCCTTGGAGTTTGGGTGAGGGGGTATTTACCTCGAGGAAGATGTGAAATTGGAGTGTCCCAAAACATTGCAGTATTCAGTTTGTTCCTTGGAATCTGGAGAGGGTCGATATTTTATGCTGTGAGCACTCATGTATTATTTTAGCTATTGAGTACATGTTCTAAGATTATTATAAATATTGCATCATTAACATCCCCTGGTCTGCAAGAGCTGCTGTTGCTTGTTTAGTGGTTACCTGAAAGCTTCAGGATTGATTATTCGATTACCCCTCGTATTTTGTGCAGATCTAAAGTTTCATTTGACTGATGATTCCTCTTGTGCAAAACTGTAAAACAGTTGTCTCTGTTGCATGGCTTTTTTCTTTCAATTTTTTTTTTAAAGATTCATCTTTTCTTTCCACTTAAATGATATTTCCATGTTCAGAACCTCTACAGAGACTCTGGAGGATTTATTGGGGTAATTGCCCAACTTCACTACATTAACCTAAATCTTGCTTGTCGCCTGTTGAAGAAAAGAAGATAATTTGTTTATAACATGGAAAGTCAGTGATTGTTTCATGTTTACTTTTGTCTTTGACCCTTTTTAAGGTGATGGGCAGCCAGACTTAAATGAAAATAACTTTTTTCTTACAGCAGTATTGCCAAATTGCAGCTATGGACTGTGGCGAAGTTCTACTCTGAATGAATTGGAGTAACCAAAAGGAAAAAAATGGAAGGAGGAACTTGTATCCTCCTACTTGGGAACTTTCTAAAGTGAAAGAGAAGCTGTCACTGAGATAAAGTTGTTTTAACTTGTTTGTAGTTGTAGGGAAAAACTCTGTGACGTTAACAGCTCAAAGGCTTCTATTTCTGGAAAGATATTTCGGCTTTTGTTCTGTACAATTACTTTGGTTCACGTTATTTGATGTGATCAGAAATGATTTTGTCCTGAGACTTTTCCTGTTCAGGCTGCTGCAAACTGGTTCGCTCTCATTGCTCAAGTTGCTTGATCAGTGATGCTGAAGATGAGTTACATAAATCCCATTCTGCTGAGTTCTGCTCTGAGTTATGGACCATTGGCATGGATTTACTGAGGTGCTTCCCTTTGTATTTAGGGAAATCTCCTGTTGGATAAGTACTTGTAACAATATCCTCAAAGCCACGGGGCTCTGCCATTGTATTCCTGCTTAGTTATGTGGATAACTTCAAGGGAAATGAGGGAAGCCAGAAAGGAAAAGAAGAACATCCCTTTCTTCACTTGATTTTCTTGTTTTCTTTCAAAAGATACTTCACTAGTGTAGAATTTGAACTCATCTTATTTTCCTGTTTAGGAAATCTTCCTGTTAGATTATATTTTTTCATCCTTTAGGTGCTCTATGGCCTTCCCTCTGTAAAGGGAGTTTTCAAGTTATGGAAGTCCCAAGCAATTCCTGAGCCAAGTGCAAGCTGAGGTGCCTGGATGTTGTTAGTGTCAGTTCCCAGCTCCTGGGACTGTCCTGGGATGTGCAGGTGTTGTGGAGCATCTGGGACCTGGGACACTGTCGGTGAGCGGATTCTTGGGCTCCACGTGTCGCTCCAGGGATGAAGGGGAAGTACCTTGGAGAGTAGACCTGGCCCAGTTTCCCTGGCCCTGTCTTGGAGGAGATGCCTTGGCTTTTGGAGAGCCAAGGGTTTTATCTCCATGGAGGGGGACTCTTATGGCTTCAGGACGTTGTAAGACTCACTCATTCTTGTAATTCATGGAATCCCCGTTTGCTTATTTTTCTTCTGTGTTAAAGAGTAAAATATATTTCTTCATTTCTAATACTGACTTCACACTTGTGGGTTTTAATTCCTTGCTTCTTGATTTCTCCATGTCACTGGTTTGCTCCCATCTTCCTGTGTTCGAGTAACACTGAGTCAGAAAAGCAAATCCTGAAATTCTGTTCTGTGGCCAAGTGATGAGCAGTCTGTGATTTGGCATTTTAGTGGTTGAAAAGGGAGAGCAGTGTTTACTTCTTGGTTCCTTTTATTGCTTAGATTTTCATCTTTGAGTTCTTCTTTTCAGGTAGCCGGTAGGGATTTTTGCAGGCCAAGCTGCACATTTAGAGTTGTCAGGATATTGGGACAGCGTGGAAAAGAATCTCACCATCCTCAGGAGCAGGTGGTTGTGCTGATTACTCAGTGCTGCTTATAGTGATGCTGTGCTGCAATTAAACAGAGTTGTGGCCATTTAATTTCTGTTGTTTAAGCATATATTGGGGTGATTGCTTGCATTTTGTGCATGAAATTGGCAAAGAGGTGAGAAGCCATTCTTTTCACTTTGCTCCTTTCCTTGGGTGAGAACTGACTTGCAATCGAAATGCTAAGAGTGGACATGAAACTGGGAGGACGTCCTGGGTGCTAATACTTAGGAAAAATATCCAACTTGTTTGTAGATTTGCAAAGTTTTATTTCTGGAGTTGTTCTGATCCAGCATATGTGGTGGAAGGTGAACTTTTTGAGGGAACTCTGGTGTAAATCCATTGCAGCTCTGTGTGGAACTGTGTACGGAACTCCTTGTGAGATTCAGTGCTGGAACAACTGGGTGAAGAAGCTGAAACTTGTCAGAAAAACTCCTTGTGGAAAAACCACCTTTGGGTGTTGACCTTTTCAGTTAATTTGTGGAAGGCCTGTAAGTAAGACTTTGGAAAGGTGGCAACTGAGGCACAATTTCTGGATCAGCATCCTGGGTTTCCATCTAGGAGGTGAGTGGCAAAGGTTTTTCCCTCTTTCCACACCAGATTGAAGAAGCTTCCAATTCATGGCACCATTTTGATAACTGACTTCCACTGGAGAGTTTATGATTATATAGTTGTATGTGGAAAAAGGGAATATGTGCTTTATGTTGTGTTGTGCAACACTCATTGTCTTTATCTTTCTGTTGTGCTTCTCAACTTGTTTTGGGGGGATTTAGTAATGTTGCCTATTTATTAATTGGTGAGCAGTAATAATTATTGTAATTTAATAATAATTATTAAATTCATCACAATTTAAGTTTCTATACAAATCCCATTGTTTTCACCACCGGTGAAATTATTTTTTAAGTGAGTGTGAACTGAAAAATTTGTATTTTTCAGAGTAATTTTCTGCCGTAGTTTCTGCTGTTTGCAGATCTGGTGATCAGATTCATCCTAAAACTCTGTGGGCATCAACAAAACTGACAGTGCTTTCCCTTCTGAGCTCTTCCTGCTTGGAGAAGCTGTGGAGAACAGAGCTGGGAATGGACAGTTTTCAAGGGAGGGCAGCTCCAGGAAAGCTGCAGAGGGGCCAGAATATCAATATCTAGTGAGGAATTTGGGAAATGGGCTGGCTGTGAAAGGCCTGTGGGGCACAGCTTAGGGCACCTTTGCAGTCACCTGCGTACTGGCCAGGAGGTGTTTATTAATCCTTCTTGGAGCTGATGTGGGATAACACTGGGGAGTGTGAGCTCAAAAACTCGATCAAAGCAAGTTCTCTTGTTCAGTTGAAGGATGGTCAGTGCAGAGAATCCTTGGCTGCATTGGCCAGTCTGATTTCTTTCACAATTTACATCAGTTTTCTTAGTGTTTCAAATGAAACTTTTACCACAGAGCATTTCAAGTCATAAGTATCAGTCTGTTGGTGTGATATTTAGAGTAAATGGACTGATCAAGTTGGTCAGAATTGGAATCAGTTTTCATCAGTGTCTTGGAAACTTGCTGGGTCCGAACAGAGCCAGTTTGAGTTGGCTTTGAACACTGTAGCCATCATTGCAGGTATTGACGCCTGTGCACTTGCTGGTATGAGCCTTCTAAAACATGCATCTATATCAAAATTCCAGCTGTAAATACGTTTTCTGATTGTGGGGGATGTTTGTCGTGAAATTTTAGTACTTGTACAGCTTGTATCTGTGGCTTTCAGTCCTCTCTTACTTCTTTCAGTCTGCTGCTTTTCAGGAAAAAAATACATATACCTGTGCTTTAACCACTAAATGACTGAACACACCATGTGTTTCAGAGGATTACTAAACACAGATCATCCAGCACAAGTGAGTGCAAAATCTGAGCATCTGTTTGCAAGTTGAGAGAGACCATGACTTTATTGCTTGCTTATCCTTTTCTCAGTCTTTCGTTCTCTTTTTTGAATTGGGGGTTGCCTGCACCTGTGCCGATGGAAACAAAGAAAGCCTTGGAATTGAAGTGCTGAGCAAGCCCTTCTTGGGCTTGACTTGAATGCCCTGTTGCCCACTGCCCTCTCATCTCCTTGTTTGAACAGGCTTAAATATACTTTGCAAGAAATAAATTAATCATATTTGCCTCTCACATGTTTTGTCCTTGAAACTTGGTACACACCATTAGATGCTTTTGTTGTAAATCTACTGGTAATCTGTTGCTTCTTAGGGGCTGGGGTGGCTCAGTTGTAGGCCTTTTCTTTCTGGTTGTGGGGGAAAGCTGCTGTTGTTGTCTGTGACTGATTCACAGGCTGCCAAGTAGTCCAACTGAACTCATTTGCAAAGTTCTCTCTTGGAAATAGAATGCTTCCTGGAGTAGGTATTTTAATTTTTGCATTCCTTGCTACTTTTAATTAAGACTAATAGAAAACCTCTTTAGCTTTTGAAACCTTGTTCATGCAATTAAATCTTTGTTCTACTTACAAAGTAGTTTGATAAACTCTTGAGTTCTGTGTTTTCACCTTAAAGCAGTGTTTTAAAAAAAGTTCAGAGCTGGAGCATTAAAGAAAAATCATTCAAACCCAGAGTCATTCAAGTCTTTCTACATTGTTTTTGAAGGTAATATGTTACTGAAAGGAAGGAATTCAAGTACTCTTGTAAACTGAAGGCAAGCAATCCTTTATCTGAGCAGTGGTTTTGGCAGTGACAGTGTCAACCCTGGCTTTGAAATGTACCTTGGGGTAATTAGGGATCTGCTGGGAAATGCTGGGTTTGTGCAGAGCTTGTCCAATCCTGAATTGATTCCTTAAGAAACTTGCAGAGGCTGTTGTCAAAATATTATGATGGGCAGCCTGGCTTTCCACATCCAGCGTGTGTTTTGGTGATGTCAAGCAGACTTGATTGTGTGGAAATACTACTTTAATTGCGCTGGTTTTTTGGGGTTTGTTTTTAAACTGAAAAAGGAACTATAACAGCTTCAATATAAAGATGAAAACAGAGACTTCCCAGAATTGTAATGTTTTGTCTTGGACTGAAACACGATTTACAATACTGAGTTAAAATAGGACTCTGAAATAAGACTACAGTTTGGTTTTTGTTTTTTTTTTTTTTTTTTAAACTCCAGCAAGTGGCACAAATGCTTTGAAATTGCTTTATAGTTGTTTTTTTCCTTAGTAATATATAACTTACCTTTCACTGGAGAGGGAGGACTTCAAGATCTTTGCTGCTGAGCATCCCAAGGTAACAAGCACCAGGAATTTACAGTGCAAAGACACCAGAGATCTTTTCACAGAGTCCTTCTGTCTGCCTTGGCTGATACTGAACCACTGATGAAGCTGCTGGGCCAGGCTCACCTGGCCTGAACCACCAGGCTGCTGCTCCCCTCACTAACATTTCCATGGAATTGCAGCAGCCTGGGCATCACACTGGTCATGAGCAGCTTTGAGGGTTCCTGCTGTGCAGGTCTGGGGTCAGGGACTGTGAAAAGGACAGTGTGGAGACTCCTGGTGGGTCCTCGTGGGCCAGCAGAGCCAGAGCAGTGTGCAGGTTATTCCATCCACAACCAGATATTCCACAAGCTGCTTTACACCATTTCCTGCTGGCTTACACCATTTCCTACTGGTATTTGATCAAAAAGGCCATCTGTGCATTGAACAGTGTTGAACTGCTGGAAGCTCATGGACCTTTGATGGAATTCCTCTGCTTCTCTGTATCCCTGCCACTCCGTGCCGGATGGGATACTGCTTGTTCCTCAGCCATTGGCGTAACCCAACCTGAACGATGTGTTTCACATTCCCATCTAGTCCAGACCAGGTTTCCACTGCATGGATTCAGGATTTGTGAACTTTGTCCTGTGTCTCACTGTGTGGGAACAGTGTGAGTTTACACAGTGTCACAACTTAGGCCTGGCTGTGTGTGAGAGGTGAGTTGTGCTGGTGGGCCTGGCCTGGCTCCTGCAGCAGCGCAGCTGTGTGTGACACTTGAGGTGCTGTGTCTGAGTTCACTGGGGTAGTTTTGGGTAAAACCAGCTTCAGTGTGCTGGGAAAACCTGGCTGTCATCTGATAACTGGCATTGGACTGCCTTGAAAACAATTCCACATGGAACTGCTCTTGGAAGCAGTTGCTATGGCACATTCTCTTGGGGAAGGTGGAAGTCATAAGATGCTCTCAAGAAGGACGGTTGTTGGCTTAGGTAGATTTGACAGCCATTCCAAAGGGGGCATTTTAACCCAAAGCAAACATGATGAAAACTCACGGGTGGCATCACTTCTGAAAGGTGACAGTTCTGAAGTTTCCTGCTGCTCAGAGTCAGCTGGCACTGTTTTGCTCCAAAGTGCATTAACGTATTTTAGTAAAAGAGAATAGGTGTTTGCTAGAGAAGGTGAGGGAGATAGGATGGAAGGGGAAATGTAGGGCTGGAAAGAGAGAGAACTTGGTGGAGTTTGCAGAGACAGGAGATACAGGCATCAGTTAGCTCAGATCAGCTCATTTGCCCTGTTCTTCGAAGTCCAGTCTGGTGGATGAAACCGCCAAGGCTTTTTCTGCTACTTGTGCAACTTCGCTCTGCATTAGAATACTGAATTAAAACTCCTCAGGTCCTTCTGATCTCCAGGTGGCTGTGAGGAATTCCACAGGTGCTGAATGCTGGGGATACCAGTTGGAACTGCTTTTTCCTTACCCTTGAGGAGCTCCTGTGTTTCCATCCATAAGAACACAGTGGTGCTTAGACTTGCAAACCTTTGTCAGATTTGTTGAAATTGCTTTCATGTTCAAAAGTTTGTGTCTGACAGGCCAGTGAGGTGATCACAATTTGTTTTTTCTGAGGAAACGAGACTTTAAAAGTTGCTGATTCCTGTCTTTAAGCTGTTACATTTTCACAACATTTGTGCTGTAATATTTGTATACTTTGTAATCCAAAACTTGCAGGAAAGCAAAATATTTACCAAGTTGGAATATTTATAAATATAAGAAATTTAGAGTTTGATGTAGGCTTAAAATGAATTCAGGCGTGTTGTGGGGTGGAAGTGGGTGTAGTTATCTGTGATGAGTATCGTAAAGGGAGCATTACAGGCACTCAAGCACCTTAACCAGCCATATAGAATTTATTGCTACAGTATTTTGGGTTCCAGATCTGATTGTTCCTATGTTAAGCTGGCATTTAACAGTGGTTTTAATACTGAACAATTAACTTTTTTAATTTGTTGTTTCTCTTTGGTAATGCTTATCTAGTCAGTGTTCTGGGATGCTTTGTGTTATGGAGACTGAGAAGTAGAAAGAAGACTTTTTTTCCCCTCACTGGAAAGTTGTCGGGAAGCTTGGATAGTTAAACTCTGGCCACTGAACTTGAGGCTGACACTGTCCTTTCGGGTGCTTGTCAAGGATGGCTCTGTAAAGGTCAGGAAGAACTCTGGGAATCAATCTGAGGCAATCAGGAATTCTTTATAATTAAAAAGAAGTCATTCTAACAGATGAAAGTAGAAAGGGAAGACCTCTCAGTGCATTAAAACAAGCGCTGGTTCTCTGTGTGAACAATGGTACTCGCACAGATTATAGATATATTTCTTTACAGGTTAGTATTATTGCCCCTAATACTGTTTTGTTTAGTGGATGGCTCGTTTCCTCCCTTTATTCTGTCCCAGGGAACAATTTCTGGGAATAATGTTCATTCTGCAAGTGATCCAGCCTTTCCCATGAGAAGATGGTGTCAGATGAGGTTTGGGGGAGGGAGCAGAATCCGTGTGCAGCTGTACCTTGTCACAGTTCTCAATATGTAGAAATTATAGATATTAAAAGAGTTTTTATTGTTTACTTTTTACTCCATTATGTTTCTGAAAGTAGAGAAATGTGCTTTTAAAAATGATTATTTTTGCTTGCCAGTTGATTTTATACTTGGTGTGATAAGTGACCTTTGGATATAAGATATTCCCCACAAGTCCAGCATGATGGTTGTCCTTGAGGTCTAATTACAGGCTGTTCCTCCAGCTCTGAAGTTCTTGCTAAAGCTGCACTTATGATCTGAGTTTCATTTGTCCGTAGACGAAATCATATTGCCCCATTCTTTGCAGTTGATTTGTATTTTTCTCACCTCCTTTAGTACATTTATTAATAGGGGGTTTATTTAGTTTGGGAGATGGTGTTTCTAGTAACACCCCTAGAGCAAATCACCCTTTTGTGGAGGATGAGGTAAATCACCCAGGTTTTCATTTAAAGCCAGCCAAGTAAAACAGGAGACTGAGGAAACAGCAAGGAAATATCCTTTGGGTTTTTTATGATATGTTTTGAATTTTGACTTTGACCATTGTGTGTTTTGGCTTCTCATCAGCTCCTTGAATAAACAATTACACTTTAGGTCAGTCTGATACTTTTTTTTAAAAAATACATAAAAACTGATACACCAGAAGATGTTAAGTCAGGCAGTTAATTATTTCTTTGGTTAGTTAAGCAGCTCAGCTCTTTCTTCTCTAATAAACCATCTCGTGCAGACTCAGTTCTCGGGGTTCCTGCAGGAGGTGGTTGGAATGTGTGGCTCCAGGTGCCATTGGAGTGTGGGTTTGAGATTGGATCCAGCACAAGGTGAAGGTGTTTGTGCATGGAAAGGAAGAGGGAGAAGCAGGGTGAGAAGGCCTAAGAGGCTTTGACTGAGGGGAAAGATTTGGTAGAGCAAATCTAAGGAAGGAAAAGGAAGTTGAGCCCAGAGATAGAGAAGGGGAGCATCTCTAAGATTCCAGAGTGCCTGGAGAAAGGAGCACTCACTGCAGAGAGGGAATGAAGGAGTTGAGCCTGGAATTGGGGTGCCACTGCTGGGAGAGATCCTTAGAGATCCTGGGATGCCTGTGAAGCTCTGGAGCACATATTATCACCGCTTGGTGATGGCAGCACACGAGCTGCCACTTGGATGAGCTTCAGAGGCTCTCAGAGCACACAAGAGCATCCTGTGGGAATCACTGCCTTAGGTGGAAAACCAAGGAAAAGTCTTATCCACTAAATTAATTTGCAAGAAGGAGGCTTGGTGCAGGAAAAGTTTGGGGAAAAGTTTGACATGATGGTTTGTAACAGTGGAAGTGGCAGCAGATTGAGGAGGTTCTGAGGGTGCTGGAATTTGGGAGAGAACAGAAGAACGTGCTTTATTCACCAGTGAATGAGTCTGGTTTAACTTCTGGCCCATTCAAGGTAGAAGAAAACTGATTTAAAAGGAGACAGACATCAGCATTTGGAAGTGAAATCATGTGCAGCAGGGGAGTCCTTCCAGAACTGACTGAAATCAGGAGGTGCACAGGAATGACAAGGAGTGTGTTTGTTCCTATGGTTTTTCTACCTGTACCTTTATCAGTTAAAAACATATTAGAAAGGCTTCAGAACCAGTTGTTTCTGTACTTCAAACTGTCTCTAAATGGAGGTGCTGTAACTCAGGAGTGTCCACAAAGTTGATATTCAGAATAAGATAAGAACTCAAAAACCTAAGATGGAAGTTTTGATCATGAGGACATCAATTAAATGAGGTGAACAAGATCATTTCTGCTGAGGAGCAAAAGAGAGCTCCAGGTAAGTCCAGGAGGAGCAGCCCTGCCCTGTGTCACTGGCCCTTGGGAATGGCATAGCTCCATGGAAAACTGCAGCCTCAGTGGGGATACTCCTGTTTTGAGTTTCCTGAGTCTTTTCAGGAACAAACCCAATATTATTTTAGGTATAGAAAACAAAAGGGAAGTCATGTCTGCATCCACTGTATTAATTAGCAGTGATTAATAAATAAAAGCAGTTGAAGTTGGTCAGTGAGTGAGATGTAAAATGCGTGAACAGGTTTCTCCAACTAGTTGATCTGCATCCCTGTGTTTTGACCTGGGGCATAAGTTTCAGTATTTCCATAAGTTCTCCATTCTGTGCTTTTTATGTGGCAGTTGTAGCTTTTAAGGGACCAGTTTGCTTAACTTTCAGTTCTTCGTCTCGCAGAGGGAAATTTGGGAGTGATTCAAACAATTGCAGTGAAAAGTCTGCTCTGGAAGTAAGAGTTACTGCCCTTGTTAGAGTTTGTGGTTTTTGAGGAGGGGGATGTGGGGATGAAGGAAGTTTTATAAATGTATATATAAGATCCTATAAGTTAGAATTTAGCTACTAAAGTGTTGTCAACAATTTTTTTTTTCAGTCAAGCCTGAAGGAATTTGTCTTAGTGAAGCAAAGCTCACAGAATTAGGAAAACAGAGGTTTTATGAACCTTTGATGCTGGGCAAGTCTTTTTTTTTTTTAATTTTTTTTTTTTTAGATACTATCTATGGTTAAGGATCTGTCTTTTGTGGTAAGCTTGACCTAAATTGTGTTATGGAGTTCTTGGTTTCTTCAGCCATGTGCTTTGGCCTTGAGAGATCAAGTGTCATGGTAATTTGTGGTGTTTAAAAGCAAAGGTAGTATGGAGTGATACCCATCCTTTAGTCTGCCTGTCGTTCTTGTACTCTGTCCAGTGTTCTGTAGGATCTTTAAAGCCTTCCAGGAGTGAGACAGAAAGGTAAGTTTGGAAGTTTGATGGCAGCTTTTTGTATGAATTTATGTTTGTGTGGGTGCATACATATGAAAGTGTGTGTGTGTGTGTGTGTGCATATGGATGTCCTTGTTTCAAAGAAGTCATAAATGCTTGTTCAGAGTGATTGTTCTCTGAAGTGGTTTCCTTCTGAACTTTGCTTTCTGATATAGGCCAGCAGACTTTCCTTAGCTTCAGTTTTTGGAAAGGTGGAGGGATGGATCACACAGCACCTCGCAAGGCTGAGGTGGGACAGGGAACTGAGGCAGGAAATCTGAAGAACTTGCTGTCAGAGAGCCATTCCCACAAAGCTGGTGCATTAAATATATTTGTGAGCATGGGATACTTGAAATTCCGTGTGAAATGTGAAGATGGACACTTAGTTGTGTTAAAAGTGCAAAGGTCCACTGAAAAGAACTCAAAAGACCTTCTCAATCTGTGTAGCAATTAGCTAATTGTCCAAGTATTTAAAATCCAGGACAAGGAGGAAGGAAGAATTGTGCTCTGGTAGTTGGGGAAGGGTGTGTGGCCAGGAGAGAGAATGCAGTGCCCTGGGATATAACCAGTTCCTGCCTAAGTGGAGCTTAATGTTTGGCTTATTCAAGTGTAGAAGCATTTGGAGATGGAAGTGGGACATTTGATAACAGCTCATTGAAATGTTTGGGGGTTGAACTCAGTGCAGAGTTCTGTTCTGGTTTCCATCTGCACTGAATGTGGGGAGCGTTTATCATTTTGCCAATTAGTGATTCATGGTGGTTAAATGTCATGGTAGATGTGTCTGCATTTGAAAGCAGTAATCATCAACTCAGCTCCTCTGAAATAACCTTATTTGTACTCTGCACACTGTTCTTATCTCGATAGGTTTGGTGTGGTTTGGGTTTTGTTTGTTTGCTTGTTTTTCCCAGTCTTTATCTGATCAGGAAAAGGAAGTTGAGGTCTTGTGGTCAGCTCAAAATGCAGACTTTGAAAATATGGGGGTAAGACCTGACAAAACAAAACAAAAAAACCCAAACCTGAGGAGGCTGGTTGATCAATAAAATTGGTGAAGGTTCATATGTAAAAATACATATCAATCAGTAGTTCCCAGTGAAGCCTATAAACAGTATTTCATAAAAACAGGATTACAAGAAGGGTCTGTCCTCAATCACTGATTTTCTCAGCAATATTCAAGAATACTGTGCACTTTCTGTTTTCAAGTCACTTGCACCTAAACCTCCCTTAACCAAATGACATATTTTTGCTTCAGTAGAGAACTTGAGTTTTCAGTATGAAAAGACATTTATTTTCCATGCTCTCACAAAGAATTTCTAATAAAAACACAGCAATTGCATGTTGGGTTTTCCCCTCCTAATATGTTTGTTTTTGTTTTGTTTAGTATCAGACACTGAAGGTGGTGATGCATTGCAGCTCAGAAAGGAACATGCCCTCAAGATATTTGCTTACATCAATTCCTGGACTCAAAGGTAATTTGGAACTGAGCTAGAATGTTGATGATATTGAATCTCAACAGCAGCTTTACCTTCTTAAAAATACAGTGGAGTGAATTAGAGAATGGGCAAGTTATTAATGTGATGCTCGGAGAGTAAAGACCATTTTGCTACTTAAAAAAAAATAAAAATAAACACAGTGGATTTTGAGCAAAGCATATTTTGAATCTAATTGGCCTTCTGGCTGCTGTAATAATTGGGTAGCAAAATAAATTGCTGTATTACAGTGACAAATAATGTGTGGTGCTGCTTTAACATGGGATTTTCTGACCATCCTCTGCAGAGGTAGAGGAGGGGAAGAAGAATTTAAGAATTTAAGAAAAGATCACTCTGAATGGAACCATCGTGTTCAACTTTTCTCCATGTCCTCACAATCCAAGTCAAGATGACGAAGGATTGCAGCCTACAGCTACTAAACTGATACAGAAAGTGCTTTGCACATGGTTGTCTTAAATCAACTGCATTATTGCTTTTAATCAAGTATTTAAATTACTGTTGGTTTTAGTTTGGTGTTGGTTTTTTTTTTAAGTAATGATATCAGCTGTTCTGCTTATTTCCAGCTATTGATTTCTTTTCAGCACATGGAAATGTGTGGATAGTAGTTTTTAGAAAGAATTGACAGTAAAGATGCTTAGAATTCAATGTTCAGCAGTGGTTACAAGGCCAGAGTAAATGTGAGAAATACTGAGAAAAGCATAAAGGATAAATTAAACAACATTATTTGGGTGTTTAGAAGACTCTGAAAGAAAAAAACCCAAACAGGAATGTCACACTTTGGATACCTGTGAGAGCAGAATCCTCCTCTTCCTCATTCTGCCAAAAGATGACAGCCAAGTTCATGATCTTCTGCCATGTGCTTTTAGACACAGAGGAGGAATTTAGAAATCCAGATAAACAGCAGGCACTGAAAGCAGAATCCTGGCATTTGTTGACAGGTCCTAGATCCAATTTTTCTCTGAGAACAATTGCAACCCAGTCCTTTTCCAGGGCATCATCTGTTCACATTTTGTCCCGTTCAGCAGCTCTAGCATGACAAACCCAACCTGAAGAAAAAAATACAGGTTAGATAACATTGAACTCTTGATCTCCTTCTGGTTTCTCTGTTCCCTTCCATATGAATTGGTTTCATGCTATAAAAGAGTGTGGAAAACACTCCTTAAGCTGTTCAAAGCAGAGTCCAACGAAGGAGTTGTATTTGACATTTTAATTTCTGTTTCTACTCTGCCAAATGGGCTTTGAGAGTTCTGCTTGTTGTTTTAAGGCCTTCCTTGAGAACTACTTTTTACTTTGTTACTTGTAGTTGAAATCTCTATTTTCCTTCAGGAGACCAGCTGGAACTCAGCCTGGAGAACACCTTCTTCTTCCATCTGCCTGTGGTGCTTCCATTTCAGTTTTCTCCTGGAAACACTTATGTTCAAAGAAGCAGAATACTCTTTTTTTTTTTTTTTTTTAATAGATCATTAATTTTTGGTGGAGCTCTTCCTGACAGAGGTTTTGCACATACCTCTGTCTTGGAAACAAAATTCTCTAATATGTGGGAATATTCACCAGAATTTCCATTGTTACTGAGAATAATTTGTAACATCCAAGCGGGGCAGTAATTTGCAGGCATAACTGATGGACCTTTTGTAGATAGTTCTCCCCAGGGATAACTGCCTGAGGATACACTTGGCTTTGCCTGCCATCCCTTGTTGTCATTTGTTAATATGAAAATACATTTACAAGTGAATGGCAAGAATCTGCTTCTCAAATGGGTAAAGGCACACTCCCCTTAGCCAGTAGTAAAGGGGTTGTTCTTCCTGCCCAGCTGGAACAGAAGGATTTAGATGCTTCAGTCACTGTGCTGGAATTAGGGAATCTTGAATGTTATCTTTTTGTCTAACCCACTGGAAAAAAAAAGATGTGTATTGAGAAAGTCTGTGCTTTAAGAGCTATAGCTCAAGGACATATTTTTGTTCCATCAGGAGAGGCAGCACCCTCTACCTGTCACATTTCTGGCTTCTCTTGGCTTTTTTCTTATAAATCAGGATTTATTAAGCCCAGTTTCTAAATTAAACGCTGCGTTTGCAGAAGAATTTTTTTGAATCGCTTCTTAGGGTTGATTTCTTGCCCTATCTTTTATCTGCTCATATTCTTCACCAATGGGACGTGTGGTTTTTGTATTACTGTGGTATCTGAGAACTCTGCTCATGGACTGGAGTCTGTTGTTCTCCATCCAGCAGGCGAAAGGCCTGTACTACAACACAGCTCTTGGTGGATGGAGCAGTTGCACAGTTTGGTAGAGTCTGAAGTGAGAAAGAGCAGAGCCCCTCTCAGAGTCTCTTCCAAGCTCGTAGCCTTTAACTTTTCCACTGAGGACACTGAAATGATGCCTTTCCTCTCCGTGTTCTCCAGGATTTACATCTTTTTAGAGGGATATCCTTTTGTTCAGAATGAGGAAGTTGCTGGTTTGTATTGAAGAAGCAGATGTTCCCAGAAATACGTTCCAGGGTATCTGCCTTGGGGGGTTTATGCACCCAGAATCTGTTTTACATCTCCAGTTATCCTTGCCCACAATTAGAGTTGTGTTAGAGTTTTCTAATTGATGTTTTTATTGATTTTTCTTATTGTATTGATAAAGGGATGGTGTTTTGTTTTCCCCCTTGTTCTTTTCCACCTCCAGTGTGTCAGTAAATAATCGGGGAAACAATCTCTGTGCCTGCCAGGTGAAAAAAAGGACTGGAGATAATGCATTTTCCTAGATGAGTAAAGGGCACCAGTGTCCATGGGATCCATCTGCATCCAAATGCAGATAAAGGAAGTGAACTTAAACACTCAATTAAAAATAAAATTATTTTGCAGCCCTGTTGGTTTGACAATAACAATAATGAGTTCTTACAGGGCTGACAGGAGCGGCAGGTGATTTATTGCAGGGAAGAGCAATAGAGAAAACCAGATGAGGAAATGGATTCAGGAAAAATCCTGGAAAACGTTGCTGCTGTAGTAGCACAGTGACCTTGGCCAGAAGAGGGTTTTTCTGTACTTTACTCATAGGAGCAGCTGATAAATGATTACAGGGATATAGTTTTGATAAGCATTTGGGAGTAATGGGATGCTCACAGGGTTTCTGGAAGGCTTTGTGACTCCCACTCCTTCTGGGTGGAGCCTGTTTCATTTGGGTTTTCTTGAGTCTGTCAAATGTTTAAAGTGTTTTGATGTGAAGAGTTCTTTATTGTTTTGTTTCTGTTTGCTTGCAGACAATGTTTGTGCTGCTTCAAGGAGTATAAACACCTGGAGATCTTTAACCAAGTAGTTTGTGCCCTCATTAACTTAGTGATTGCCCAAGTCCAAGCTCTGCGGGACCAGCTCTGTAAACATTGCACTATCAACATCGATTCCACATGGCAAGAGCAGAGTAACCACGAGGAGCCCTTGAATGTAGAAAGAGAGTCCCATGAAGAGGAAAATGGAGAAAGACAAAAACCTATAGAGAAAAAATTCGATTCTGCCAGAACTTGTCTCCTGCCCGAGGAGGAGCCTGCCAAGAACACGGATGCTTTTGGCTTGTGGAGCACTGATGAGAAGGAGAAGTTGCTGCTGTGTGTGGCCAAGATCTTTCAGATTCAGTTTCCTCTCTACACAGCTTATAAGCATAATACCCATCCCACAATAGAGGTATATCTGCTTTATGTCTATATTGAGTTATTTTGGGCAAGGTTCATAGTTCTAGGCTGTGTGTGTCTGGTGCTGCTTGCTCTCAGGTCCAGCTCTCCCCTTGTCTTCAGCACAACTTCTCAGAGGAACTTGACACATACTCTTACATTTTCTTTAAAATGTGCTGAGTTGTTATAGGTTGATAATGTTGGATGGAACTGTACACTGAGTTGTTGTACTGGTTAAACAACAGGAAAGCAAGAAGGGGACTAGAGCAAGGCCTTTCTTCCAGGAGGTAACCCTTTAATAGTTTACTAATTTCTTTGCCATCTCTGGTTCTGGAAGCAAAGTTTCATAAACTGGACTTTATGCAAGACCAAATGTGTTAGAACAGCTTATAAATTGACTGGAATAACTGAGCTCCGCACAATTAGAAGATGCGTTTGTTATAGCTACTGTCCTCGTTTTCCTTATTGTCTTCTGAAAAACAAACAAAAAAAATCAGAAATCCCGCCATGTTTAGTTCACAGTTTCTGGAATAAATATGATGGTGTTAACATTTCCTAGGTGAAAAAACTTATTTCTTGTAAAGGTTGGCTTTGAATCCGACTTGTGGCAGTTTAATAACAACGAAACTGTTCTTTTACAGTATTTGTGTGGAAAGAAGATGTACATTGAGCTATATAGAAAAAGCATAAGCAGACAGAGTTGTTTCAAATATATGTGTGTGGAAGAAGGAGACAAAGTTGGGATTTGTGGATGACAGGATTTGTGGATTGCAGGTTTCCCATCATTCTTTCTGACCTGCCTTTTAAACTTTCACACACATAAATTAATCTGCAGCTCAGCCTCTGCAGGGAGGAGCTGTAGAGGGCAGATCTGTCTTGTCAGTTAAAAGCAATAAATCAATGACTACTTAAGTGATTTATCCTCTGTGGGATACTGACTGAAGCCAGCTCCAGAGGAATATGGGATGAGCAATCCTGGAGCAGCTTTTCTATGTACAAGCACACTTGATTCTTTTAAATGACAATTTAATCTATTTTTTTTTCTTCTCTTTCAATTCCACTCCCAAATGATAAGAAGAAAATCTCTGAGTGCCTGATGGGATTTCTGTTTTACTTGGTGTGCAGCCTAAAAGTGATTTAGACCCAGATGTCACCTGCCATATTTGTCATGTACCTTTGTCATTTTTTGGGAGGGAGATTTTTTTGTCTCAGCATCAAGAATTATTCTCACAAACTCATGTTTTCTATATTTAGGAAGCACAGGGATTCTGTTATTCTAAAGCTGTGTTAGACATTTTAATGTCAAAACTTTTTGCTCCTGTGAGTAACTCTCTGAGGTTTAGAATTTCGTTTGGGATTTCAGGAGGTTTAGAATTTGATTTTGGATTTCAGTCTAAAGCACAGCACTTAAATTGAGACAAGTTGTTAGTCCCAGTAAAAAAGGGGAGCACCTTTTGTTGTAAATCAAGCTTGGTCTCAGTCCTCAAGAGATCGTAAAATTAAAATCCCTGTTTGAACTGTGTTGTCTATACTTGGTGAGTTAAACAGATCCCTGGACAGACTAAATCTGCCAAGAATTTCTTGGGAGAAGCTGCTGTAGCTCTTCCTTTCCCTCTAAGCATTTCTTTTGCCCTGGAAGAAGGGCAATTTGCTGATGCAAAGCAGACTCCAGTCTCCACCCTGACTTCAGAAATTCCCTGTTCCAGATTCTTGGGGTGAATTTGCCCCATTTCATGGAGTCATCACATCCAATGAGGTTTGACTTCGCCTAGGAGTGACCAGTTGGTCTGTCAGTTAAAAAATATCCAATGTAAGGCTTTCCCACAGTGTTATTCCACGGGCAACCAGTATTCCTCTTGTCCTTTGCTCTGCACACACCTCCAAAGTCTTTGTTCTCAATAGCAGCAGACAAGTCTTGAAGTCTAATCCTCTTATCAGGTGCTTGCCAGAGCCACGTTACACTTGGCTGTCTCATGGAGAAGGAAAGCATCCTTGTGGAAGTAGTAGGAGGTTTTCCCTGGTCTAGGAGTTCATGAAGACCACGACAACTGAACACACCTTTTGCTTTTGTTAAAATCTCCAAATGTTTTTGGTGCCCAGAGAGGCCTTTGTGTCTATTTTTCGTCCTAAACAAAATTAATTCAAAATATCTTTTTATAAATGCCATTGGTTGTTTTTTTTTTGAGAAATGTTCATGCTTTGAAGTGAGTTACATTTTTTGGATTTATGGGATATTTTTAAGAGCTCTTGCATGCAGGGTAGTTGAAGACTGCATGCCCTGTTCTTTTCATACTTTGTGCAGCACGTTTAAGACACTTCAGAGGAAGGAAAAATCTTTAAAAGGAGGCTCTTAAAATCCTGTGGAAAGAGAAGTGACAATGTAAAGTGAACTCCTGAACTTTGCAGTGTCTCAGAATGAACATGGAATCCAAAGGGAGTTACCTGACCATGGAACAATTCTATGGGGTGAAATGAAAGAGGGGAAAAAAAAATCAGTTGGTGTCTGTAGTTCCCTGTTTGGAATCTTGTGCTCTCTGCTTCTCCAAGTAAATATTTTCACCCAGTGCCGCCCCTTGCCATGGGCAGGGACACCTTCCACTATCCCAGGTTGCTCAGACACCCATCGAGCCTGGCCTTGGACACTTCCAGGGCTGGGGCAGCCACAGCTTCCCTGGACAACCTGTGCCAGGGCCTCCCCACCCTCACAGGGAGGAATTTTTTCCTAATATCCAATCTAAACCCACCCTCTTTCAGTGTGAAGCCATTCCCTCTTTTCCTGTTGCTGGAGGGCTTTGGGACAACACTATCCCTGCCTGCCTTGGTACAAAGTCCCTCTCCAGCTTTTCTCTAGCCCCCTTTAGGTACTGGAAGGCTGGAAGATCCCATGAAGTGATGGTGGGGTTTAATGCCACAGGAGATTCCCATGAGGAATTCTCTTATTTCCTGATACATTGGAGCTTCAGGAGCTCTCAGGCTGTTCTGTTCCACATCTGCAAGGACAGAAGTCACATTTCCAGGCTCAGTCTCTCAACTGCAGCGCTTTTACAAGACTTGTCCGACAGCCCTCCCTGAGCTTGTGCTTCCTGCATTCCAAGAACTAGAGTTGACTTGACAACAGGTCTGTGTTTTATTGAAGAAACCTAATGGAATTTCTCACACTCTCTCTGCAGTTTTCATGAGCAGAGCACTGAACACCTTTCCCTGATGCTTAAAAACACACCACCTACTGCCTTCAGAGCTGCTTTAAAAATAACTGCTGGAGTATCACGAGTTCAGGCATGACTTGGAGTTCAGCAGGAGGAAAAGAAAAAGGAAAAATAAATGCTTAGCTATAATATGAGCATATTGAATAATTCAAAATGTTTGTATCACACTTAATCCATCCAAAATTGCTTGCCTCCAGCATCCTCTGGTACAGTTGGAAGCTCACTCCTACACAGCTATTTAAAATATATGCAGGAAATTTCACTTAAAAACTGAACTTTCTGTTCAACTTCCATTTGATTGGTGGCTGTCAGTACTGGAGGGATGGGAAGAGGAATTTGTATCCATGGCAATGTCGTGTTTTACAGTCCCATTTTATACCTGCAGTGCCCTTTTGCCCCCAGCCACATGCACCAAATACACAATACGTGTTACAGCCCTAATAAAGAAACTTCCTGCTCTTTGTTGCCCAACAAGTGGCTGTTGTGGGCATTTCAAAGAAAAGCCATTTCCCCCAACCCTCTTCAGTTTAGTGCTTCTAGAAAACAGATTTCTGGTTGCAGCAATAGGGTGATACAATCCCTTCCCCATCTTGGCTTAATCCTGCAAGAGTACGATGCTTCCTTTTGATGATGTGTTTTGTTATATATAAAAGTATATAGTAGTTGAAGCTCGAGAATTTTAATATTCTGCTGGCAGTGAATAATTTGACAGTTTTAACCCCTTAAATCGTGAATGCAGGGTTGTAGGACATCCTGCATTTCATTCAGGTGTTTGCATGTGTGTCTCATCTTCATGGAGGAGTTGCCTTCCAGAGTACCTGGGTTGGTTCTGCTCTGTGTGCCAGATTCCCCCTTTGCCGAAAAAATTGGGGATCTGAAGGGGGTGGGATTGTAGAATAATCTGATAATCTGGGTGTTGAGAGAGCCGCTGAGATGTTCTCAGAAGTGTATCTTTGTGTACTTATATCTGCTTCTTAACAAAGTAAAAACTGTGGAAAAATGTGTTTTGGAATGTAAATGTGGAGCAAAACATCTGTCTTCCTCTGAATTAGGAGTTTGATATTTTTCTGTGAGGTGCCAGTGATACCTGGGAATGGTCACCTGTTTACAAAAATGGTTTTTTGTTCTAGAAATGTGTTTTTATTACTCCAGTTAACTCTTTTTTTTTTGTTTCTTTTTAAACAGGATATTTCTGCTCAAGAAAGCAATATATTAGGGGCGTTCTGTGATATGAATGTAAGTTATCCAAGGAACTTAAAATAACCTTTGCCTTCATTTGTTACACTAATTGGATGACTTAATGGCTCTAATATTGATTGTTAAACTTCTTCTTTTTTTATATTTTTGTAGGATGTAGAAGTCCCCTTGCACCTGCTCCGTTATGTCTGTCTGTTTTGTGGAAAAAATGGCCTTTCCCTCATGAAGGATTGTTTTGAGTACGGGAGCCCCGAGACGCTGCCCTTTCTTATAGCACATGCATTTATCACCGTGGTCTCCAATGTAAGTATTCCATAGGAATTGTTCCATGCTGAACATGGAAAGGAAGTCTGGAAGGATTCAGGGATAAGAAAGGCTGGAAGATTGTTCCCTGTTGGGAGATTGTGGGGTTTGCTCACTGGGCGTTTCAAGGGGAATAACTCCCATCATCCAACCCCTCCATAGCTCCTGAAGCACCACCCAAGGAGAGGGTTTTTTTCAGATTTCTCCCTCAATATGAAGATTGTAACAACCCCACAAGAAACTTAAGACAATATTTGTCAGAGGTCATTTCTATCCCTGAAATTGTGCTGTGGAAATACTTTGAGTTCCTCAGGATATTTTAAGTTTTTAGCTCTTTGTATGAGGCACGAATGGAAAGCCTGTGGATTTCTTTGGAATTTCTGGGATTTTTATATCATTACAGATATTTCTATTATTTATATTATATTATTTGCCGCATAGAGGGGATCATCTTTTATTCTCAGTTTGAGAATGCACATCCTCCAACATCTCTGTGGTTTGAAATTGTAATGATTTTTGACTGATGGAATTACAAACTGATTTCAGTGGGGATTTGAAGATTGGGGATGAAAATAAACCCCAGACCTGAAGATGGATGTATGAAGGATGTATGGTGTAACGTGAGGATATGAAGTTGTGCCCTTTCAGGTGGAAGTTACATATGGGCAAAAAGGAAACCAGGAGTTTGTTGTACCTTGTAAGAAGAGAGTTCAATATCATTTTGACACTGCTGGCTATTTTAAATCCTCGTTTTTCAATAAGCATTCTGCCTGCAAATCCCATTTCCTGCATATCCCATCCCAGTGCAACTGCTTTTCTTCTTTGTCCTTTTTGAAATCCTTCTTTTTCTCCACAGAAGTTGTTTATTTTCTTGATTCTTAGTGACGTGCCCTTAACCCAAAATACTTCTCATCAGACCTTTTCCGTGCAGACAATTAGTTGGCAACTTTGCATTTATCTTTTCTTTTCTAGTAGGTGACACATTTAGCTCTTTCTTGGAGCTATTTTAGATAAATTCCATGGTTAAACCTGCCAGATAAAATGAAATTCATCCAAACCATAACCAGAAAAACTGTTTCTTCAACCTCTTCCAGCATTGCAGCTCTTCCCGTTCAACCAGCACCTCTCTTTTGAGCTCTTTGCTGGCAAATCTGTCAGTTAGGGGAGAAGTGTTGGAAAAAAATTAGATTTAGATTTTATCTTTCAGTTCGCTACAGAAAGTATAAGATGTTGTTTTATGTGTAATTAATGTGCCTTGTTCATCCACTTGCTGCATTTTGGTGTCACACTGTACTTGTTAGCACTGCTTCTGACTTTCAAATGCAATATATTTATTAGATCCAAATGAGACAGCAATTTTTTTTTTTTTATAAAATACATTTTACCTTGCCAGTGTTAATATTTTTAAAAATATTTCTTTACTTCTGTAATGATGATTTTAATATAATGTTTCTCTTTCTTTGGTGTTTATATCCTTTCTTTGTATAATTCATATAACGCAGGTAAGTGTAAGTATTTCAATAAATGTTGTAAAGACTCCTTGGAATATCCAGGCTGAAATTTCTTTTCAGGTCTGTAAGATGAGTGAGTTGTTCAGCCACTACTTTAAATGCAATTTTTTCAGAAATACCATAGTGTGGATGAACCCACGAATCTCTCACTAAAAAGTGAGGCTTAGTAATGGGCTCCAGGATGTAGAAGAGATTAAACTGGAAATAAGAAACTGAAGTCACCCAGTAACATTCCATTTCTAGTAGACAAGACTTCATGGTCTTCTCAAAAAAACTTGCAGAGAAGTGAATGAGCTACACCTTGTTCTGTGCAGGGTTTAAACCTCACATCCATTTTACTGTGTGAAACTCCAAAAGCTGAATCAGAAGTAAAAGTATCTCAGAAGTATTGAGAGATGCTCTACCCTTCTGAAACTTGAGAGCAGAACAGGTGCAGTGAACGCTTTGTCTTAAAAGCAACTGGAAGCAAAAAAAAAGTTGAGGATTTTTAATGTAATTTGATATTTTATCATGTTTTGGGTGCTAGTTGGTGCCATATTAGATATATATGCTATTTTATGTTATTTAAAAATAATTTAATATTTGAATATTTGACATATTTGAGTCCATGATGAAAATTATATTTTCATTTGTAACATGTGAAATGATCCTTAAACTGAACTCTGAGGCTGAGGGTTGTATGTAATGCAAGTGCACAGATGTATAAAATGGCTTTAAAAGTTGGAATTGATACAGACTAAAAACTGCTGTGAACAGTGAAAGCCACAAGAACAAAATGATGAAGCCACTTCACACTTTTCTTTCACAAAGAAATACATTTTCTTTGCTGTTTCCCGCTGGGGAACAGAGCACACTGTGTTAAACATCAAATTGTGTAAATACAATGGTATCTTTGTCATCCCTGCAACTCCCTGTCAAAATGTTATTGAATTCCTATTTCCAGCACAAGCATCTTCTGGTTGCACTTTGTATCTTTGGGATGTTTGCATTTTTCCCCCCTCTTGAGGTTGCCAGTTGGATCAGAGGCTTCTTTCAAGTGGGGGCTTTTTTTTTGCCAGGTGAAAATTTGGCCGGTTTGTTTTGCAAAGCATGTTCTGTTGTTGCACTGTAAAAAGTAAGTCTGCAGGTAACTTTTTCCAGAACTGACTCAAAAAGTTACTTGGCTAATCATGGAAATGCTGATAAGCAATGCTAGTGATGCACTTTTATACCAGCCTAATATCCTTCTCTCCTGGCAAGGAGGAGGATGTGCGTTTTGTGCATTCAGGATTGAATTCTTTGCCACTGGTGCAAGAAATCCTGGCTAAGATGAACCACTGTTTTTAAGGCCAGAGGTGGAGGTGCAGATGGCCCTGAGTGACAGTGTTGGCTTTTCACCAGAGTTGTGTGTGCACATGATTAAATTTACCTGGGTAGGGAAGAGCTGCTGCTGTTTCATCCCTCCCCTGGCACAGTAGTTGCCTCTCTGTAACAGGTTTAACTGGATCCCTGCTCCTGTTTGAAATGCAGATGGGAATCCTGACTTGGCCTGTGGAAGTGGTTTGGTTGGTCCTTTCCCTCACAGAGGTGCCCAGTAGCTGTTTAAGGGTGGGGTTTTTTTATTCTCTGGATATATTTTCTTCCTGCATTTTCTTTGCAAAGGTGGTAAAGGGGAGGATGGCAAATATGAGAAATGCAGACGTGGTGGTGAAAAACCTGGGCTTAATCGTCGCTTGTAAAACATTATTGTATAGGATATATAAGCCCTAAGAAGCAAAACACCGACGAGTCAAACAATGTTACTTGATTGAGGAGTGATTTGCAAGGAACAGAAAGAATGGAATAATGTTCTTATAGACTTGAAAAGAAAAACAAAAAACCACAGGGCTGAGTAGCAGTTTTTCCTACTGAAGAAAACACAGAAAATAAAAAAATGAGGCACTGAGCAGTATGACACTCTTTATACAAAGTGTATGTTTTCCAGTTGACAAGCAGGAAAGATGCAGGTCCCGTTTTGAAAATTAAAAAATGAAGAGGTTGAAGTTGAATGAAAAACACCAAGAAAACCCTTCTTTAAAAGTGGGGTTGCAGGTGCAAATGTACCAGCAATATTTCTTTTTTTTTGCCAATCTCTTTGAATGTCATTCATGAAGTTTTTCTCTCTTTCTGTGTTTGCATTATAGATCAGAATATGGCTACACATCCCTGCTGTCATGCAGCACATTATACCCTTTAGGACTTACGTCATCAGGTATGTTTTTATTTGCAGACTTTTTCTGGTGGGACTTTTGGACATTGCAAAGAGACTTTTAGTTGGGCAGGTTGTTGCTCTGTCTGTACCATTTCAACAAGGAGAGTTAAAGTGACATTTGGAGTTAGTTTGGGCAGCTCTTTACATCCCTCTGATTTCAGATCAATCAGATGAATGCCATTAAAACATTCTGAGTGTGCCATCCTGACAGGTTGTGTCAGGTTCAGTTGTGACACAGTCTCGGTGTGATACCTTCATCAAACTGAACATAAAATTTACAGTGAGGTAGAGGAGCAATTTCAGATCCCGAGTTCTAACACCACTTCACATTCTGATGTTCTGCATTTCTAGCTGGCAGGAACTGAAGTGTGAGCAAAAAGTCTGCTCACACTTTTATGTATCTAAATATATCCAGTCCCAAAGAGTTTTTTTAGAACTGCCTGTCATGAAAAACCCTTTCAAATTAAAGTACTTGAGTAGATATTTAATTACACAAGTGATTTGTTTTCCTTGGGTTTCTCAGGACGATAGAAACAGTTCAGTGAGCTGCTGATGGAACTATCTGTGTGTGTATCTGCCTGGAGGTGAAGGGGTGTGGTCTAAGGAGCTAATTCTCCTTCCAGTGGGCCCACAGCTCCTCCAAGGCTCTGGAGTTCCTGTAACTGTGATATTAGGAATGTGCTTATCCTAGTCATAGAAAAAAATGTGCCTTTAGACATTATATTGCCTTAACCGTTCCAGTAAAAGATAACACTCAACAAAAATAATGACACTGACAACAAATAAGTTCACAGAACACTGAGACTGAGAATTATATTTCATATTTTAAAATGTTCTTGATGCATTTTGCCTGTAACAATTTAAGTGCTGGCTTGTCTGTCAGTCTGTCTTGCTGTAACACGGTCCCTACCGAAATGATACCAGCACAGACAAGAGTATTTTGATCTTTTATTAAAACCCGTCACTCTGGAGTTAGACTCCAGCCATGTGCACTCCTTTAATTGCTGATGTGTTATCTTTGAAATCTTTTAAAGGTAATTATTAATCATGAAGCAGCTTAGAGAGGGCAGGCAGAGGATCTTCAAGTTCTCGTCTTCTACATATTCCATTAATGGCTCTTTGTGTACCTGGGAATTTGGTCATGAGCTTTACCTGTCTTCTTGGAATAGATGGAAATTAAAAAGAGCATCAACAATTAAGGATCAACAATTAGAATTAGGCTGATAAGAAGGAACTTACTTGAATGAGACACATCCTGTGGTTTTTCCTGGTAATCCTTGCTTGTTATCCTGTATTTTTAGATTTTTAAAACATTTTCTGTTTTCTAACTGTGGGTATAATTGGGGTCACTGGAATGAATGGAAGGGTTTTTTCGTTGGGTTCTCCTCGTGTTTTCCCCCTTACCCAGTAGAGGATTTGCATCTGATTTGAAATGTGATTTGTCAGCAGCTTCTTTCTATAAATAATGCCCTTGATGTCTGTCCACAGAATTTACAATATATTCCTTTCAATCACAGCGGGAATATTGACACAGGATACATCTCTGGAAAACACAGTTTAGAGCAGGAAGGGGGGTGTTCTCCCAGTTGCTGTTTTTCACAGCCTAATCCTGAGGGGATCTGGGATTTCTCAATGTTATGAAATCCAAATCTTTTTGTGGAGGAGCAGGACCTGAAGCTCTGGAGGCCACAGAACCAAAATAACCTCCAGTGCTGCACCTTTATGTGGGGCAGAAGTGAACACGCCTTTAGGAAGAGATGACTTCCCTTGTGGGTGCAGCTCACCCCACGTGGCTGTTGAGCTCACAGATCTTGTCTGAGCAGCTTGGGTCTCTGGGTCTCCATCTGCTCTTCACTTTAGGAAAGCGCTAAAAAAAAAGCAAACCCGGTCCTGGGCACAGCAGCACAACACCTTTGAAACAGATCCTGCAGAGCTGCTGCTGCTCTGCAAGCTAAGGGGGGGCTTGGAGGGGGGTTTGGTCTACAATGAGCTCTGGGGGCTCTGGCTGACTCAGTTTCAGTTGCTGCTCATGGAGAGTCCTTGCAAGAACTTCATTTTGGGGGTCTGAGCAGCACAAGCAGCAAGAGAGAAGAGAAATCTACCCGAGGGGCATCTTAGCAGCATCTTTTATCAGCTGAGGTTTCCCTTTCTGTCCCTGTAAGTGGTTATTTCTACCAGAAGTGGATGAAGTGAACAGCAAAGTGTGTATTTGTGTAGAGGAGACCACTGCTGGAATTTGCAAAGATCATGAACACAACCCTGTCATTGCTGCTACTAGAAAAAGGCTAATAAATCTGATTTTCTGCCTGGGGAATGGGGCACTGGCATTCACATCCTGCCTCAGAAGGGGCTGTGTCTTCATGCAGTTTAGGAAAGAAAGGATGGACATGAATTGAAAATGGCACCTTTCAGTAGGGAAGCAAAGTGATTTTGCTCTCCTCAGAAGGAAGTTTTTACTGATCTTAGCACCTCAGAATTCTGCATTTCAAATTGTAAAATCATCATAAAGAAGGAAGAGAGACTTAGAAAAGTGGCTCCAGACAGTAAGTCATGACTTACTGCAATTATAAATGAGGGCAAGTTGGTGATGATGTCTCTTTCTGAAAAAAGACATTGGTTCCATCTGTCTTCCACCTCAAGACCAGAGCTGGGAGAGGCTTTGCATTGCTCAGACATGGAATGTCTCCAGAGAGCAGCAGAAGCTCTAAACAGCGGTGTTTGGAGGACACTGTTTTTTTCAGGGGCAAAACTGTTGCTTGAAAGTGCCTTGGATAGTTCTGTCCTTTAGAAAGAAGACAACCAGCAATGAAACCCAGTTTTATGAGAACTAAGAGATGAAGTTGTATGTCTGATACTGTAAATGCCTCTGTGAAGCACCAAAAAAGTGCTGGATAATAAGGAAAAGACCTAAAATCCTTCTTTGGAAGGTTTGACATCCCCTACTTAATGTTGCTGTGGTAAAATCTGAGAGCTCTGACCAGTTCTAACCCTTCCTGCTCCCCTCCCCTTCTCTCTCATCCCTGTCTCCTGCTTCAGGATGGATCCTGAGAGATTTTTTTGCAAAGGATTCCTGTGTCTGGCCCAGTGTGGGAGAAGCAGAGCATTCCATGCTGGAGCACATGGAGAGGAGATTGCAGGTGGCAGTGGCTGCTGTGGCACGGGGCACACACAGCGCTGGCACCTGCAGGCAGTGGGAGCTCCATGCAACTGTTGATCCACATAGAAAATGCAGTTAGGAGAATTCAAGTTACTCTTCTGCTTAAAAAGATCCTCCTTAAGAATTCCTTAAAAACATTCTCCTTAAGAATTTGGTTTTTAAGGGAGTGCCCAAGACCACTCATTGCTCCTGCACGTCCCGAAGAACTCTTGCCCGTGAGCCTTGAAGGTTTTAATCACAAAATATATTTACCTCCACCAAAAACTCTGAAAGTATAAGGGGTGGGTACAAAGAATAGATAAGTCAGAAGACAAAACCCAGACCCTGGAGTGAATTCTTGCCATCGCTGAAGAGCCCTGACTCATTCTGCTTAGGTGCCCTTTTGCTGCTGTGGTCCCGAGGAGTCGTATTAAGGGAAAAAAGATGATTTCACAGCTGAGTCGTTGAAGTCCTGAAGCATAAGATGTTATTGTAAGCCCTACATTAGCATGGAGCTGCATGTTTAAAACTGTTGATTAAAACTGAGCTCTGTCTGTGCCCAAATTGAAATAGTTTCAATCAGCTAAAACTGATTTAAAAAAAAAATTAATATGTATGTATATGTGCTGTTTAAATGTAGATAACAGATATTAATTGATTATTTTAAGTATGCCAGGCTGGCAGGACAAGTCCTGTACATAAGTGGGATATCCTTTATGTGTATGTGTAAAAAGAGGTATGTTTTAGTCTTACAGAAGTCTCGTTCAGGCAAAAATTTGAGATGAACCAGATTCCACAGGTCCTGGTGTCTCATTCATCTCTTACTCCTTTCAGCCTTAATGCTCCTCAGGATCAAACAGATAAAAATGCAGGAATTAAAAAAATAATGAAGGGCAGAATGGAAGCTATTATTAAGCCATTATGTGAGTCAGTCACACCTTCCCATTTAGATACTTTATATACTGTTCCAGCTCAGAGATAATACCAGAACCACCTCGGTGGTGGGAAGGGTGACAAGGAGGGGAGGAGATAAAAAATTTACATTGATAGAAGGAGAGATATGGTCTAGGGTTTGGGGTTTTTTTAATAGGGAGATTCACATCATGTATGGATGATGTGAAGAGAATAAGTAGGGAACAGTAATTCACAGGTTTTTAAAAGAAATGTCATGCAATCGTCACATTTAAGAAGTGAAAGGAGTTTGTTTTCCATGCAAATGTGATTGTCAAACAGACTGGCACAGGTTAATGAGAAAGCCGCAAGTATAAATAGAAAGAGAGAAATGAATTCACAGGAGTGGATGGGTTCATCCATTATTTTATATAGGGGATAAATATTTAATCTGCTTTTGGAGTGGCTATTTTGGGTTAAACAGACCTTTTGCCTTGCTTCAGGATCCCTGTTCTTACTGAGGCAATTCACAGTGGGTGTTAATTGCCAGTGCCAGCTAAAGAGTTCTTTTTGGTCAATAATAATATTACACTGGTAAAAACATAACATGGAGCCAGTTCACTGGTCCGGGTGGGTTCAGGCCGCTCTGCCTCTGCACAGTAAAAAAGGAGGCTTGGCCTACTCTGCAAATTTCCATGATTTTAATCCCGGTAATAAAGATATGATCACGTTTGATTTATGACCAGTGGAGTAGTGCCAGTAAGTTCTGTAGCGGAGCCACAGTTACACTTCTAAGAGAAGTTTGAAATCTACTTTTTTACTGTGCTTGGTTGGGACAACCCAGTTGTGTTAAAAACCTGGGCTCTGTTGTAGCAAGTAAATCATGCTCTGTTCTCTGTACCTTTCTTTAGGGTTCTGTAGCTGTGAAAATGCATCTACAAGTAGTTAAATTTATTATAAAACGCAATTTTTAAAAAAACACTCAATGGTATTATAATACAGAAAAAGTGACACAAGTCTGATTCAGGTAAAAAATGTGGATGTAGTGTGAATTTTATATAAAAAACAGGATTAGAGTGATAATGTCTCATTAAAATAAGAAATGTTTTGTTTTATAAACTGAATTATTGTAGTTTCTTCACCGAACTTTGTAGTGTGAGGAAGATTTCATGTTACAGAAGTCTAGTGAAGCCACCAAACCCCCTTGCTTCTGTTTATGGAGGTGTGTCCACTCCCACCTCTCCAGTGCATAAAGCACCTTTCTCTGGCCTTCTTAAAAGGAGGAAATTCAGATCACGTGTTTGGACATCTTTGAGATCTTCAGAAATCCTTCAGGAAACTGTTGAATCTGCCTTGATGTGCATTATGGACCTGGAAAAGCCCTGGGGACCAGGACTGATGGCAGTTTGCATATCAAAATAGGAAGATCAAAATTGCTGGTAGTTAGAGAATCATAGAATTGTTAAGGATGAAGAGCATCTCTTAATATCATCAAGTCCAACCATTAAGCCAGCACTGCTATGTGGGAACTGAAACACATCCCAAAGTGCCATATCCACACATTTTTAAACAATTCAAGGGGATGGTGACTCCTAAATCCCACCTGAGCTCTGAGAAATCCTTGTACCTGCTTGTCACGGCCAGGCGTGGCAGCTTCATTATGGCCTCTTGTTTTTTCATTCAGTCTCTCTCCTGTAAAATAAACCCGAAATACTTCAGTTCCTTTTTGAGCCAGCTGAGGTTTGAAGGAGGTGCAGGATGTTCCTTTTTCTCTGGGTGGTGTGCAGGACCCAAACATGGCTGTTTGCAGTGACAAAGCACCCCCAGCCTGTGTTTCCTGACACAGGCCAGCGCATTTCCCCCTCAGTGTAGCTGCTACCACCTTGGTTAGGCCTACCTGCAGGTTAAAGGCAGGTCACTGGGGCTGCTTTGCTGCTGAACCTTCTCACAGGAGTGTTCCCTCCTCCTTCCCACTTGGCTTCTGGTTACAAATCATAGCACAGAAGCAGCATTTTCTTGCCAGGATCTGATTTCCCAGCTAATCTCAGTGAAGGATCTGGTTGCCTTGGCCTGGAATGGTCCCTTTTTTGTCCTGCCATTACTTATCTGTGATCCTTGTCATCCATCTCCAGTCCGGGATTATTTGCACTGGAGTCTCTTTTCTCTGTTTGACAGTGTTAAGTATCATTTAAGTGTGTTTATTTTAAGGCCTCTACACAAGAGCTGTGAAAAAGAGCCTTAATCTAAATAAGAAGCAGGGCCTGTAGTTTTGCTTTTTAAAAAAAAAAAATTACTGATGTTTATATGATGTAAATGCAAAGGAATTGTGCATAAATCCAGTTAAGTGTAGTGTAATATCTCTTGTGTTTTTTAAAAGATTCATGCATCTCTTTGGCTGTTCTCCAAGGACAGATCCAGGCTTGGGCTGTCAAACAAATGGATTTTTAACGGGTTTCTATGTAGTGAAATCTAGTTTGGATGTAGCTGCAACTTCAAAACACTGAAGTACAGCAGAAAAAATTAATTATGCTCGCGTTGCCTGCCATCCTTAGTGGCGTCCAAACGAGTTCAGGAAAGCTTTGGTTTAAATATTTTTGTATTACACATTCAGGTTAGGAGAAATTCTTAACTGTGTTAGTGTTTTACAGTGGAGATTTTCTGTGTCTCAGTTTTGTAGTTGCTTAGGTAAGACTCAAGTCACATTGGATTTTATAAATCATGATAAAGTCGGGTTTTATAAATGATTATTTCTTATACCTCCGTTCAACTTTGTTGTGCATGCTGACGTGACCCCTCATCTGAGGTGATTGCAGTAGGACAAACCAAGCTGTTTAAAATTCTTTACCAATTTATTGACTTTTAACAATTTTCTGCATAATTCTGTTTGTCCTTGGTGTTTTTTTTTTTTTTAATCATTACCAACTTTTATAATAGTGTTTTAAGGCTTAGTACTCTTAGAGCTATTGGAAATATGTCTTTGCCATAATCAAGGTGGTGTTCCAAGAATGTTCCAGTTTGAATCATACCCCTTTTTTTGTTTGTTTGTTTGTTTGTTTTTCCCTTTCATTTGTGATTTATTCCAGGTATTTATGTAAACTGTCAGACCAGGAGCTACGACAGAGTGCAGCCAGAAACATGGCAGATCTCATGTGGAGCACAGTGAAAGAGCCCTTGGATACAGCCTTGTGCTTTGATAAAGAAAGTCTTGATCTTGCCTTTAAGTACTTTATGTCTCCAACTCTAACAATGAGATTGGCTGGGCTGAGTCAAATAACAGTAAGGACTTTTTAAAAATATAAATAATACTTAGAAAACCTGTTTCTTGTTGGGTTTTAGGCTTTTTTTTTAATGTGTGAAAACAGCAGAATGCTCTTCCAAGCAGGAAATTATAGTGAATGTATGGTGAATATGGGGATCACTGAGAGCCAAGTCCGAGGGATGGCTGAGTCCTGCACCGTATGGAGCTGTATCACATTACCTGAACAATTGTCATGCTAAACAAAACCCTTATAACCACGTTTTAGGACAGCTGTGTTGAAGTGAAGCCCCTGGACATGGTGAAATCTGTTGTTTGGAAAGGCTTTCAGCGTGTTTCCACTTTTACCTTTGCAGTGTGTTGACTCCCCTGCAATTAACTTCTGCTTTGTGTTGTCCATGCCTCATTTTCCTCTTTGTTTAGTCTGGTTCCCTCTGCATTAATTAGCAGAAGACTGAATTGAAGAGGTAAATATAGAAAATAGAAAAAAATTAAAACCAAAGTTCCCCCCTTCTTTCCCTTTCCCAGGGAAATGCTCCAGGTCAAGACATGTTTGGGCATCCTTTGTCTGTCAGTGCTTCCTCCATGTGTGTTATAAACATAGAAAACAGGAGAGCAAAAGGGAAGTTTTTAATTCATCTGGGCCTTTTCAGTTTTGTGTTTCAGTTTTATGTTTTCTAAACACATTTGGCCTTCTCTGTTCTAGATGTGATATCACTGAGGAACTCTCCTCCTCACTGCCTCTAAATACAAATTCACTTAATTTAGATTTTGCTCCTCACTATATTTATAGATAAAAGTACTTGCAATTGTTTTAATAAATGGCAATTTAAAGTAGCCTGTAAGTACCCCCAATCATATTATTGCTGGGTTTTAACCAAAGTAAATACTTAATTTGCACAGGTATGTGACCTCAACTAAGTTCTAAAGAAAAGTCTGTGAACGCCATCCACTCAGTGTGATTGGTTTTAAAATGAATTTCCGATGTTTGCTTAGTTCCAATTACATTAGATTTCAATTTCTAAAAGTAGTTTCTTTTGGTTTTATCTGATTCTCCTTGTTAACTACCAGTGCATGTCTTTTTGTGTATCCTTGCCAGAAGAAAGTCTGAAAATAAAGATGCATTCCATGGTTAATTTTTTCACACACATTGTTCATTTAGGGGAGTGTGACATTGTGGGATTTTAAGGAATGATGTGTTTTCACCTGTTATGATTGACAAATATTACTGTAAAAACAGACACATATTACCAGAACCAAAATTTTACAATATTTTTAGACTAAGGCTAATAGCTTTCAGCTTGTAAAATGGAAAATTGGATGCTAATAACTTACTGAGGCTTTTTTTTCCATGTGAATAGTCTCTAAAACTGCTCTGGAACACTGAGACAATTTATTCTTCTTTCTCATTCATATTATAGGAAGTTTTATTTTTCTTGTTTCTCTTTCATTTCATCTTCCAGTCATCTGTTGAGGTGGTTCAGCTCCAAAATATCCTGTTGTCTCTCTGCTTTTCCCTCACAAATAGGATTCTTTGTTCTCCTTCCAGTTATAGATGTGCCTGCGTACATGAAAATGAACCCCCAGAACTATCTGCCCTTTTTCACTTTTCCAGCCCCTTTTGGTTTGGTCCTGTCCTTTGGTGTAAACACAAATTCAACACTCTCAGGCTTTTCCTGAACAAATTCAGTGCAAAACTTGCACAGGGCATGTTTATTCTTCCCTCCTTAGTTTCCTAGATGGGGATTTTAATTGCCTCTCCTACCTGGGCCTGGAGACAAGAGCAGGGAGATGCCTTTTTTTGCTCAGCTTCCTTTGCTGAACACTTTCCACCTTTGTGTATCTCCCAACCAACACATTTGTGCTGCATTCATTGAGTGTCTGGGCACAGGTGTCTTTAGTGTCTTAGAATGTTCCATAGATGGTAAAAAAAAAAAAAAAAGTAGAAGTATTTGATTACCTCTGGCATTTCATGGAGACAAAGCCACCCATCAGGAGGTGCGTGAGGGGAAGGTGATGTGACCCTGTCCCACATGTGCTTTGTTTTGTGCTGCTCTGTCAGAGGTCTCAGAGTTTACTTGAAGAGAGTGTAAAAATTGCTTGCAAAACCCACTGTGGAAAAGAACATCTTTGTCAGAATTCCTGTGGAGAAGGACTTTATGTGGGAAATGTTGATCAATGTGTACCCGTGGATTTAAAATCCGTGACAGTGACCGTTCAAAACTCTTGTCACTCTTTGAGCCCTTGCAGAACATTTTAATTTGGGGCACAGATCTTCAGAAAAGCCAGTGAGCTTCCACTTCTTTGTCTGACCGATTCTAATTGACCATAACACTTTCTTCCTTAAGTTCTTTCTATGTTTTTCCACTCCTAAATACGTTTCATTTGAAAGTGCCAGTAACTGGTGTATTAATAATTGCGTAATCAGGCTCTGATGTCTCATTAATTTCAATGCATATTTTCGGTTTGGTTTCTTCAAAACCATTTTTTCCGATGAAAATTGCTGCGATTAGATAGGAATAAATCTTTGCGTAAAGACTTGAGAAGATCACTGAATTCACCTGAATCACAGAGTGCCTGTACCAGGCTCCTTTCAAGGAAGGAGTAAATATTTTGACAAAGTTGTGCCACAAGTTTAATTTGAATTTCCGAAATTCACCTTATTGTGCCTTTAATTTTTTTGAAAACAAGATGCCAAATAAGATGTATTGCATAATTTTAAATATTTTTAAAGATACCATGTACGTGGGAAGAATTGGATACTGAGCCATCTCTGTGTCTGGAAAGTTGATGCTGAGGAAGTGGAAAAGAGATGCGAAACTTTAACAGGCTTTTTTTTTTTTTTTAACCTTATCAGTTCAGGCACCTTTGAAAGCTTCATTTCATATAAAAATATATGGCTTTCATTCTCCAGTTTAATACTTTCAACACCGATAATGAAATGTTTGTTGTTGTAGTAAATGTTACAGTTGTGAGGCTTACCCTAAAACTTCAGTTCCCAGAGTGTTTGATTTCTGGGGTGGGGTGGGGGGGGTTGTAACATCTTTTAATTGCTTAAAAAAGAAAATTTATCCTTGTTCACGTTCTTGTCAAAGCAACTGATTTAAAAACATTTAAAGTACTAAAAAATATGTTTGCTGCCACAAATGCTGTTTTTAAGTGTAACAAAACTACCTCACCAAATGCTTAGATAAAATTTTAATTTTTTTTCTTCCTTTTTCTAACTATAGAACCAACTTCATACCTTCAATGATGTGTGTAATAATGAGTCATTAGTTTCAGACACAGAAACGTAAGTAGGAACCTTATTCTGAATACTTGAAGTGTGTTCTATGATTGCAATTCTTCACTTGTGTTGTTTGGGATCATACCCAGTGGGGAGTGGTGATCATTAGACATATTCTAATCAGGGAGGTTAATAAATGGTTGGAAATGGTAAATGTCAAACATTTCTCAATGTTTCTGGATTTCTGTGCTGTATTAAAATGTGGAATCAGGGTGAGCTTTAGAAAAATGTAGATACTGAAATAATAAATACCTGTAATGGGCCATGATCTCCATTGTGGTGTATAAATAAGAACCAGCTAATTCATATCCAATTCATATCATTTTTGCCATCTTCTCATTTCCCTGGATTATATTTTTAACTAAGGCTTGTCTTGCCATCACTGGCTCCCAGAATTGTTTCTAGTTTTCTGCAGAGTTTGTGAGGCAATGCTGCTGTTTCCTTCTTCCAAGTCCTGATTTGTATAATTAAGGTGTATTGAACAGTTTTAAAGGGAACTTCCATAAACCTTTGAGAAGATTCCCCTATGGGATTGTATTCCAATTTTTGTAGTGACTCTAAACTTAGAGTTAGAACTGTCTGGAATTTAAACCAAAGTATGTATTTGAGTAGTTGAAATAAGTGTTCTTGTGAAATAGCAGTCAGAGTGTGTAAATTCTACGAATTTTCTCCTGATACACTTTTTACATTTCTCTTGGGGGATGCTACATTCTTTGTGTTTATCTTGGGGGCCACAGGCGCACACACACACACTCTCCACTATTTTTTGAACATTAAAGTGTCACAGCAGCAGTGCTTGATTTTGTCTGGGTAGTTTTATTATAGATGGCTCTGGCTTAATGTTGAAATCTCACTGAAGTCACACCCACAGTAAATGTAGATTGCAAATAACAACTTGAGTATTTGAAGCGAAATCTGTGGTCATAGGTTGGTATTTTAAACATAAAGAACCAGAATCCAGGGCAGTTTTGCTTCCATCAATATGTGAAAATGCAAAATAAATAGTAAATAGTGTGTTGGGGATGTGAGGCAGCTCAGCTGACTGGGATGTTTGCAGTATTGCACTGCCAGTTCATGGTGTGTTCTTATGCTGGGGCTGACAAACCTCAGGTTTCTCCAGTTCTTTTCTCCTTCCCTCATATTGCAAATCTCAAACAGACGTGTTTCTCTGTTAGTTTATCTGCTGAAACGAAACAGTTTTTAATTAGTAACATCAACAAGAAGTTATCCCACCACTTACACCTAATAAGAAGCTGTTTGAGTTTCTGTGTCAAATGTAAAGAAAAAGAAAAGTTACCACCGTGGAAAAAGAGAAGGGTGCTTAAATTCCCCTGCAGAAGAGCAGATGTACCGTGCAGGAACATCAGAGTTATTTTAAAGCTGAAGGAAATTGTCAAATTCTCCTTTGGGATATTACTTTCTTGGCAAGGGCATCTGTAAACAGCCTGTCATTTGAAAGGAATGCAGCAGGAACAGAAAACCTTCTTTTCCACTTTTGTAGTGTGTGAATTTTTTAAAAAAATCAGGATTCCAGTTGTTCTGGGGTTTTACCTGAAAAGTGGGTTATTAATCAGTATCAAGTGTCACTGCTCGTCTTCTGATACCTTTTGGAATCACTGATATCTTCCAGCCAAATAACCACAAAAGACCCAGTGCAGGAGGATGGGGAAAATGTCTCACTTTTCCAGTTTGTTCAGTACAAAGCTTCCCTCTCATTCCAGACCCTGCTCAGGAGAAATTTTTGGATGAAAAGGCACTTAGGGAGTTGGCAGTGACTGAATGAGCAGCAAAAGGAAAGCTTTTCTTTCCTATTTTCTTTCCTTAGTGGAGAAAGGAAGTCTTAAGATTTATTTTGTACCTTTTCAGCCTCTGCAGATTTACCAAAGGAAGATGTTTTGCATTATATCTGGTCCATGCCCATTATATGTTTTGACTTTTCCAGACGCTTTTGGAACTGTCAACCTTTGGGATTTCTCCTTCTGTATCTTGCTAAGGTGGGTTTGCGGGAGGTATCTTTAAAAAAAAGAAAGAAAAGAAAAAGCTTTCAGTTAGCCCAGCTCTTTCCCTGTTGGTTGGAATTATCATCAGGACTTTTTAGCAGATGTTTTGCAGCAGTAGCTTCCCACCTTTCCTGCCTCGTTGCACATTTTTCCGTGGTAAGACAAGATAAAGCATCTTCTGTCTGGGGAAACACGGGATTTCACAAATGGCACCTGAAAGCAGCAGAAAGCTCAGCAGAGGGGTCTGTTTTCCACCTCTAGGTATTTGTGTGTCTTATCAGATTCATTTCCCTGCCTGTCTTCTCTGGGGTTGAGGCTCTGTGGTGACTGAGGATATGTATGGTCCACATGTGTGCAATTCTCAGCGACTCAACTTCACAATGTCCCTCAGAGATGCCCTTTAAATTTAGCTGTTCTTGGCTCTTAAGGTAGTGCCAAACTCTTTACAATTTGAGCTACAGAAGATGTGAACTTTACTGAGATTAAAAATAAGACTGAACAGAAGAATCTTCAGGTCTTCGAATAAGTGATTCCTGAAGCTGTTTTGCTGATGTTGATGAGGATGGTGCCTGTCAGGAAGTGAAAGATTATTTTTTTTGGTGCTATTTGGAACACAGGAGGAAAAAAGTGTTGTTTTTTTCCTTAATGAGGACTCTACCAGCTTCTGGAAATACCACGTGTAAAGAGATATTTTGTTTTGCTCTTCTCTTGGCAGGCAGCCAGATGTTTGGGTTTCAGTTTTCAGGTTGAGATGACTTCCCGCCTCATTTAAAAAACGTGATTACCCCCACTTAAAGAGCTTCCTACAGAGCAATTTCAGCAATTTCAGTCCAACATTCCTTCCACCTGTGAGCAGAAAGATCTGGACTATTTCTTCTCCTTTCTTTCCCTCTCTTCCCTTATTTATTGAGATACTCAACTGCAAGTTTTGCGTTGCTTGTCCCCTTCACTGCAGTTTCTTGCCTTGTGTTAACTCTTGCCTTCTCAATTTTTGTCTAAGCTCACCAGCTGAGTTTTGGCAGCATCATTTAAACACCTTTTCCCTCTCTCTGTTCCACATTTGAGGGATCTTTTCAGATTTGCTCTAAAAATAAAAATAGAGATTTTCCCCCCCCCTCAGCTCACTAATGTTTCTTTCTCGTGGCCCACGCCGTAGTTTACCAAATATTCCAGATGATGTCAGAGTGGCGTTTTGGAGCCTGCAGAGCATCCAATAGGAAAATGTGTGCTCAGAAACAATCCCATGTGCTTGCTGTGTGTTGGGAAGGTGCCTTCTGTAGCCTCTTTGCATTTCAGATCCTGAATGTTTGAGATCAGGGCTTTGCATCTGTTGTTGCGTTGTAGATGCTATTTTAGTGATTTTTGTCAAGAAATGTTGGTGCCCCTCCTCTGCAAGCTGCCAGTTTTGTTGCTACATCTTTTCTTTGAAGAGTTTACATTCTGGTTGTCAGTGGAGTTGCTGTTGTGCTTCTTTGGAGCTTCATGGGGAATTGCCTTGGGAATTGACTGGTTGAATAAATAAGGTTTTCTTTGGAGGGGTTACTTTGCTGTGGGATTTATTCCTGGATCTGGGTCATCATGTGGCTCCCAAGTATTGCACCATAGCCTTAGATTAAAGTGGTTTTAGGGACTTTAACCCAGTCCTCTTCAAGAGAGTCTTTCTTTGAGCTACTAGGAAAATGCATAAACTGGAGTTTCCTTACGAATACTTTTATTTATAATAATGAACAAAGTCCAAGCTCTGGCACTTGCCTTTTGTAAGTGCAGCTCCCAGACATCAGGTTAGATCACAAACTGCACAGCTCCCACTGTCTTCCTTGCAATCTCATGGAATGCCTGAGGAAACCAGTGTCAAAAGTGCTAAAATTTCATTTCTTGGAAGTAAACCAATTATTTTTGACAGACATGAATTACCAGGGAATTTACATTAAAAAAATCTAGGGGAGAAATTGAGTAAGTGTTGTGTAGATTTAGAGATTTAGAGACAATTAAACCAGAGTAGCTGCTACATTTAACTTTGCATTCTCTTCTCCTCCTCCCTCACCACAACACAGACCCACAGAGAGAATCAGGTTCTTTAGATGACTTTTCCTCTTGCTATCCAATTATTAAATCTGTGAAAAATAGCTAATCCACATTACTCCCAGCTTGAATTTTCTTACTCCTAAGGTCTGTGTGATTTGATATCTAATTTGGAAAGCCATTCCTTGTAGTGCTCCTTTCATGTGAGACGAAAAAGCACATTATGCTTTGATCATAATGCAGAAATTTCACTCACTGTTCCCTTCGATATGAAAGAGGAACATGTTTCAGGAAAACTTTTCCTGAAGTGGAAGTGTTTGGGAAATAGGCCAGACATCCTCCATTTGCACTGAAATCAGCCTTTTTTGGTGAACCCTTGAGAAAAACACTTAGTGCTGGTACTGACCTGGGAATTTGAAAAGGTAGGGAGTGGTGTGCCCTCAGCCAAACTTTCTGGGAGGAACAATTCCCTCTGGGAAACACAAAGGCTCCATTCTGCCTTTCACAAGGATCCTCTTGTTTTTGGCCATCCTCACCAAATCCATATCAAATGAATGTTTACCCTCAGAAATCTGAGCTGCCGTTTTACCATAGCTGAGCTCCACGGTGGCACGAAGAGCTTTTTACTGCTGAGAATACATCCATTAAAAAAGGCATTTCTTCAGGAGAGTTAGCCATTGCTTTTCACAGGAAAAATGTTGTGGATTAGAGACAGAGAACTGTCGTAGTAATTTTAAAAAAAGCTGAAGGAACTCGCTCTAGAGGAGAGTTTTTATTTTCCTTTAGAGGAGCTAAAATACAACACGTAACAGGATATAATCCAACCGACTCAGGTTTTGTTAGACAAAAATCCAAGCCCTGGGTGAGTGTGGGATGCTCCAGAGTTTGGTTTGGGGTGGACATCTTTTGGGAGAGGGTTGGGTTTTGAAGTGAGGCTTTGGGAAGCTTAAGTAGATCTTGGATTCATGGAACAGATCCAGCTTATCTTTTCAGTCCCTCTTTGGGCACATCCACAGTGTGAGAACTGGTGGATTAATAAGCCGTAAGTGATCCTGTTGGCAAATTGTTATCCTTGCAAGCCAGTTATTACTGAAATGTTAGAGGACACGATTTTTTTGGAACCATAGAAGAATATTTGATTCCCAGTGTCTTGGAATTAGAATAGAAAAGGGTGGAGAGCAATAGGAGCAATGAACTCCTTGAGTTCATCCAGAGGGATCAGCCAATTCAAAACAGTTGCCCCTGAACAGTGAATCCTGTTTGGAAAACCTGCAAAGGCAATCTCTTTTCACCTGAGGAGTCTTATTTTCTTCATGTGGGTGATAAAGATTGGCAATTCTGGATTTTAATAGTGACCATAAATGTGACACAGATTGCAGTGGTAAAAATAACTCTCCCTCAAGTCCTGTGAGACATCCTCCTCCCTCCCATCCTCTCCTCCCTGGAGAACAGAGCGCTGTTATTCCAGGGCCATTTACACCAAAGGCTGAGTTTTAAATACTCTGATGTCCTTTAATTGCTTCTGGTGCCAAAATCTGGGTAAACAAACGTTTGCTTGAAAAGAAGGAATAAAAAGGAGCTTATGCACCAGTTTGCAGACCAGGCAGTCCTTTCTGGAAGTTCAGCTTTTGTTTTGGAAAACCCGGTTCCTTGTCCAGTTCCAATGTTTGCTTATGGATTGGCAGGGGGAAAATTCCCTGTTGTTAGGGATGAAGCAGAATGAGAATTTTGAAGTACCTGTGTGTAAGTGTGACCATGTAAATCAGAGGTTTTTAAAGCTATGTGAGTTGCTATTAAGGTGAGAGAGCTTAAAAATATCTAAATGATTTGCTTTAAAAAATCATTTCTGTGACTCCCACTTTAGCTGCATGTCAGTGGTTCTGGAATTCCATGAGAAACTTGGGTTAGCAGAGTCAGATCTCACCTGTGGAGTCTTTAGAAGTGGTTGCAGGTGATTGAGTATTAACTAATAAAATTAATAAAGTTGTTGCTGATGATCCAGAGGGGGGAGTGGGAAATGTTAATATTTGGCATTACAGTCCTCCAGCTAAAGAAAATAATAATGCTGAAATAATATGCTTCCTACTTGGAAAAATGACCACTGAATATGGTTTGTGTTGAGAAAGGAGTTTGTGCAGATGTTGACTTGCAGGACGTGCTGTGCAAGGGAAGAGCACAGTGTAAATATTTATTACAGGCAGATAATTTCATGTCTTTCCACTCCTTTTTCATCTCTAGGTCCATTGCAAAAGAGCTTGCAGACTGGCTGATCAGCAACAATGTAGTTGAGCACATTTTTGGACCAAATTTACATATTGAGGTTTGTATTAAATTATTGTTTTTTGTTGAAACGGGGAGGAGTCACTTCTTGTTCCAGTAAATCTTCAACATATCCTCACTTTGCAGATCATCAAACAGTGCCAAGTGATCCTGAATTTTCTTGCAGCTGAGGGCAGACTTAGTACTCAACATATAGACTGTATTTGGGCTGCAGCACAGGTAGGTATAATCTTAAAAAAAAAAAAATAGAAAATGGCAAGTTGATTTTATTTTATACTCCTAAAGTTGATATTTTTGCTTTCTCTTGGCTCTCTCAGTGTTTTGCTGCCCAAAATTTCAAGTTAGGTAACTAGCACAGTTCCTGGGTTATTTATTAAAGGCAAAAATTCACCTTGGCTACTTTTATACAAGGGAAAAAATGAAGTTGTGTAGCAAGGGCACAGTGTTTTCACCGAGAATGGGGGTGAAGATTGCAGGGTAGTTGTAATATTTTTTACTGTAGTGTTAAATTGCCTTTCTCCTGTGTATTGGAGCTTCCATTTCTGTTCCTCCTGGTGGGAACAATCAGGTGTCAATTGTGGCAGTGAAGTTTACAGTTGTGCTCCTGAAATCCATAGAAGGCAGTGAAATTTGGGTTTTTGCTTGCTAAAGCTGGAAACTCTTGACAGGCTTTTTGCCTTCAGAAAGATTTGTTTGTGTGCTGCTTTTCCTGGGTTGCTGTGCTTTTTATTTCAGGTTGTGACATTTTTTATTAAGGGGATTTGAATGCAACAGACACTTCGATTTTTTTTGAACGTGCTTTTGTACGAGTTAGAATTTGAAGAGGGGTTTTGTATGTGTTCAGTATTTCTTTGTGATTTCTTTCAATCCGATGCTGCTGTACACACATTGTGAACCCTCTGTGGTCCACTGTCATTAGAACATGCAGGTGGAATGTGCATAAATGCCCATTAGGACAGCACTTGCTTTAATAGGCACCAGCAATCTTTTGTATCAGAGTAATTAATAATTACTTATTTCACTTATACTTTTAAAGCAGCATATTACTTTCCCTGATATTTCTACACTAGGTTAGACCTCTGGATTTTTAATATATTTGATACTACTTGAAGAATAGTATAATTACCTAAATTCAATGATTCTTTTGCCCCTCGCATTTTGACGGACTAATGTTCAAATTATATCTTTGATTTCAAAATTAAACGTATCCTGATTACTTCCTGTCAAAGGTTAACCCTCTAATGTTGTTCAGAAGGCAGACATCTCTAGACTTAAAGAACAGAAGGCCTTCAAGGTGTATTTTCCACTTTTTAGACTAACTTTTGGACAAAAATTTATCTTCCTTACTTGAAACACTTATCTCAAGGTATTTAAATGCATCCTTGTATAGAACCCCCCATGATTTCACTCCAGTTTGAACCCTGGGAAAGATGCACCCCACAAATTGCTGACATGGATATTTTAATGCCAGGAGGGCAAAACAAAACAAACAATTTTTTTAAAAAACCCTTTTGAGGTGCGTGTGTGGTGACCAACATTAAGAATTCCTTCTAGAGGCTTCTTGTAACCATTATTTTATTTTTTGAACACAAACATTAAAAAAAAAAAATCCCTTTCTAAGTGACTCTGAAAAGCAGCATTTAACCAGTATGTAGGAGCACTGTCACTTTAATGAGGAAATGGAGGAGCTGGCTAAACACATTGTCATATTTTTTGACATCCATTGCTGGAAAGACAAAAGAATTATTTATAATCCTCGCACAGTTCACGCAGCCTGTTCTCTGAGTGTCGTATTGTCCTCTAATGCCTTATTTGGATTTACCACTGCTAAGAAGGTAATTGCAAATACTATTTCCCCTCAGGATTTAGCATATAAACTTCACATTTTACAAGTTCTATTTAAGTTATATTTAAGTTAAATCCAAAGTAAACTCCCAGTTCTTCTGAGAGTTCAGATGCTTACTGTTACATTTGATTTCACTAAACTTCACAATGTCAAAATTAGCTCGATCAAATTGCAAACCTCATGGAGCTTGGAATTTTTTTGATGAACACGTGCTGAGAACTTGTGCAAAGATATTTAATTGCTGCAATTTTGCCAATATTTGATTTTTTCTGTTTGTTTGTTTGTTTGTTTTGCCGTTGCTGTGACCTTCTCTGTTTGTACGTTGTAGCTGAAGCACTGCAGTCGTTACATCCATGACCTGTTTCCTTCTTTGATCAAAAACTTGGACCCTGTTCCACTTAGACACCTCCTTAACCTTGTCTCAACTCTTCATCCCAGTGCCCACACTGAACAGGTACAGACAAGGCCACCAAAATCACTGTAATGAGAAAAGCAATTATGTTAAAGCAACCATTATGGATTTGCCTTCCTGAAGGAAAGCAGCAAAAGGAATATTCACTAACGCAGAAATACATGAGTAAAAAGTTGTCATGTTTCTTCCATTACACCTTTTCTGGCTTTTGAATTGTAATTTTTCAAGATTTTTGAACATTCGCAATCACTGATGGAAGATTTTGACTTCTGTCTGCAGTTCAAAAGCATTTCACCCAACATTATGTAGTTCATTTATTTATTTTGATTGATTTATTTTGCTATATGGAAAGATTAACGGTGGATCCTTGTATCCAAAACCTCCTGCTTAATGACACTGTTCCCTGGTTTTGTTTCCAGACCTTGTATTTGGCATCCATGCTGATCAAAGCCCTGTGGAATAATGCACTGGCAGCCAAGGCTCAGCTGTCAAAACAAAGCTCCTTTGCATCCTTACTGAGCACCAACCTGCCCATGGGAAACAAGAAAGGTTCGTGCTTTTCCAGGAGATCTGGGAATTCGATTGTGAATTTCTGTAATCTCCTTGTTGACTTTGGACACAAAGCAGGTATAGAACTTTTTCCTGTAAGGATTTTTTAAAAGTGTCACGCTGGCATATTTCTCAAGCAGAAATGGAGGCTATAGTTGAAAGCATTAAGACTTGGTGAGTGCATTTGGGAAACTTTATGTTTCAGATCCATTCTTGTTGTATGGCTAAAGCAGCTATTCTTCTTTTAAAAGTAGTATTTTCTTCTCAAGTACTATTTTTCTTTTCCCTTAATTCAGAAGACAGTCCATAAGCCATCAGTTAACTGTTGTTGTTCCAATGCACATCTGTAACCAGCCACACATAATCTTACAAAAGCTTACCTCCTTTCCCCTAGTTTTTGGTATTACCTGCTACTTCTGGTTTGGTTGTTTTGTATTTCCACACAGTCATTACTAAAGGAGCTGAGAAGCCACTTTACAGTAGTTTCCTTGTCTTTTCCTACTGCTGATTTTTATGAATCATGGACAACTGTATGCTGACCAAAAAATTTTTAGTCACTTATTTTTCCATCCTGTTTTTTTTCCTTCAGAAGAAGAGGAGCTCAGAAGAGCAGCCCCTTCACCTTGTAAGTATAGTTTTAGAAGTAGCACCACAATCTGATTCTTTTGATGCTACAGTGCTGTTTAATTTGAATAGGACAATTAGTAAATATTTGAAGTTATGCTTTTATGAAAAGTCAAATGAAAATTATATTTTGTGTGGAATGTAGGAAATTTGTATAACTGTTACATACTGGCAAAGAAGAGACATCAATACTCAAACTTTGCTGGAAGAATGCTCAACACTTGAGGCAGATTTATGCAATGCTGTCACATTCCAGTTAATATCCATCACGAGGTAACTGGGAAATGTGGTTTTTGAACCAGGGTCACCAGCTGCAAGCCCTCAGAGCAGTGACAACAGTGACACCCACCAGAGTGGAGGCAGTGACATCGAGATGGAGGAGCAGCTCATTAACAGAACAAAACATGTCCAGCAGCGGCTTTCAGATACTGAGGTGACAGTGGGAGTCTTAGCCTGGGAATTTGGGTACTGAGCTGCCTGTTGTTAGCTATGGAAGTGATGTTTTTAGCTGTAATTGTTTCAAAACCGCCTCAGACAAAGGTTTGGATTAATCACTAATCACTAATAATAGTGATGGATTGCAGGACGTTTCTCTGTCACGCTGTGACTCTGCACATGCAAAGCCTGCACAGATCCCCTGTTACTAGTCAGGTAATGCAAAAAATGAGTTATTAAATCTGAATCTTACTCAGAGTGTTTTGTTCTTGGCGGCCAAAGTGAGAAAGAATGAATGAAAACTTGTAGATTTGACACATTTCCTCATACAGGAAGAATGGTGCTGGAATGATTTTAGTTATGTATTTCCAGCGGTGGTTTGGTTTTCCACCAGTCTTAAAAAAAACCCCAAAATAATTCCAGGAATCCATGCAAGGGAGCTCCGACGAGACAGCCAACAGTGGGGAGGATGGCAGCAGTGGGCCTGGCAGCAGCAGTGGCCACAGCGATGGCTCCAGCAATGAGGCCAACTCAAGCCACGCCAGCCAGTCCGCCGGGAGCCCTGGGAGCGAGGTGCAGTCTGAGGACATTGCCGATATCGAGGCCCTCAAAGAGGAGGAGGATGAAGAGGAGGAAGATCGTAGTCACAACCCCCAAAAGAGCGGCCGGAGCGCAGATCTGCGGGGCAGGAAACTGGAATCCCAGACGGGCATTTGCCTGGGAGAGGCGCAGGGGGCACCCGAGAGGAGCGGAGCCAACAATGGGGCGGGCAAGGAGCACGTGTTCAACGCGGACTCGGGGCCGCCTGGGGATGGTCGCATCCGCATGCTCGACACCTGCGCCCACGCTGAGGATGCAGAGCATGACATGGTGGGGGAAATGAGCACTGCTCACATCTCCCAGGGCTCCCAGGATTCCTGCATAACTCACACAGGGGACTTCCTGGGGGAAACGATTGGAAATGAGTTGTTTAACTGCCGCCAGTTCATCGGGCCGCAGCACCACCACCACCATCACCACCACCACCACCACCACGATGGGTAGGGAGCTTGGCATTTCTTCTGATTCCTTAAATTAAATTTAATTCCAGAAATTCAAGCAGTAGCAAAATATCCTGTCTGGGCAGAAATTTTGGATGGGCATTTTGCTGGAGCTCAGGATAAGTCTGTGTTACAGAGATGATGGTCAGTGCAGGTAGTTACACAGTAATCTGAGTTGGTAACGTCTGATGAAAGCTTTCTGGGAGTTTTTGGTATGGAATAAATAAGACAACATTTTAAAACTATTAAAATTGTTGTAAATGCTGTATTTGGGTAATATTAAAACAATCAGGCTAGTGAGGCCTTCAGTTTCTCCACAGTGTGTTTTCTGAACCCTGTGAAGATCTGCTGTTCAATCAGATGATTCATTCTGACTTTAGCTTGAGGGAGATGTCTCCTCACTTGTAGTTTGCTATAAACAACTTCCTCCTTGATATTGTTCCTTCTGATATCCTTCTTTTCCAGGCATATGGTTGATGATATGCTCAGTGCAGATGATGTCAGCTGTAGTAGTTCTCAAGTCAGTGCAAAATCCGAGAAAAATATGGCAGATTTTGATGGGGAAGAGTCTGGCTGTGAGGAAGAGCTTGTACAGATTAATTCGCACGCTGAGCTCACATCACATCTCCAGCAACACCTCCCTAACCTGGCCTCCATCTATCATGAACATCTGAGTCAAGGTAAGGGTCGTAGAAGGAAAACTGAAAAACATTGGTTTATAACTTTGAATTAGTCAGCTATAATTAAAATAATCAAATTATTTTAACTATTTCTATATATTTTTAAAATCTCCCCTCCCCAGTTTCTACTGCAGCTTCTAATGTTAAAACAACTCAGAACTCAGTAAATGTTTCTTTTAACAAGTTGTTTAAGTATGAAGAAAGGGGTACTGAAATGCAAGATTTGATTTTCTTTTCCTCTCCTCAGTTGTTGTTCTGGTTGGTGGATTTTACTGTGGCTCAGTACATTTGTCATCATAAATTAACCCATAAATGAATTAACCATAATGGACTCTAGAGAAGATAATTCTGGGAAAAGGGGTTAAAATATAACTTGATATCTTTGGGAGTTTGCTGTAAAGGGCTTTTTATGCTATTTCATCCTACACTGCCAAATCTTCTAGTTTACTTCTGGGTGCAATTTAAGCTGCTGCTGAAACACTACTCAAGAATTGTATCATTTTTCCATATGCTTTATTTTCTCTTTATCCTCTTTTTAAACATGATGGTGAAGGTCTGATGTTTTTCTTCACCAGCCTGGTGGAACCAAGTTTGCTGTTGTCCAGCAGTACTATTTATGTATTTTGGATTTTTTTCTCCACTGCAGGGTTGAATAAACTCCTAAAACTTTGTAAATCTGTAAATCAGCCTATTTTTTCAATTTTTTTTTTGCACAGATATCACTCATCTTACTGATGCTCATCCATCTTCTGTGTGAGCATCAGGCCTTCAGTGCAGATTATTTTTGACATCCCTATTTTGCACGTGCAAATAATCACAGCCTACATTTTCTACTCGACTTTGCTACCTGAAAATAGTATCAAACAGTGGAGAAATGAATGGGGCCAGCTGTGAAAAATCTGCCAGTATTTATGAAAACAGGATGAGTTTCTAAAATCCTGCACTTTGATATCCACCATAGATAAAAAGAGGGTTTCTTTTTCCTTTGATACCCACCATAGATAAAAAGGGGGTTTGTTTTTCCTGTTTTTTAGGAGGAGGTTTTTAGGTGGAGGAAATCATGTAGTATGAGGGGGAGTTGTTTGAAATGAGTTCATTTCTTGCTTTCCAGCCATGATGGTGGTGCAGATAACTCCCTTTGGACCCCAGCACCACAGAAAGGCTTAAAAAATAATTGAATTACAGTATGAATTAAATGACAAAGCAATTGTATTTGCAGTTCTTCAGTGCTGGTTTTATTGCACTTTGTCATTAGCCAAAAGCAGTGTAAATATTGGCCTAACTGCCCTGTTGGCTTCTTGTACGGCCTTTTAAGAACCCATATGTGAAAAAAGGCTGCAATTACAGCACTTTGGAATAGCCCAGTTAACAAATAAAGTGTGTTGTTGTATGGGCACTTAGGGAATAATGTTCAGTTTGGATGGTGCCTTCAATAATGTTCTTTTTATTTGGTTCAGGACCAGCAGTTCATAAACATCAATATAACAGCAATGCAGTGACTGACATTAATCTGGATAATGTTTGTAAGAAAGGAAATACCCTTTTGTGGGATCTGGTCCAGGATGAAGATGCAGTAAGTTTGATACCAGACAATCCCATTGTTTTTTAAAAGAAAGTAAATCTGTAGTATTCATTGGCCTTTCTTTCTCCTCCCTGTAGATTCATCTCTCTGAAGGGTTAATAAATGAAGCAGAGAAGCTGCTCTGTTCCTTAGTGTGCTGGTTCACTGACAGACAGATTCGAATGAGGTTCATTGAAGGCTGCTTAGAAAATTTAGCAAACAACAGGTAACTTCAGTCATAAATTATCTGCTTTTACAGGTACCTGTTTTTGTGACGTATCAGAAATTCAAGTTGGCTCTACCAGTTATTTCACTTCACAGGAAGACAAAAGCAGAAGAATAAAAATAGTTTCCAAAGTGTGTTGTGGATGTTTCTGATATTCCATTTTTCCATCCCCTGGGTGTCCTGCGTTTCTCACCTTGTTGCATTTGTCTGTTCTCCCTTCTGGGCATCACCTGCAGTGTTATGTTGTTACTTGTTGCTGAGAACTGTATTTGTGTGATGAGTTCCAGGCACACTGAGATGCTGATCTGAGCTGTGTGTCCCAGCTATTACCCAGAAAGAATTTGAAGTGGGTGTAGCTCAGATTCAGAAAACTACCTGGTAGATTCCACAAGCACGGGAAGGACATGGACCTGTTGGAGAGAGTCCAGAGGAGGCCTCCAAGATGATCAGAGGGCTGGAGCAGCTCTGTTGGGAGGAAAGGCTGAGAAACTTGCGAGCTTGGAAAAGAGAAGGCTTTGGGGGGGGACCCAACTGTGGCCTTGCAGTACCTGAAGGGAGCCTGCAAGAACAATGGAGAGACACTATTTGCAAGGGCCTGGATTGACAGGACAAGGGGGAATGGCTTCAAGCTGAGAGATAGTAGGGTTAGGGGAGATATTGGGAGGAAATTCTTCCCTGTGAGGGTGGGGAGGCCCTGGCACAGGTTGCCCAGAGAAGCTGTGACTGCTCTGTCCCTAGAAGTGTTTAAGTTCAGGTTAGATGGGGCTTGGAGCAACCTGGGCTAGTGGAAAGCATCCCTCTCCATGGCAGGGAATTGGAACTGGCTGATCTTTAAGGTCCCTTCCAACCCAAGCCAGTCAATGAGTCTTTAATTTACAGGCAGCCTGTTTGGTCCTCAAACCTGAGCTTCTCTAACTCATTTTTCCATTGTTTTTTTTTTCCATTTTGTAACAATCATGTAGTGTCATCATTTCTCTCTTTCTCTTTCAGATCAGTAGTAGTTTCACTTCGTCTCCTTCCAAAGCTCTTTGGTACTTTCCAACAATTTGGGAGCAGCTATGACACACATTGGATCACGATGTAAGTAGTGATGGCATTGAGGGGAATGCACGACTTGTCCCTGGCCTGGTTTGTCTCGTCACTGATGCCCAGATTTCTTCATAATGCAACTAATTTCTTTATAGTACAGCTACTGTTGTAACTGATTTAGAGATTGATTTATATTTAAAAAAGAAAGCCAACCTTTAAATGCCAAAGGACTTGCAGCAACACAGGGTAAAAGGTATTAATAACTTGGTGTTCCATCCTTCTGTTCTGAGTGTGTCTCTCAAATGCTTCTCAGGAATCAAAAATTTCGTTTGTAAGAAAACCTTTGACATTTGAAGGTACATAGTACAGCATTCTTGACTAGAACAAGCTGTAACTGGCTGGTCTAAGTGTAGAGAATGGACTGATGGAATTTCTGGCAAAGATGACAGTGATTATCAGCAATTCTTCTTGGCCTTTTTGACATGACATTTAAATACCCAGTTCTGAGTTTTGGCTTTGACTTCTTCTCAATTAGGGCCTTTAAGAACAGTTTTGGTAGTCTCAAAAGGGAGTGTTCTGTCAGTCCTAGGCCCGAAAATAACATTAGGAAACCTTATGGATTGCAGGGAAGAAGACAGGACTGTACTGGAAAATACTCCTGAGTTTGTGGTAGATGGAAAAGGGGATGTTTACTTTGGGTTTACGTGTGTGCCATTTTGCTGTAATAACTCTCTGTTTTCTGTGGCTCTTCTGATGTTTTTAAGCAAACCATAATTCTTTCTGCCCTTTAAATTGACACAGGTGGGCAGAGAAGGAACTGAATATGATGAAACTTTTTTTTGATAACTTGGTACACTACATTCAGGCAGTCAGGGAAGGACGGCACAAACACGCACTGTGAGTACAAACCGACTTGGAGACTTTACTATTTTATGCTTTTTAAACATTTCTACTTTCTTCTGTTGCTTCTGATGTCTTCTTACAAGTAAATATTTTCTATAGGGACATTGCATGCTTGGGGAGACAAAGATCTGTAAAAACAGCTCCTTTTCCTTAAAAACAACCCCTCAGTAACTCTCGTGTAATTTTCGTTAAACATCAAGTTGAATATTTGTGTACAAATAAAACATGAAGGTTTAGATATTCAAATCAATTTCAAGTGATTTCATATCATGGAACTAGTTAAGTATTTTAGTGTTCAACCTGTTCCTAACCTTTGCATTCCTATTTTCTGTTTAATAGAGTCGCCTGTACTTTCTAATCTGTGTGATTTAAATTAGGTATATATAAACAGACAATACAATTTGTAGCTCCCCAGTCCCAGAGGAATAGACTGTTCATGTTTTGACAGATGTCAAAGTCAATGTGGGCATCCACATTTGAAAAATGTTGCTATTTATGGGTCCAATTTGACTTCTTCATGCCCTTTTATATGAGACATTGCTCTAGTGAGGAATTACTTAGAAAGCTCCTTGAACATGGGATGAACTGCTTTAAATTAATGCAAAATGATACATTGTTTTGCTCCTTTGAAATAAAGTTAATATTTTTATATAAGTTCTGAAAATATTTTAATGAAGAACACATATCAGCTGGAATTGGAAGTTAGTTCAGAGTAGAAATATCTGCATTTTACAAGGTAGGGAAAAATAAGGTAGATCCTGCAAGGTGACAAAATGATGCACTTTAAACTAGAACTTCAGAAGGAAACTTATAAGAAACAATTATTTAGAGGCAAGAGGCACATGTATGAGTGGGGAAAAAGCTATGGCAATAAACCATTAAATAAATTTCCATTGTTATCCAAATTTCCATTTAGATACAGCCACAGTGCAGAGGTTCAGGTTCGTCTTCAGTTCCTGACGTGTGTGTTTTCAACTCTGGGATCCCCAGATCATTTCAGTGAGTATTTGGGATTACTTTACCTCAGAAACACCTCATACTGAGGCAAAGCCAGTTCTTAATAATCAATGTTAGCTTAATCTGGTACTATCTCAAAAGAAATAAGATTTTTTTCATGAAACCATGGAATATGTTGTGTGTTTATGGGCTTTGGTTCGTGTCCATAAATGTTCCCAGAGATCTCCTCCTGGACTACTATATTCCAAAAAGGAATAATTCTTTTAATACTGTCAGAAATTGGTTTACACCTTTAACAATTCAAGCTTAGAGGAGAATTTTTGGAGATGTTCTCATTATAGGTGGTCAGAGTTGGCATCCACTGCATGGCTTGTCCTTCTGGTCACTAAAGTACAGGAAGGAGTAAGAATATCTGTAGTCAAAAGAAAAGAAATGGTCACCCTACATTTGCTCTTGTTGATCAAATAGCCACAATTCTTTTTAAAATAGAAAATAAACCTACTGTTCTCTTGAAAGGAGAAAGCATGAAATAGTGACAGACATCCTGTTTTCAGCCCAGTCTCAATACACAGCTCAGAGCTGGGCTCTGGGTTGTGCCCAGTAATCACCTGTGAACTGCACCAACCTGGTGCTCGGAGTGAGATCCTAGCTCAGATTGTCCTGATAAAAACTATTCCGATTTTTCTGTGTTTTGTGGAATGTTTGGTGCTGTTGGATGTGATAAAGGAGTAGTTACAAATGCTTCCCTGACTGCAGGGTTGAGTTTAGAGCAAGTGGACATCCTGTGGCACTGCTTGGTGGAAGATTCGGAATGTTACGACGATGCACTACACTGGTTCTTGAATCAAGTCCGGAGCAAAGACCAGCATGCCATGGGTATGGAGACCTACAAGCATCTTTTTTTGGAAAAGGTATGTAGGGAGTTCATTGCAAACTTACAATTCCAGTAAAAGTGTTTCATTCCATGTCAACACTATTGAACGCGTTTGAAGTTGTTTCTGTGCCTCCATTTTTGGGAGGGGGCCTATAAATCTCATCAGCACATCCACTGAAAGACAAACTTGCAGCACTAGAGCTTTTTGCAAGGGGTCCCATCCATCCTTTTCAAGAGATGACACTGCAGAATGGATGGCTTGTGCAATAATTAATGTAGTCTGGTTCTTTTTCAAGGTTACACAGACCTTTTCTGGTTTGGGATGTGTATGAGTCACGTCACGTATTGTAACAAATTATCCTGTTTTGATAAGTTAAGCAGCTAATGTTAAAATAATTTTTCTTCCCTGGGAATTGTTACAGTTCAAATCAGTGGTGAAGAGGCTTCTTTAAGCCAATTAATGTTGATTTTTTTGCATTGTATCTAAAATTCAGACCTTCAACAGGAATAAATTCTAGTTGCTACTAAGTACGATTAGTAAATAACAACGATGTTTTTCTGTGCTGATGAAATAAATACCCATCCCATCACTGAATTTCTTTCCCATACTCAAGTGCCTTCATTTTCTTCAGATGCCACAGCTGAAACCTGAAACTATAAGTATGACTGGCCTCAACCTCTTCCAGCATCTGTGTAACTTGGCTCGGTTGGCCACGAGTGCATACGATGGGGGCTCAAACTCCGAGGTAAGCCTGGATCTGTGCTCATGGACTCCTCCTCTCTGAGGGAAGGGCGGGGTTAAATTACTCATCTGCACTGGCATGTTGAGATTATGCTGGCTGGAATATTGTGGAGTGGCTGGAGGTTGTAATGCCACAGCCCACAGCGGTGGGATCTGTGTAGGTTACAGCCTTCAGGAGCTCCCAAGTTCCCAAAGTGGGACAGTGAAATGGAAATAAAAGACCGACAATCCTGAACTGGCATGTGTGGATTTTGTCTCTAGTGGCAGAGATGAGAAACCGCAAAGAAAATGGTACCTGTTGCCTGCATCTCTTTGTGCAGCTTATCACATTCTTACCATAACTGAACTGTATCCGCTGTTTTATTGGGTTTGTAACATTTACTTTTCTAATTCAGAATATTCAGATGACATTCTATTAGTCATGTTCAATTCTGACTAGAAATCCGTTGTAAAATATGTCCCAGTTTGTGTGATGTGATCTGCGTTTTTCTGCTGTAGTTTTTTATACGGAGAAACCGTCTCAGAAATAAAATACAAAATAATTTTCTCTGAAGTGATTTGAGGCAAATTTTTTTTTTTTCTTGCAGTGAACACCAATTCTAGTTGTGGTTTTAAGGCTTCATTTCAAAGTATTACCGTTTTTCAAAAATGAAAATTCACTGTTTGGAATTTTAACCAGTTCTCTTCATGCCTCAAACTTTGAAAATGTTTGTGTGAAACTTTGGATTTTATAGTAATTGATGAGTGCAGAGGAAAAACTGAGATTTTCTTAGTAAATGAACCAAGAGGCAAATAAAATGTCTCAGATGAGAAAAACATCACTCCCAGTAAAATAGTGAGGCAATGTTTTGTTTCTGTGTTTGTTTTCTTCTGTCCAAGCAGTTGTGTGGCATGGACCAGTTCTGGGGCATTGCTTTAAGGGCCCAGTCTGGGGATGTCAGCAGAGCAGCCATCCAGTACATCAACTCTTACTATATCAACGGTAGGAATTCTCATTTTCACTTTTGTTTTCTGTTTCAAATGTTCTAAGGAATATCTGGCTTTACCCTCTTTTTATTGTCAGTATTAAAATGTGTGGTTTCAAAATTGTGTCTGTAATTTCCTTTAATTGATCTTCCAGGTAAAACTGGTCTGGAGAAGGAACAGGAATTTATCAGCAAGTGTATGGAGAGTCTGATGATTGCTTCCAGTAACCTGGAGCAAGACTCTCATTCAAGTCTGACCATTATTGAAAGAGGGCTCTTAATGCTGAAGACACACCTGGAGGCCTTTAGGAGGAGGTAAAAAGCTCTGTTGATACATCTGGATGCAGAATTTCTCTCTGTTCCTCTTACCATAATGATGAATGAGTTATGAGTTGTTGTTAATTTAAAGAATAGTTTCTTTGTGTAAAGACACAGGGGATAATTGTGAAAGGTATAATATAGAAGGTTTAAACAGTTACCAGAGTTGGCCCATGTCTTGTGTGAATGTGTGGCTGTGATTCATGTTTTCCTATCCCTCACCAAAGAAACTTCTTTAAAGTTATTTCACTTTTATTTGAAAAGTAATGAAAATGTCAGTAAATTCCTCTTATTTTGAAGAAAAAACCCCAACAAGGTGCAAGTTTTGTTGTTCCTCTCATTGCTTGTCAAACAATTGTGCTTAATAGGTATGACAAAAATGTATTTTCTGTGTTTGTACCTGTTTAAGGTTTGCATATCACCTGAGGCAGTGGCAGATTGAAGGCACTGGCATCAGCAGTCACCTGAAAGCTCTGAGTGACAAACAGTCCCTGCCTCTGAGAATTGTGTGTCAGCCAGCGGGGCTTCCCGACAAGGTGAGGGAAACCCCTTTTTACATCCCGCCCTGGCACACTTGGCAATTCCCTTGCGCGCTTGGGAAACAAACCATGTGTTCTCTTCCAGATGACAATAGAAATGTATCCCAGCGATCAGGTGGCTGATCTGAGAGCTGAAGTGACACACTGGTATGAAAACCTGCAGAAGGAGCAGATCAATCAGCAGGCTCAGCTCCAGGAATTCGGCCAGAGCTCCCGCAAAGGGGAATTCCCTGGTAAGCTGGAGACTCCTGCCTGGAGATTTTCCCCTTGCAAGAACTTAAATGTGGTCTTTTGCTCCTCCAGATAACCCTAAATAAGCAAGAATTAGGATTTATTTTTCTCTGCAGTTCTGGTTAGCGTCACCCTCACTTTTAATTAATAGTGGTTTTTTCTTCTTGTTGTTTTAATTAATTAAATTGTTTTCTGTAATTTGGAGATTCTGTTGCACAGAACTTGTTCAAGTTCTTTATTTCTGTATATCTGATTCTGTATTTCATCAAAATTATACACTTCTGGCTCTGCCCTCGATTCAGAATTTGCAGCCATAATTTAGATTAATAATTTATACCCTCCATGCATGTATTCCAGTCAGGTGTAAAATTTTCCTTACTCCTGCAATTGCTTTTTAATTTATGGTCATCCTGTAGCAAAAATGATCATTCATCCTGCTTTGACTCTCCTAATTTGGAATGTCACCTTGCTCCTCAGATGGTCACTGCTTGCTTAGTACGGTGAATATGCATCCTATTGTTGTTCCCTCTTAATGTGTCTGTGAGTGAGTGGAAATTCCTGCTTTTTATCCTTTAGGAGGAGGGCATTTTATAAATCCTATTGATTGATATTCTTACCAGTTACTGCTGTTCAAAATGTTCTCCGAATTATCTCCTCAGTGTTTTCTTTCTTTCTCACTATAGATAACATGTAGTGCACATTATCCAAGGAAACTCTATCCATGAACATCTTTTTCCAACACTGCTGTTACTTGAAGTATAAACATGAATCAGACTTCCTTGTCATAGGTTAACAACTTCTAAGAAACATATTTTAATAAACCAGATTGAAGTTTGGACACCTTATTACCTTCTTTGTAAAATCCTTTTCCAGACACTCGTGAAAAGCTGTTTCAGTGAAGAAACTGTTTTATTTTCCACCAGTATAACCACATAGCAGAATTCCAATTTTTGTCATCACTGGGATTTTAAAAACGTGTAGTGTTGGGAAAGGTGCCTGTAAGAATAGAGGCTGGATTGTCTGCACCAAATGCAATTAAATTCCTAATCATGTAGTTATTCAGATTTCTTGTTTGGTGTTGGGAGTTCACTCAAGGATGTTCTCAGTTTTTCCTCTCTTGTTGCATGACATCTTTGGTTTCAACTGACTTTTTAAGTAGGTTTAATCGTTGCTTCTTTGCCTTTATCACAGGTGTGTGGTACAAAGGGTTTTTTTGTTGATGATCACAGTCATTTTCCATTCCCCTTCCGTGGCATGGTGTAATTTACTGCAAAATATGGGAAGGCATGTTTCAATCTGTTTTTTGAACACTTCTCACCACAAAATTGGGTGACCTCTTACTGAAAAGGTTATTCCTGAGTACATGCAAGTAAATTTAGTTGAACGTAATGAGTAGTTTTCTTAAGAAAGTTCCATGAAGGTTTTGCCTCCTGTTATTTGCTGCTGAAGGATGTACTATTAAAAATACAGAAATGGAATTGTGATTCCAGAATTTCACTGAAATAAGCTTTTCTCCCAGGTGGCCTCATGGGACCTGTGAGAATGATTTCATCTGGGCACGAGCTGACAACTGACTACGATGAAAAAACGCTTCATGAATTGGGGTTTAAGGACATGCAGGTACTGCTGGTCTGTAGATTGCATTCCCTGGGATGTTGCTTTTGTGTAAATGTGTCTAGGGCTGGGTGTGAGCAATATCTGGGGTGGTAACAGTGAGTGCAGCTGCCCCATGGATGCCTCAAGTGAAAGCAAAGCCAAACTTTCACCAGGGCGTCTGCTGAAAACGCTGCGAAGGAAAGATACAACAACAAGATAGCAATTGATCTTTAAGTTCTTAATTATGATCCTTTTGAAAACATTCCATGGCTGATCATAAAATTGCCTCTCTGCTCCTTGTTGTTTCTCTGTGTCCCAGATGGTGTTTGTATCCCTGGGTGCTCCCAGGAGGGAACGGAAGGGTGAAGGTGTTCAGCTCCCGGCATCCTGCCTCCCTCCCCCTCAGAAGGACAACATTCCAATGCTTTTACTGCTGCAAGAACCTCATCTCACCACCCTGTTTGATTTGCTAGAGATGCTTGCCTCTTTTAAGCCTCCTTCTGGAGAAGTGGCTATGGAAGATAGTGAGGTGATTTTGAGTAATTTTATTAGAATAATTACCTTTAAGTCTTATTTAGCTTTTCCTACCTAGACTTTTTTATGTACTCCATCCAGTTGCTTTCTTGTCTATATATTCACATTTCACATATGGTTATAATCGTTATGATTTTCCTGATTTTCCTAACAGCGTTGTCCTGATACATTTTAAATGGTCTAGATATTGTAGGAGCTGAAAAAAAAAAAAGGAATTCTTAAGAGAAAATATTGATTATTTAAGTGGACGTGGTGACTCATAATGGGAATTGGCTTGAAGAAAGGTTTGCAAAGGTTCTATTGCAAAAACCCAGAGTTTGTCTTCTATGCCATCATTAGCTTGTAGGAAGTTAAATAATATGTGGTATATTTGAACCAGTTTTATTTGCACTCAAATATTTCAAAATATGTGATATGCACATTACGTGGTTTCTTACAGGTTCAGTGAGTCTTGAGCTATCATGTTCTAGTTATGCACTTAGATAGGAAACAGCTTCGTAATTGAGAATAAATACGTTTTTGGACTTTGAAATGTTATTTTCTCAAAGAAGTTCACCCTGCCAATGGTTGTTTGGTTTGTCAGAGTGCAAGGTGTGAAGAGCTCCATCTCCACGCTGAAAACTTATCCAGGCGTGTCTGGGAACTGTTAATGCTCCTACCAACGTGCCCTAATATGTTGCAGGCATTCCAGAACATTTCAGATGAGCAGGTGAACCACATTTTACATGTTTGTCTTTGTTACTCGTGGATGTTTTAGCATCTGGTGTTTTAGCTGAATTTCCCCCAAATGGGAATGTTAAACAGTAAGTAAGTTAAGTGTGCCAGAACACAAGTAAACCCAGTAAACAAACCTAATAATTCTTATAAAATTAAGCTAAACAGAGATGTCATCTTAACTCCCAAAGTTGTTTTTATGATTTATTTTCTGGCTTGAATTGAAAAAGCAGTTTTTTGATCTGCAGCTTTGCTTTAACACTGGCTCTTGTGATAGTTTTACTTTTGTACTCTCTTCTGTAAATTCCCAGCGTGGTTTGATTGGAAGCCTCTTTGGTTTCTTTAATCGTTTTCTTTCCTTTTTTTTATCTTTTAAGGGTAATGATGGCTTTAGCTGGAAGGATCTTTTGAGAATAAAAAGTGCCCATAAACTTCTTTATGCCCTGGAAATCATTGAAGCTTTGGGAAAGCCCAACAGGAGGATAAGACGTGAATCTACGGTGAGTTTCTTGCACAGAATATTTGTGTTCTTCTGAACCAAAGTCTCTGTTGATGAGTTATTTTATCGTATTTTAGTTCTGGTTTTACAATATGATTGTTCTTCTTTATCGTTAGGGGAGTTACAGTGATCTTTACCCAGACTCAGATGATTCAAGTGAAGATCAGATAGAAAATAGTAAAAACACATGGAGCTGCAAGGTTTGAATTTTCTGCCTTATTCTGTGATACCTAATATGGTCTCTTGAGAAAAATATATGATGAAAACCCATTTAAAACATTATCTATCTTAGAGTTTTGGATCTCAAATTTAGGCCTAACTTTTAAAAGTTTTTTTCTGTGTTATCAGGCCTGTAAATGTGTACAACTATTTAATTGTTCTCCTAAAATATCCAACTGAATAGCTTATCATTTATTTATCTATAAAGCTTAGATGGGTATATAAGTGAACTTAGCGGTATTTTTGTATCTGCTCTTTCTCACTTTGGTTCCACAATATACTTACAGTTTGTTGCTGCTGGAGGGCTGCAACAGTTACTGGAAATTTTCAATTCTGGAATCTTAGAGCCTAAAGAACAGGAATCATGGACTGTGGTAGGTGCTCATTAACCCTTTTTCTCCACAATAACATAATTGCCATTTGTAAAGATTTTTATTATTTTGAGCCTATTTTTACAGTTACTTCTGTGTTGTAAATAGAATAGATAATGCTGTAATTGAACCACCAGAGTCTCTGCTATAGCGTCTTTTTCTTGAATATTTTCTATTCCTGGAAGAACTGACTTAAAAAAATAAATTATAGTTCTGGGTTTTTTGAACTTTAAAAACATCCTTTGTATTTTTCTGTGTATTTTGTTTTGGTTTTGGTTTCTTGGGGTTTGGGTTTTTTCTCCATTCGTAAAATTGTAGAACATAAAATTGTAGCTCATGGAATCTTAGAGGAAAAAAACTGGGTTCCATCTTAAAATGATTGCAACTGCGTTGGTAATACTATTAAAGAAGTCAGAAGTAGCCAAACAAGAGCAGAGTACTTTATTTTTGTCTTTTATTCTGCTAATATTAGGGAAGATGGTTATTTGGAAACTTATTTACCATAGTATGTGTTAAAAGCTGTAAACTGGTAATTATCTTTCCTTGTGGAGAGGCCAAGAAATACCGTTTTCTCTTGCTGACAGTTAGCAGTGTGGCTATGGTGTAATAAGGACACTTTTCAGTAATGCACATGATTATTAGTCATTATTATATATCCTTTTCATTGTTATTCTGTTACTAGTTTGAGCTAAATTCAAATTTATACCTTGCTTAAGCTTTCTTTAAGGCATTTCAGCAGGCACTGAATTATTTGCAAAATAAACCCCTCAAAAATGAGAATTCCTTTTCCTTCTCCTTGTCAGTGGCAACTGGACTGCCTTGCCTGCTTGCTGAAGCTCATCTGCCAGTTTGCAGTGGATCCCTCAGACCTGGACTTGGCTTACCACGATGTGTTTGCCTGGTCTGGAGTGGCAGAGAGTCACAGGAAGAGAACGTGGCCCGGCAAGTCCAGGAAGACCACGAGTGACCACGTCAAGGGCCTTCACATCCCCCGTTTGACAGAGGTGAGAGACACACAGCCCTTGGGAACTTCAGCAAAAGTCCTTTGTTTTGTGGAGAGAGAAAATAGTATAGTGCAAAAGTGACTCATTTTAATTGACATCCTGCTTGTTCTCCTCCAAAAAGTATTTGAACTGCCTTAAACCTGGGCAACCAAAAGGGTTTTTGGTGATCGGTGAGCACACAAATTGGGAACTCAGAATTCCTGTTACAACATGGTTATAGCATAAGATGTCCCCATCCTCGCTAAATCCAGTTTAGGAAACCCTAAAATAACTTAATTTACCAGGAATATCTGAGGGAGTGTGTGGTGACCTTACCTAGAGCTGTAGACCTTGCTGCCAGATTCCTGCATGCTGATTTCCTACAGCAGCCCAAGCATGTGTAATATTTTGGCATCAGGGATACCTTCACTGTAAATGGATTTTCTTGGGCACAGGAGCAGCTGTGATTCCGGAAAGTGTACATGTGAACTGGGAGCTGGAGCCAAACTTCCCATTTGTCATTGTTCCACGTGGAAAGACCTTTATCTGTTCTATACATTGGCCTTTTTTTGACAAAGCAAATCCTTACATCACCAAAGCTACTGTCAGACAGGGAAATTATCAAATGTATTAAATTTTTTTGCATTGCTGCTGTTGGTTTCTGTAGCTGGTTCTGAATTTTCAATTGTCAATTGATGAATATTTCTGATGGCAGTGGGGTTGATATTTAAGTGGTCTAAGATTTTCTTGAGGCTTGGATTTTAAAATTCTGGGTAGCCTGTCAGGTTCTCTAAAGATGAATAATTTAAGTGAATGTGGAGTCAATAAAATGTGTTGATCACGGAGATGGGCAAAATTTATGTGTCCAACCTTATCTCAAGCCCGAGATTTTTAAAAGGAAGTGAGTAGTTTGTGCTTTAAAAAAAAATCCAGCGTTTTTACTCAAAGGATTGAATAAACGGTTGATTTTTCTGTTCAGCTGAATTGTCTTTCTTAGAGGAACAGCATGAAATTTTAGCATGTAGTCAGTGAAACATAGGATTTTAGATGGGCTTTAATAAAACCACTAAATTAACCGTGGAGATGCTGTGATTTGTCTTTGGCTCTTCCTCCCTCTACACAGGTGGGTTTATTTTAGATTCACACACTGTGTATAACTGTAAAAAAAAAAACAGATCAAAAAAAAAAAAAAAGCTTGTTGTTATATTAACTTGTTTTTTTGTTTTTGTTTTTTTTCTTTTGACTTCAATTTTTAAAGGTGTTTCTTGTACTTGTCCAGGGAACCAGTTTGATTCAGCGACTGATGTCAGTTGCTTATACATATGACAACTTGGCACCTAGGTACAATATCTTCTTATTTTTGTACTAAAGCTAATCAAGTGTGCACATTGTCAGCCCTGCTTTAGATAAAGAGAGCTCTTTCACTTGCAGTCCCCATTAACTTACCAGAACTTGAAAGTCTCTAGTAGACTTGCTTTTCTTAGTCACCTCCTGGGAGTGCCCCACTCTTGTAGGAGTGGGAGAATTCCACACTCAGGCCGTAAGGAATGGAGCACTAAACTATCTGGGACCAAAATGATTGGTTTTCTTGTCTCCAGAGCAATTAGCATTCTCAGTTGCAAGGGGGTGTAAAGGAGAAATTGAAATAAATTCAGTTTTATGCTGCTCAGTTGTCTGCTGCTTTTAACTTATTTTGCCATTCCTGCTGGAATTATTGTTGTAGTGAGTGTGCAGGTACTGAAAGCAAAATTTGACCTGGCAGAGGTTTTGGTCCTGCTGCCTTTTTGTCCTGAGAAAAGCAATTCTGTGTAAGACTGGGTGGAGACAGACTGGCTGATCTGGGGGAGCTCAGGGTTTTGCTATGTTGCTGTTTTAGAATTACTTTAATCCACGTCATGGATAATGTGTTTTACCATATTTTTATAAGATCAATTCAGAGCATTTCCAGTCAAGTCTGCAAGTGTGCCTGACTTTGACCTGTAGCTGAGTTTGCAGGAGTAATTTTAAGTATATAACCTTTTATTGCAATTAATAAAAAATGTAAGTAAATAGAAATATTTCAGGTTTACAGCTGTTTGTTCCAAGTGTGGTTTCTTTATGAAGAGTACTGGGTTTCTTCTATATGAGTCAGTTCTTAGCTCTCTTTTTTGGATAAAATAAAGGGGTTGTGGGTATTTTTTCCTGACTGTTAATCTTGTAGCCAGTAGATCTTTAAGGGGCTGACTTGAAGGATTTTGTAGTTTTATTATTGAATACTGCAAGAAATTAATCCTTTTAAGACTGACAGTTAAGTTCTCCTTTTAAGATTTAAAGTGTAGCTGTCCTAGTGGTTCCTTAGGAGTAACTGTGTTGTTATTTGTGTGTACTTGTATTTTTAAGTGCTGCTCTGTTGTGTTCTGTGCTAAAATTCAATTGGTTTTATCTTCTTCCCGTTCAGGGTATTGAAAGCTCAGTCTGATCACAGATCAAGGCATGAAGGTTAGTGCTGCAAAACATGTCACAAACTAACAGTAGGGAAAACCTACTGATGAGAACAAGTTATGGGTTTGATTTATTCCTGCCATTAGAGTGCTGTAAAACTCTGATAATCCAGGGAAATGTTCCTGTCAAGACATGATGCAAGTCATGAGCAAAGCATCAGCTCACTGCCCGATTTCACTGGTTAAGAAGTAGAGGGGCAGGAAGGGATTGTGCCCTGCACTGGTAATATTTAATCTAATTTAATGGTCACCAGCAGTGCAGTGGTCAGTATTTAACAAGCATATCGGTGAAAATCTGCATTTAGGTCATACCTTAAGTGCCAAAAAGGTTTTAGTCTTGCACCTTAATATGAAATAAAAGTCATGTGTGCTGCAACAATGCAACTTTTCACCCCCAAGAGCCCATTCTGTTGCCTACAGTGGCATTTCTCTTCTTTTCTTGCAGTCACTCATTATTCCATGTGGCTCCTGGTGAGCTGGGCCCACTGTTGTTCCCTGGTGAAATCCAGCCTGGCTGACAGTGATCACTTGCAGGACTGGCTCAAGAAACTCACTCTTCTCATTCCAGAGGTATGGCAAAGGAGAGGCCCTGGCATTCCTTATTAGTGCAATTAACTTTGGGTTCCAGCTGCCCTTACATTCAGGACATGGGGTTTCCTGCTAACATAGGCAGGATCAGACTCAGTTACTTGCAGTCCTGTTCAGGATCAGTTTTAAGATGACCCATCTGTGGTTGGTTGCAAACCAGTTTCAAAACTCTCATCTTTGTTCTTGGCTTCTGTTGGAAGGTCATTTTTTCATTGCAGTTTGTTGAAATTGCAATGAAAATGTTGAATTGTGGATATTTTTCTTAATAAACAAATAAAAGAAGAAATAAAATAATTCTTCTAGTGAAATTAAACAAACAAACCGTGTAGTTAGGAATGAGTAAGTCTAATTCCACATACTCTTTAATTGCCCAGATGTGGTATTTTCTATTTTAGTCACTGCCTGCAATGTTTAAAATACATTTAAAGTACATTATAGACACAGGGCACAGACAAATCATCTTTGTTAATTAGGCTTGTATGTTCTGCATTTTCCTGTAAGTAACTTAAATGTTACAGTATTTGTAACACCTCTTTTTAGAAAGACACGATAACCTGATAAATATTATGAGAGGAACGTGTGTACCTATGAAAGAAAAGCTAGCAAAAGGAGAAATACCCCAAATAATGTGTGTAATCCTTCCATTGTGTTATTTACCCCCCAGACTGCAGTTCGCCATGAGTCCTGCAATGGCTTGTACAAGTTGTCTCTGTCTGGGCTGGATGGGGGAGACTCCATCAACAGGTCCTTTCTCCTCCTGGCTGCATCAACATTGTTAAAATTTCTCCCTGATGCTCAAGCTCTGAAACCAATTAGGGTAAGAATTTAAGAAATTACAATTTCATGGTATTTTTCTCATTTTCAAAAGGGATTAAAATTAGACTTGTACTTCATGTTGAAATCAGCCAGAGTTTCTCGTGTTTTGTCCAGTCTAACACTGAATATTGGTGCAGTTTGCAGTGGGTAGGATGAGGTCAGCACTATTCTACAAATTTTTAACAGGTCTGGCAGATCATCCTGACAGTTTCAAGAAAATTGAGAAGTATTGCAGAAGAAAAATAGAGCACAGTGTTACTGTTGTAAAATACATTGTTCTTGGATTTACCTTAAATAGAGGCTTGAAGAAAGTTAATACTCTTGTAGCAGTTCCTGTGTCCAGTGTGGTTTTGTAATAGTTACTTGGTCTGATGTGCTTCAAAACAAAAGCAATTTCTTTTCACAGATAGAGGATTATGAGGAAGAAACAGTGCTGAGACCAGGTTGTAAGGAATATTTTTGGCTGCTGTGCAAACTGATTGATAACATCCATGTCAAAGATGCAAGTCAGGTAGGTTTGCTTTGTCTTTGAAGTGCTTCTTTAAATTTGGGCCTTCAGGCCACTTTTGCTTCAGTGTGAGACATTTTTACTCAAGATACAATGAATACTGTGAACAGGTCTTGGATCTTTCCCATCTCCAAGCTTTCCCTACTGTGATGTGTGTTTGGGAGCTCTTGGAAGCCTCAGATGATGAACTTGTCGAGTCAAGAAGGGGGAATGGTTATAATGCACAAAGAACTTAGTTGAAGGTCACACACATGGCAATACTGTAATTATCTCTGAGATTCACTGTTGATAATTCCAATGCTAAAAAGGATGAGCTAATCGAGTGTTTGACTGAAGCTGAAAGAGGAAAAAAAATCAGGAAATAACCACGTAGCACAGGTTAGAAATCAGAACATATTCAAAAATAAGTTGTAATTGTCCCCGGTTTGCTGTGTTCCATAACAAAATTTCATCCAAAAGCATAACCATAGTTTCAGACTAGGCTTATTCACTGCAATTCATGAGGTACCTGATTATTTCCCACTTATGTTCCATTTTCTTTGTTTTTCATCAGACAACACTACTTGATTTAGATGCACTAGCGAGACACCTCGCTGACTGCATTCGGAGGTGAGCTTTGCTATGGCAATTCCACGGGGAATTTGCATTATATTGATTGTCAGTGGGGCAGAGTTGTGACAGTTCTGCTCTGTCTGTGTGTCTGTGCAGCAGAGAAATCCTTGACCATCAAGATGGTAACATAGAAGATGATGGGCTCACAGGGCTGCTTCGTCTCGCAACCAGTGTTATTAAGCACAAACCCCCCTTTAAATTTTCTCGGGAAGGCCAGGTAAGAAAAGGCCACTGAAGAGAGATCAAGCTGATGTCATCTTTTGTTACTACACACTCTTCAGTTTACCTTTTTTACAACATTTTGTTTGCAGAGGACAATATATGAAAATATATTTTTAGTCTGTTCTTCTTGTAAGATGGGAGAGTGGTGGGGCAGGGGAGGTTGCTAAAAAATTCTGCTTTATATTTGTCTAAAGAAAGAAGTAAAATTCTGTGGTGTAAAAGCTGATTTAAACTGATTTTTTTTTCTGTAGAGCTTTTTATTGGGCCTTCAGTGAGGTTTCATCACAAATGTAGGGGGCCCTGTAATCCAGTTATGGTGTTTGTATCCTCTCTGTTTACTCAGTTACTGAACAATGGCCCTGAAGGTAATTTAACTGTCCAGAAGTTTTAATAGTGTCAACATTGTGCAGTACCTGACATAAAGTGACATGGCTGACAGCATTTTAAAAGGCTGTTGCTATCATTCTCCTGGAATAAGTGTATTTTAAGTGTGGAGATCTTGCAGATTAAATTAGAGTAAGAATTCAGTTCACAGAGTGCAGTGTGGAGGAGGATGTAGAAATTAAAATAGTAAAGGTATGGAAAGGCCAGATTAATGTAGCTTGGATATATAGAAAGTATAAGAAGAATTCCAATACAGAAGAACAGGATTGTGAAACCAGATTCTTGCCTCTGAGCAAAGGCTGGTGAAAAAGTATCCAGGAAACTCCACCGGCAAATCCAATGCTTTGTTGGGCCTTTTCTTCACTGCAGATTCCTTCTCTGACTAAGTAAACAAAATTGCTGTTGGGCAAATATTTTCCAACTTTACAGGTCACATTTTATGTTTCATACATAATCACTGCCCATCTTACTCTGCTCTATGTTAAGGTTGTAGGAGTTTCCCTGCACACTGGAACAAGGTGTCTTATGGGTTTTGGCCCCTTTTTTTCTTATCTTTTTTATGTTACTTTTGTCTTTATTTTAATTATCTACATAGAAAGAAGGTACTGATGCTTAGACAGATCCATCTCAATTTCCTAGTATATTATCTGGGATGGTAAAGATAAATAACAGTAATATGTATTTATTATCCAAAGGCAGCTTGACTTGGTACAGCCATGCTTTGTGCATTTTATAGCTCAGTTAATATTCCAAACATGAATGTGCCGCTTTTCCTGTTTTACAGGAGTTTCTGAGGGACATCTTCAATCTGCTGTTCCTGCTGCCCAGCCTGAAGGACAGACAGCAGCCAAAGTGCAAATCCCACTCCTCCAGGGCTGCTGCTTATGACCTGCTGGTGGAAATGGTCAAGGGCTCAGTAGAGAACTACAGGCTGCTCCACAACTGGGTCATGGCACAGCACATGCAGTGTAAGGACCTTCAGTCACTACAGCTGGGGAGTGTTGTGTGGCCACTATTCTGCAATTGCACTTCATAGCCCTCACCACTCAGGGCAGTGTCACAGAGCGTCTTTTGCTCACCTAGACAAGCAGTGCATTTAATTCCATCTACAGTGATCGGTTCTGTTCTTAAATATGGGTTATTTAAGGAATGTGGCCCTGTTAAATGACACCAACACAGGGACAGCACAGTTAGAGTGGGTCTTACATGTTTCTTCAGCTTGTGCTGGATTTTACTTTCTGGTTTCACTTCTAACCTGAAGAAACACAGGGTGTTTATACCCAAAAGTATATAAACAACACTGAGGTAGATGTTTTAGCTCTGAGCAGCACTGTTGTGTTTTCAGAGTCACTGATATCATTGTGGTGACTTCAGCCTGTACCCAGCACACAGAACTAACACAGTTTTGTTCTGCCTCTTGGCTTCCTGTGTCTTGGAATCACAATTCCATGTATAAAATGGAAAGGACCAAAATCTGAAGTTATTTAACGTTTCATCTTTGATTTGCAAATTCTCATTGTAAGTTTTTAGCTTGCCAGGTTTCCTTTCACATGCCCAGGTTAAATTCTTGTAACCTGAGGACTTGTAATGTATTATAATCTGTGGAATTATTTTAGTGCCTTACAATGTGGGAAGCAAAAGGGAAATTTGATCCTAATAATGTTTTATGTTCTGTTCTCAAATGCCTGGGGCCTTCCAGAGTGTCCTGTGTTCAGGGGAAATGTTATGAAGAATATATTTAATGAAAATACTGGATATTTGTGTTTGCTGTGGGCACATTATCTGAGGTTGTTGTATCTCTCCAATGTATCTCTCCAATTCATTTTTTACATCAGTATTTTCCTCCAAATTCCACTCATTCCTCAGTTCTGAAGTTTTTTTTAACATTTAGCACAGTTGTTACCTTCTTCCAAATCTCTTCTGTAGACTGTTTGCTCCTTCCTGAGTTCTCCAGAACCATCTGCTCTGTGTTCCTGCTCCATATCCAGAATATCTCATTGCAGGGATGTTAATTTTATTACAACTGGCAGAGAGCTGTTCTTTCTTTGTGGTGAGCAACCAACACAGGACTTGTGATACCTCCTTTGGTTAAGGGCTTGTTATTCCATTGGTGTGATCTAAAGAGTCTTAAAACTGGATTTTTCCACTTTGCTCATCTCTGTAATCTTAGTCTTTAAAAAATCTTAGTCCTGTCTCTCCATTCGCCTTAGGAGAAACATTAAAGAAAGTATTATAAATTTCCATCCTGTCTTTGGTTTGAACATATTTTATTAACTGGCAGTTCATGCATGCTCTGATATTACTGAGGGTTGGATTCAGTCCCCTCAGTTGTTCATGAAATTTCTTGCAGTGTTTTGGAGTTTCACTTTCTTTAAAGACCAATAAAACCCATCAGGTCAAAGGAGGGAAACAAGAAGCAGCTGCTTTGCTTCCCAGGAAACTTGAGATCCTGTCTGCTGTTATGGTTGGAGCAAAAGCATCATCACAAGGTGGAATATAGAGAAAAATCACAGTCATTCAGAGAGGAAAGAATCACTTTTACTTTGCTTAAAATAGACCATGAATATTGCAAGTTTGGTTTCAAGTTTCCCCATCTCTTCCTGAGAAAAGGCTGGTTTCTATAACAACAGTGAGGAATAAAGATGATAGGCAGGAATGAGCCTCAAATTTACCTTTCTAGTTAAGATCCATATGGAAGAAGAAAAACTTCTATTATGCAAATGAAGACAGTCACTTTACAAAATGCCGGGTCCTGAGAAATTGCTTGTCCAATTTCTGGATGCAGTTTGCTGGATTGAAGGAGGTAGAAGGTATCCCAGCTGTTCTCCTGGAGTACAAAGAGCTCAAGTGATTTCTCTGCAATTCCAGCTTGCTGAGCTCTGAGCAGAGCGATGGAGGCTGAGCCCTCCCTTCAGAAAGGTGAATTGGGATGTTGTAATTCAGGGATTGCAGTTAAGGGAGGGAATCCTGTGTTATTCTGCCTTGCTAATGACCTTCTTCAGGAGGTTAAACATGGAGGGGAGCTTTGTTCCAACTGGCCAACGAGCCCATGGAGGTAACCCGAGGTCACACTGCTGAGATTTGTTGAAACAGGAGAATCAAAACTCTTTCCTTCCCTCCTTGAAGCTTCAGGGCTAATGGTGGCTTTGATGCCAATGCCAAAAAGGAGAGCTCAACTATTATTTGTTGTGCAACAGAACACCTTGTGGGGCTGGTCCCTGCAGATGTGAGGATCTGCTCAAAGGATGCCCGAGAGTTTCCTGAATTTCTCTCTGGTTGTATGAACTGAGAAGAATCCTTTAGGAGCCTTTAATCAGTGACAGAATAATTAAGGCTTTAAAATTTCAATCTTGAACCTAACAGCTTTTATGGATTGTATGATAAATCCAGTCTGCTTTTTTGAAATTTTTTTTTCCTCTTATCTGAACATGCACTTCAGTAGAGGTACTGAATTATTTGTGGGACACATGGAGAATGGTATCTTTGGGGATGAATAGCAAAGCTAGAGCATTGCAAGCTTTTGTGTCCAACTTCTAGCACACTAAGATAAACTCCAGTGAATTCCTTTGAACACTGGATTGGTTCCTCTCATTTAGTGCTTGTGTCATTAGTTGCCTCTGCAGCTCAAACAGTTAATTCCCCACTCCATTCTCCTGTGTGGGATGCTGGAAGGAGAAGCCTGACAGTGTCTGGGAGCAGCACTTACAAATGGTTTGTCTAGTCTGGTTCCCATCTTCTTGACTGGCAGATGAGGAGAACATTCCCATTTTCTCATTTCTTGGCTTATTAACAGAGTATATCAGACTTGCTGAGCTTGTCTGGTGCCTTCCCGTGTCAGGAATACGTTGCTGTGTCTGGTAGGAAATGCAGAGAAATATAAAGCTTACAGGAAAAGCAAATGTCCTTTTCAATCTGATTCACTTCTTGATGTGCTTTGGAAAACACAGTGAACCCTTGCAGCAGAAAGTGCTTTTCCCGAAGTTCCTCCAGTGCCTTTTCCTGAAGATCAGGCACGGTCTGGCTTGTGCCTGTAAAGGTACAGTGCATAACCAGGACACGTTTTATTAGTGTGAACATAAAGCTTTAAATTGCACTTATATTTGTGTGAATTGCACTATGAATTGATTTTTGTTTCCCTGCTTGTGTTGTTACAGCTTCCCACGCCCCCTACAAATGGGATTATTGGCCACACGACGACGTTCGTGCCGAGTGCCGCTTTGTGGGTTTAACTAACCTTGGGGCAACGTGTTACTTGGCCTCCACCATCCAGCAACTCTACATGATTCCAGAGGCCAGACAAGCAATTTTCACTGCAAAGGTACCTGTGGGGCTCCTGGGTGTCTAAAGCGAAGAGGTTTTCTCCTTAAATATAGTTGTATGATGATATTTTCTTAAGGTGGCATGGAAATAAAACATGATCTCAAACTCATTGTTCTGTTGCTCTCATCTAGATCGATTTGGGTTTGAGTTTGTGTAGATTGGCTGTTGTTTCTTAACTCCCAGTTTGTCATTCTCTTAGAACAAATGTCGTTCTTCTTGAATATTTATAAATGGATATGTATCTTGTGCCACCAGAAGTACAGCAGGTCCTGTAAATTACTGTACATTGGTTAACCTCTAGAAATACAATATTAGTACTTTTAGTTATTTATTGTAAAGAGAAAGCTTCATTTCGGTCCCTCACATATGTATAATGTGAGGAATGCTAGGTTTTATGTTGACCAAAAAAGGTGTGAAATAAATCTAAAAAGTATAAGTTTAAAATAGTAGACTGTGTGTTCTTATACACAATTATTTTTCTTAATTGCCCATAATAAAACTTTTTATCTGGTTGTTACATCATTTTAATGTCTGTTTTTGAAAAGTTAAAAGTAAAAACATAAAGTCTTCTTTTATTAATTTCTTTCAGTATTCAGAAGATATGAAACACAAGACCACTCTCCTAGAACTCCAGAAAATGTTTACATACTTAATGGTAGGTATGAAAGAGGGTATTTTAAAGATTAATCTGTTGAAATAAAGCATTAAGAAGCAGCTAAAATTTGGATTCCACAATGAAACACAATAAAGGCAGTTCACAGGTGTTCCCTGTTGGAAAAACGGTGAAACAAGTCCAAAATAATGAAAGAAGACAACTGAGGAGAGCTGAATGTCTTGACAGTGGCTTTTGTGTAAGAAATTCATAACCACTTTGAAGACAAGTAGGGGAAAGGAATTTTGACATGTAATGCCTGCCATGAATCAGAGAAAAAATTAAATCCAGGTATTTACATAAGCAGGAAATAATAAAGGAACATAAATCCTTCAGAGATTTACCATTCTTTACATCTTGAAGAAAGACTGTGTTCCAAACCAGGCAGTGTTTACAGGAAGTACTGTCTTGCTACACATCCTGAAAAGAAAAGTATGTATATATTGTTTACCACAAAGGCCCTTGTGCTGTAGATTGTTGTGCATTCCCAGTGTGCAAGGCGGTGGAAAAGGGATTCTAAAGAACTGCTTTATGCTGCAGATTCTTTCCTCGGGCTAAATACATCCAGTTGGGAACTAGCTGATAACACAGAGGAGTCTGAATGAGGAGTGAGCCCTTGGCAAGATTTAAGTCACCAGCGTCCAGAAATACATAAATACAAGCTGATATTTCTGATGTTTTGTACCTGAAGAGAGATGCAGCAACTGGATGTGTCACCTCTTCAGCCAAGGAGTTTTATTTTAATGATTCATTTTAATATCTATTAAGTATATAAATATCTATTAAGGTATTTAAAAGTATTTAATACTTTTCTCCCAATGATATTTTAATAATAATATAATAATCATCATCAGTTAAAAATTGGTTTGCACTTCAGAGGAGGATTTAGCACTTAAACAACTGTGTTAATAAACATATGAGAGATTTTGTGTCCAAAATATGGTTTTTTCTGAACAGATATGTCTGTGTAACTTCAAATTGAAAGGATTTGGGTTGATTTGGTTTTGCTTGATATCTTTTTACCTCAAGGAAAGTGAATGTAAGGCCTACAATCCACGGCCTTTCTGTAAAACCTACACCATGGATAAGCAGCCCCTGAATACTGGGGAGCAGAAGGATATGACTGAATTCTTCACTGACCTGATCACAAAAATAGAAGAAATGTCTCCAGAACTGGTGAGTTATTAAGAGGGAGCAAAAGGGAGCTTGAAAACTTACAGATTTGCTCAAAATTCCTTGACAGAATTTATTAATTCATTCACAGAAAAATACAGTGAAAAGTTTGTTTGGAGGTGTTATCACAAACAATGTTGTTTCTTTGGTAAGTGTTCCTTCTCTGGCCTTAACTATTAAAGACTATTTTTTCCTAACTTGTCCAAACAGTTGTTTCATTGCTTTTCTCTTCCACTGCTGTGATTTAGGACTGTGAGCACGTCAGTCAGACAGCAGAGGAGTTCTACACTGTAAGGTGCCAGGTGGCAGATATGAAGAATATTTATGTGAGTAATGCCAGGCTGAGATGTGGCCACAGATCACAGCCATAACTCAGAAATGTCAGGCCTAAACACTGCCCTGTTGAATATGTTGGTGCTTTCTGCATATGCTCTCAAATTTTGGCTTGTTTCTAGGTTGATATTATGAGGTAATTTGGTTTCAGTGCAATGTGCCCTCAGCTGAGGCCATTTGGCACTAAAGATTGTGTTACAGTCAATAATCACTGCTTATTTCTGTGGCTATTTTTATGTGAGAACTATAAATGTCAAAAGATTCAACATAGAGCAGTACAATTGCTTATTAAGTAAATGTAAAACTTACACCAGCATAATTCTATGTTTTCAAGCTTTTTAAACAACCATTAATCCCCACACTTGGAACTTGAATTTAAAGGACTTGAACTCTTTGAGACAGCTTGGAATATTGAGTACCATTTGTCTGAATTGGTTCCTTAATTCTGTGGGTGGGTTAGGAAGTAGTTTTCCTGTCAGACTCTTCTCTTAGTTCAGGTGTGTGCTCTGTCTTGCAAACCTTTTGGTGCCTTTGATCAAATGGAAATGTTAATTAAACTTATTTAAGATTGAAAGGGAGGGGCTTGGAAAGCACGCCAGAGATATAAAGATGCAAAATAAATGTAAACTCCTTTTTTGTTTATTATATGTAGGAATCTCTTGATGAAGTAACTATTAAGGATACTTTGGAAGGTGACAACATGTACACGTGTTCTCACTGTGGGAAGAAAGTGAGGGCTGAAAAAAGGTATGATTAAAAATAAATAAACATTCCTAAGGGATCTTTTTAGTGAATTGCTGAAATTACTGGTGGAATAAGAGTAATCCTTAAGGTGAAACAGGGCTGCTGTTTCATTTTCTACTGTGTAGTCCTATAGGGATTGTGGTCCTTGTGCTAATCAGAACAGAACCAGGAATTCAAATTCCAAAAGAAAGGATCTAAGATATCTTAGCAAAAGATTACACCTAGACAGGAAAGTGTTCATGACCCTTTTTAATTAAAAAAAAAAAAAAAAAAAGTAAAAATTACTGCCTTTTTTGAAACATTAGTTTTTCTGGTTTTAAAATATTAAATTCTTTCAGAGGTTGTTCAGTACTTGGGTTGCTCATTATGTAGGATAATTGCTTGGGTTTTATACATCACCTCAAGTTGCTTAATTAAAATTAGCTTTAAAAATGTTTCTATGTCTGCTGATGAAGAGAAAGTATTAAATTTTAAATTAAAATTTTATGTTGTCTGAATAAACTACCAAATTTTTCTTTAGAGCTGGAAAACCTCATGGTTTGTTTTTGAATTACATGGGTGAAAGACTAAGTTGAAAATCTTTATTGTAAAGCTTATGAGATTTAATACAAGAGATGTTCTGCCTTGACATTTTTATTTTAGAAGTATTTTATTTAGAAGTATTTTAACTCCCTGCAGTGAGGGGATTTCATTGTAAAATTCATTCATGGCTCATTTTGGACAATTGTTGTTTGTGCCATATGAGTAAATTTGACAGCTCTTCCCAAGTACAGTGAGAGCCTAAATGGAATTTTTCAATGAGCTAAATTTGACCTTTCTGCTGCCAGTTAGTCTGCCCTGCTCTGGGGCATTGTGAGAGCTGAATTTTATATTCCTGTGACACATTTTTATGTATTTATGTAGCAGCAGATCTCCAATATTCTGGTTGAAATAAATGCTTAAAACCCCTGTGAAAATGCACTTCACCCTGCTAAGCTTTTGTAAGCCATGATTATTTCTGGTCCTTCAGGGCATGTTTTAAGAAACTACCTCGTATCTTAAGCTTCAACACCATGCGATACACATTTAATATGGTGACCATGATGAAGGAGAAGGTCAACACACACTTTTCATTCCCTTTACGTTTGGATATGACTCCTTACACGGAAGATTTCCTCATGGGAAAAAATGACAGAAAGGAAGGTATGGGTTCAACAGGCTTTGTCCCTTTTATCTGTGCATCACTTTCTATAGAACAGAAGCAAACAATGGTTTTCCTTTTAAGGAGAGAAAAATCAATATTCCCACCATCGCACAACTGTATTTCATATAAGAAAAATGGCCAGTTGTTTTTGGTTTCATTTACTGTTCAATTTGAATTTGTATTTAAAATATGAGAGAAATTGCAAATAGTTACATGCAGTTTGAAGTTGGGGTGTTTAGGAAATAAGTGATGAAATATTGTGTTGAATTATTTCAGGTTTTAAGGAAGATGGTGGATATTTGAAAGAAACTGAAAGTTATGAGTACGATCTGATCGGTGTCACAGTTCACACGGGAACAGCAGATGGGGGGCACTACTACAGCTTTATCAGGGATATAGTCAATCCCCATGCCTACAAAAACAACAAATGGTGAGCTCTGCAAACCAGCATTTTGGGATTCCTCATTTTAAAATTGACTTTGTCAGATGTGCTGCCTTGACACTTATAGAGGGGATATGTGCTGTAGGTTCCTCTGGAAATTTGATAAGTGTAAATGTGTTATTTTATTACCATTTATTACAGATCAGTTTGCTGGAGGTGGAATAGTTGTGGAGTACCTTGGACACACATCACAGCCAGGGCCTGCTTCCTGATGGGCCTAGACTTTAATCCATTCCAGTACAAAAGAACAGAAAGATTGTCCTTTATGAAATCTGCTTGGATCCAGCTACATTTATGAATGTAGAATTCAGGGAAGAGATGTGGGCATGGACAGGAGGAGGGTCTTGCCAGGGAACACCCCCTGCTTTGAATTTCTGGATGTGATATTTCCATTGCTCACTGAAGCCCTGGAGTAGGAAATTCCTCTATTCCTATTCTCTAGAATAGCAGGAATATTTTACCACTTTCTCTCATCTTATTGAAAGGAAATCACTTCTGGGCTCAGTGCCATGATTCCAACAAGACATTAGGAATTAATGGGAATACTTCAAGAATCACTTGAGAGCTCCTGAGGCTTTATTTGCCCTCAAGGATGAGCAGCAGTTGTTTCACAGCTCCCTGTTTCACAGGTACCTTTTCAATGATGCTGAAGTGAAACCCTTTGATTCTGCCCAGCTTGCTTCAGAGTGTTTTGGTGGAGAAATGACTGTAAGTTATTTTATGTATTATAAAGTTATTACTTGAATTTTTATCATGTTCAGCTGTTTAAAATACCTGTTCAAATGTGTTACAATCCAGGTATTTTTATGGGGTTTTAAAACAAAAATATATACTCCTGTATAAATAATAGTATTACAGTAGTATAGTATTACTATATTAGTAGTAATAAGTATTACTAATAGTACATATATTACATAGTACATATAGGACATATAATATACAAGACATATAATACTATTTATAATACACAGTAGAAGAAGTATTACTAATGAAGCAAAGTTAAGTAGTGAAGTCTCTCCAATTAAGAGGTATTTCTTTACTATGTCTGGGTTTTATCATGCTGTTTATTTAGTTATAAAAAAGTGAGTATGGAGCTAATTTGGGAATCCTTCACTTGAATGGCTGCTTTGCTCTGAGCATGGATGGAAGGAATAATTACTTCAAGCTTATGCCTAGTGTGGAAAAACTGGGCTTTTGGATCGTTGTCTGTGCCCTGAGTCACATCAGTTGGATTATTTTTATGCAGTTACCAATAACTGTATAACACTCAAATGTTCTCGGGTTATGCTCAAATTGATCATTATTTGTAACTGTATATCATGATAGAAACCATATAATGAATAACAGTTCTTCACAGAAGAAAACTTCTTGTCTGACAAAGGCAATAGGCAGAAATAAAAGAAGTTATTTAGTTTGGTAAAAGGATAAAATACCTTTAGGTGCCTAAGAAGCAAAGAGGTGTCAGGGAGATGGATGAGACAGGAAATTGCTTGGGATGTAGGTCATAGTGCGGCAGAGCAGCTTTGAAAAATCAGGATAGGGCACTGGAGAAGGAAAAAAGAAACAAGGCTCCTTTGAGAAAGAAAGGGATTGTTAGCAGCCTCTCTGCAAATGTCATGAAATAGTTCACATTTATCACAAATAAAAAACCCTTGTAATTAATGGCTTTACTTTCTTCCTGACAGACAAAAACTTACGATTCTGTTACTGATAAATTTATGGACTTCTCCTTTGAAAAGGTATTTCTCTTCCAAACACTTGTCATGTGCTTGTGTTTCTGATTGCCTGCTGTATCTCTCAAAGCAAAAATGATAGAGCTGTTTTTCTCTCCAAGACACACAGTGCTTACATGCTCTTTTATAAACGGATGGAGCCAGAGGAGGAAAATGGCAAAGACTACAAATTTGATGTTTCATCAGAATTGCTGGAGGTACAAGTTGATTTGTTTTAACACTAATTCGAAAATCCCAAACACATCAGAAACCTGAATAAACATGGGAAAGCAAAAATAATGTAGATCTCTAAGATGACAGTCTCTTCACTGTCTTCCTTAGGAACAGTGTCATAGGATAGGAAAGAAATTAGGATTTAGGTTTTTTCTCATTTTATCCTGAATATATCCCTTTTTATCACCTGGATAAAAAGTATCCCTGCTCCCCCTGGCCAAAAGTATTGCTGTAGCATCTGCCTCATGTCAGGTTCTTAACTTAAAAAGACACTTCATCCCTGGCCAGCAAAGCACATTGTGCTTTTTATCCTTCTCAGTCTTAAAAATATTAATAGATTTTATCAGAGTTGAACTTTTAAGCTGTTTTTATGTGGAAAGCACTATGACCAGAATTGGTCATGAAAAACACTTTGGAGAGAGGGACAGAAGGACCTGACATGAAATCCTGTTCTGGTTAGTGAGGGAGAGTCAAATCTTACTCTTCAGGAACTATTGGCAGGGCACAGAGCTCATCAGGCTTTTGGGCTCAACTTCACTTGTGGTTGAACTGAGGTTCTTTTTCAACATGTTGGACCAGTTCTTCAAATTTGACCCTAAAAGTCTGAATAAAGTTGTAAAAATGAGGTCACAGAAAGAGGAGAAGCTTTGAGGCTCTGCTGTGCAGTCACATGACAGGCAAAACTAATATTCACTGTAGTGTGAATCAAAGATCTTTGTGCCGAGCTTTTAAAAGAAAGAAAATGTTTCCCAAAACAGTTTTTTCCCAAGCAATTTTTTAGCCATGGCAAGCATTTAAATATTCTTAAAATCATACTTAAGTAGTGAAATAAACTGCTTTCTTGTATCTGATGGTAGCATTTTTTCTTCAGTGGATATGGCATGATAACATGCAGTTTCTTCAAGACAAGAACATTTTTGAGCATACGTATTTTGGGTAAGTTTTTCTTTTAAAAATGTAATATTAATGCTTCTTTTCTTCTTGCAGATTTTCATTATTTATTTTAATTAACAAATCAAATTACTGACTCTAGGTTTATGTGGCAGTTGTGTAGTAGCATCCCAAGCACACTACCAGATCCAAAAGCGGTTTCTCTGATGACAGCAAAGGTAAGGATTCCCAGCCTGTATCATCTCATATATTAACCTTTCCCTTGTTTGCATTTTAATTCCTGCATTCTAAATTAATGGTGCCATTTTTTTTTCCAGTTAAGCACTTCCTTTGTACTAGAGACATTTATTCATTCAAAGGAAAAGGTATTTTATTTACTTGTAAATTCTTACTAAGTAGCTGCATGAATAGAGAGTGAAAAGTATTTCTGTACTTTTCATTTCAGAAGTGTGATTTTTGAGCTGTCACAAGTAGCACAGACAATGCAGATTAATATTTAAAGAGTCATTAATGTCATTTAACACCTCTATAGTGAGCACTGCACAATGGAATCAAATGTATATGTAAAAATGTATGTATTTTTCTATCAGAGCAATGTATTACTAATTTATAAAACATTTATTGTTTATAACTCTACTCTTAACATTTGGTGTTCTGTTCTGCCTTAACCATTTAGAAATGTTTAAAGATGAAGTTGAAATGCATTATTTTAAGTTATAGTTTTTTCTGTATTTCTTCTTGCAGCCCACAATGCTTCAGTGGATTGAACTGTTAACAAAACAGTTTAATAACAGTCAGGCAGCTTGTGAAGTAAGTGACTTAGGAACTCAGCAAAGTACAAACCAACTTTCTATATATTGTTTAACTTTCCTGGAGGTTCGTATACCTGGAATATTTTGGACTATGAACTACTGTATGTGGTGTTATTTGTGCACTATGAGATGAAATTCATCCTCTCTGATTTTGGGGAATGACTTACCTTTTATTTGCAGAAACTTTTTGTTGAGACCACAGGGCAAAATCATTTTGTCACTGGAATAAAAGAGACAGTGTCACAATGTCTTTATTTGATTGATTTTTGCACAGTGATTCGTGTAATTAAGGTATGTTTAAATTAAATCCCAGGCAGGCAAAGAATTCTCGTGTTGCTGAAAGCAATTCTGAGATTCTGCAGAAAAGTTTCTGGTACTTTCTGTGACAGTTTAAATGTACAAGCAGCCCAGCACGTACCATGTCTTGCATTAGACCTTATTCAGTAGAAAGGAATTAAAATTACCATTCTATTCTAAGTATTCTATTCTATCAAAAATTCTAAGTTGATAAATTGTTGTGTAACATTCAGTATTTGGGTGGTACAGTACCCTCAGTGTGCTGTAGTCCCGAGATATTTGAGTAAAGCTATTTTACTGTAGTAAAGAACACTCAGGTGCAATGAAAATAAAAGTGAGAACGTGAATTCTTTATTTTAAACTGTCTCTCCCTGCAACTAAACCACAGCCCTGTGAGTCAGAAGACTCAGCTCTATTGTTGCTGAGGGTAATTCTGAATGAGTCATTCCCTGTTTGGTTTTTATACCTTTTGGGTCTCTGGAGGCAGAAAGGCTTTTCCACATGTTAAACTAAATGCAAAGGGGATCTAATTCAGAAACTGCTGTTTAATCCTATCACAATTCCACAAGATTCTTCAGTTTATGCTTTACTGGAAGCATCGTTTTTATTGTGTTGACATCGCTTTTCAGGATAAGTGTGTTCTTCCAGATAATTAATGGCATGCAGAACACAGGGCTAAGAAGATACTACATAGACATTTATATTGATGTATACTGCTCTTGATCTTTATTTCTTTATTCCTTCGTGCACAGAAGCCATTTAGATTTCCCTTGGATTAGAACTTGCCTATTCCTTAATAATAGTAACATCGATTTCTCTTCAGACTTTAATATCATGCAAACAGAAGATTGGACTAGAGCAAGTTGGGAACAAAACTAACACAGTATGTATCTTCTGCAGTGGTTTTTGGATCGTATGGCTGATGATGATTGGTGGCCAATGCAGATTCTAATAAAGTGTCCCAATCAGATTGTGAGGCAGGTAAGAGAAAATGTTCTTTCCAGGTCAGGTGAACCATGAACAGAAAGGGACAATTCTGATGACACATAATGGTTCTAAAAGTTTGATTTAATACCATAATTGTCGGATTCTTTTCCATTCTGGCGTGTGATTTAGGGAATGTGTTTGGCCATGGGAGTGTTACTGTTGTTTGGAACAACAAGGATATTAATGTAGTGCCTTGGCTGCACAGTCAGGACCACAAAAATGTCACCAGAGAAGCAAATCAAGGTTTCTACAACTCCCTCACCATTTCTGCAAATCTGAACACTTCACACAGAAGTGAATGAGTTCAACAATAATTCATCAAGATAAACATTCAGAAAATAGAAGAGGTTTAACTGTGTACATTCTGAATTTCTGTATAGTTTTGGGGGGACATTTAATTTTATAATATTATGCCACAAAGTTTTGTTAATACCCTTTTCTGGACATACTTAAAATTGAAAAAAAACCCCTGTATTAATAGCATTTGAGCATTCACAAACACAACTATAAATAGTGTTACTTACAAGTCTACTTTCTTTGCAAGTTATTAAGGTAATACCTATAGCATTTACTTCATCTCACCTGAATCCTTCAGTAGAATACCTAATTAATAAAGTGATGTTTCCATATGGAACCAGACATAGTTCCTATATGTAACACATCAGTAAAGGAATATATTCCATGGGAAAACTCTATGCAAAGTCTTAGGTAAAGTTTAACTCCTCACAAAGGGTTTACCAAATAAAAATTACTGGAAGGAATTTTCTTCGAGTTTCCATGTAAATTCTTGCAAGCCTGAGGGGAAATTAAAAAAATCTTGCCAAAAATATCAAAACATTTCAGAAAAATAGAGGGGGGAGAAGAAAATAATATTTATGAGCAGCAGTGGAAAGTCGTGTTTTAGGAGTGTACAGTGCACATCAATATTAAAAGCTGGTTTTAGGTTCCTCTGTGGGATCTCTTTATAAAAACCAGGTTTGACTGATCTGTTCAAATATGACAGAAATGCACTGTGGGGTCTCAGTCTCAGCTTTACCTTTGAGTCTTTGAACCTGTGAAGAGCTGGAAGTGGGACTGGGAGACAGGCTATTCTTTTCTTAGAAAACACATCTTGACATGTGTGTGAAGGAACGAACATGTGGAGTTCATTCCCTTGTCCATTTGCAGATGTTCCAGCGCTTGTGTATCCACGTGATCCAGAGGCTGAGGCCGGTCCATGCACACCTTTATCTCCAGCCAGGAATGGAAGACTGGTAAAACATAATACCTGGAAACTTCTCGTTATGCTATGCATTATTTATTAATGAATTACTCAGTCATGTAAACCTAAAATGGTGCTGATTTAATTGTTCTTTATTATTCTGCCCAAACTGCTCTGATTTATTTAAAAGTACTGTTAGGATTGCAAAAGCAACTGTCTAAAGAGACTCTGGAATATTTGTTCTCTTAGAGTAGGTTTTCAGTATGGTCTGTATTTTCCCTGTCAGTAGCACTCTGTAAGCGTAAATCTCACTGCTTAGAACTTGAGAATCCTACTGGAAATTGGATCTGGGGGCACTGAGGTGCACATTTTAACTTGCACATCCAGTAAATGAAGGCTGGAGAAAAGAGGCAAGTCCTATAAGTAAATCACAGTTCTTGTCAAAAGGTAGGAAGAACCATCTTGGATTCTATTTGGTTCTGCTTATTTCCAAGAAAACTGTCACTTTATCTCCAATTATGAAATACTTAAACACTTTTTGATACATAATGAGAAGAAGAAGAAAGTGGTTTTTCTTTTACTCTTGTGTTAAGCTTCTGATTGAGATAAGAACTTTTTTCCCCTGAGTGAAAATGGCAATAATAACTGTAATAACTGTGCTGCCATATCAGAAGATAGAGTTTTTGTGACAAAAGATAGGCTTTAATTTTCTCTGGAAGCCTTACCTGCAAAGCCTCTGTGACTTGTTTTGTTCGGTGATGAGATCCAGCCAGGAGCAGATGAATTAACACGTGGTGTTATCTGGGCTGGACCTGGCAGAGGAGAAAGGGGCAGAGGAGCAAACAGGGATTTTTTGGTGAATTTATTTTTTTGGACTGGAACAGGCTGACTTTATGCTCCATGTCTATATATCCATGAAATCCCTGACTGGGGTTTTGTTTGGGTGCAGTTCTGATGACATGGACGGCCCCGTGGAGGACATCGGCAGCCGCTCGTGCGTCACGCGCTTTGTGAAGACCCTCCTGTCCATCATGGAACACGGTGTGAAACCCCACAGCAAACACCTCACGGAATATTTTGCCTTTCTTTATGAATTTGCCAAAATGGGGGAAGAGGAAGTGAGTATATGCCTGGCTTTTGGGCAATTACGTATGTATGTGCACGTCTGGATTATCCAGTAATTCCATACCTGTGTGTTTCAGAGCCAGTTCCTGCTTTCACTCCAAGCCATCTCCACAATGGTCCATTTCTACATGGGAACTAAAGGACCTGAAAATGTGAGTTTGAATATCTTGTATTAAAAGCAGCAGTTCTTCATGTTTTACATGGGAGCATTAGTGCTCTGTCTCTTGAACCATTTTTTAGCTGTGAAATTAAAATTGCTCCAATTACAATTACACAATGCTTCAATTACAGAAATTATACTATTTTTTCAATGTTTTAAGTGATATTTTAAAAAAAAATGTTGCATTTGGCTGATTTTCTTTAGTAGAGAAATAGATATTAAGTAGAAGCAGTTAAAGTTGTCCTTACCATGCTATTAATGGCAATGCTATTAATGGTTGCTCGCTCCTATTGTACAACTGAGGTTATTAAACTTACTTGCTTATTCTGTTAAATAAACCACCATATCCTCAGCCAACCTACCTTTTGCTTTATAAATACAATTTGGTTATGCAAAATGAATGTTCCAGTATTAAAAAGTCAATTGGTACTTACCTGGTTTGGTTCCTGCAAGTTTATTAAATTTTTGGAATAAAAGAGCAACATCGATGCAAAGGCTCTTTATTTAAAGGCTCAAAATATCCACACTGAAGTTGTGGGGTTTTTTTTTCCCTTTCAGCCACAGGTTGAAGTACTTTCTGAGGAAGAAGGGGAAGAAGAGGAGGAAGAGGAAGATATACTTTCTTTGGCAGAAGAGAAATACAGGCCTGCTGCACTTGAGAAGATGATTGCCCTGATTGCTCTCCTGGTTGAACAGTCTCGCTCAGAAAGGCAAGAGCTGGAAAAGCAAAGTAAATTCTGACCTAAGCTGGTTCAGAGAGGAATTAAAGGTTTTATGGGTCTGTCTCAGGGGTTTATTGTGGGCTTTTTTAACAGCATAAATGAGATTGTATTTGAGCCCATTATATTTTTAACCATTTGAAAGGTAAAGGTTTTGTCATTGTTGACCCAGTAAAAAACTTGGGTTAGATACGTAAAAACATTCAGTTGCCCACGTTTGGATTTATTTTTTAATCTGGTCTAAGTAAAAAAATACGGGTTTTTTTGTTATTTTTTACATCAGTACCTTTACTGTCTGTTGTAAGTTGTGACCCTGAAGAATATAAACACTCAGTCCTGGATGTCTCTTTAACTTCACTTGCTCATCACTGAATTAAAATCATAATTTTCTTAATTTTAGGCATTTGACTTTGTCCCAAAATGACATGGCAGCATTGACAGGGGGAAAGGTAAGGAATTCAAGAATGACTGTATAAGCCTTAAACAAACCTCTCTGTGCATCTGTAATTGCAGGCAGTGTAGTAACACCTGATTGTTTGTTGCAGGGTTTTCCTTTTTTATTCCAACATATCCGTGATGGGATCAACATCAGGCAAACCTGCAACCTCATTTTCAGTCTGTGCCGGTACAACAATCGACTTGCAGAACATGTGAGTACAAGGCACTCGTGGCTGTTTGGTGAAAATCTTACCTAATAAACGTAATCAGGTAATTTTTTGTTATTTTAATGAATAAGCACAAGTCTGAGTTTTGTCCATTTTGTCTTTAAGATTGTGTCCATGCTGTTCACATCTATAGCAAAGTTGACTCCTGAGGTAAGTAAACACACTACTTGTCTATTAAATGGTCTGCATCCATATTTTGCTGGTTTAAATTACTTAAATAATCCTTTGCTGATCAAAAACGTGCATGGAATGTTAACCAGGGAAGTTTTTGTGCCCTTAAATGAAGTGTAACTACACTGTGTAGTAAGTTTTTGAAAGCAGAAATCTGCTGTGCCACTGAGGATGAAAGTTTTATTCAAAGCCAAAAAATGTATTTCCACATTCTTTACCAATAGGAATTTTGTTTTAAAATTTGCTAATATTAAAATGTCTGTTCTAGAATAGGCAGAGATAAGTAATTATTGTCTGGCTGTTCAAGTTTTGGGGCAATATTTGCAGTTCTGGGGATGGAAACACATTTCTCAGTCAGACTAAATTCCTGCCCTGGTAATAACAAAAATACTGAGAGTTTCAAATGGATTCCAGATGCAAAATATGTAATTATAGTATTAAAAACCCTTTGTTGAAAGGTTGTTAGAAGCTGGGAGAGTCTTGGACAACTTAAAAAAAACAACATCCTGTATCATGTTGCCTTGCACTCACTGTAACCAGTGGCTTAATTCTGCTGTCTCCATGTGTGGATATGGATATCTATGGATTATTTACAGATTAAATAGGAAGGGATTAAAGTATTATAAATGTTCATGTCTGCAGTTCATGGAAATCTTACAGACATCGGTTTGGGTTTTTTTAAATACTCTTAAAAAAATCAGTGGATAAAATAAAATAGATCAAAAAGGATATTCTTCTTTTTATGCTTTGCAGGCAGCCAATCCTTTCTTCAAATTGCTGACCATGCTCATGGAATTTGCTGGTGGACCTCCAGGAATGCCACCCTTTGCTTCTTACATTCTGCAGAGGATATGGGAGGTACAACATGTAAAAGAAACCAGAAGCTAAATTGCCTTTCTCTTGTTGGTTCTCTGGTATATGTGAAAAGGTTTTACATTCCATTGCCATCCTTGCTGCCTGAGTTTTTACTACCATTCCTCTTCCAAATAAGTGGTAACAGCCAATAAACATTTAAATTTTAGCTTAATGAGAAATTAATTTCTTCACAATAAGGGTCTAGAATGCTGCTCCTAGGCCAATTCCAGGTAGTTTTCTCAGTTAGCCTTTGCAAGGACTGTAAAAATGTTTCAAGACCCAGCAGTTGCCAGTGGGGGTTTTTTGGCAATTACGTACAAATTCCTTTAATATTCTTGCTTTTTAAAGTGAAAAAGAGATTTTTCCACAAGTTGGCACAGGGATAAATTCCTTGGTGTGAACAATAGATGAGGAAGTAAAGCTTTCACTTCATGTGCCTGCTCTTGGAGTTCCCAGTACAATTTGCTGCCTTTATTCCCAAGAACAGCATGTCCAGCCTGGAAGGGGCAAGCTGTTGAACATTTAATATTCCAAAATGCGGGCCTGGGCTTTATAAAAGGTTGTTACTGTGCAGAATTGAGACCTCTGGTGAAACACAAGCCTTGCCTACTGTGGGATAGAACATGGATTGCTGTTCCAAAGGGTTTTCCTCCTGGTCGGGAGCAGTGGTAGGACAGCAAGTGTTTGCCAGGTGATTGATCTGGTAAATGAGCTGTAACTGCTCCTCTGGTAAAGTGTTCAAACAGCAGATCTGAAGGTCCAGAATGATCTCCAGATGCTTTCTGTGGATGGGGAAGTGGCAGGTTATGAATTTCCTCGGGAAATCTTTCCAAGAGCTTTTTAATTAAACTTCCTGTGACAATACACAAGCTGTGACATGAAGTGAGTCCCTTTGCTCAGTGCTTCCCTCAGCTGCAGAGTTTGGGGTGTAAGTTGTTAAGCAATCCTTGTTTTCCTTTCGTCTTTATCCTCACAGACTGAAGCTGCAGAGGAAGCAAGGCCTCCAAGGTTTCTGTTGGAAAGTCAAGCTTTTAGCAGTAATTCTGTCTCTGGTGTTTCCAGGGTTATCCTTACCTTGTCAGCACAGCTTTAGGGATACAGATGGTGCAGGCAGGGAGGAGAGACCCAGCACTTGATGCACAGACGGACAGAATTAGGGTGTAGAACTTCCTTTTGCAGCCACTCCAGTTTCCAGAAGTCATTAAAAGGTGATTGGGCTATGCAGACAGTGAGCAATGACAGTCTCTTCCTTGGACATCACCTCCAGCCATTGCCAAGGAAACCCGACAGGTCCATTTGTCATTTCTAAATAAAGGGGGGACATTGTTCTTCAGGTGTTTATTTTTAAATTGAGATTAAAATTTTATAAGCAGAGTTCTGGGCCTGTCAGCTGCTCTGATTCTTCAGGTGGATTAGAGTCACTGGGAGTAGCTCAGCAATTCAGTTACTGCCTCAGGTTCCTTAGACAGGGAAGGGTTCAGTTTTCCTTGTTGGGGCACCTGGGGCTCAAGGTAAAAAGAAAACAGTTTATAAAAACTAGCAGATGAACTAATTACATTCATTGGCCTCATGTCAACTGATTTTCAACTGCACAGAAGCAGAAAGGCCCAGGAAGCCACATTTTCTCATTATTCTTTGGGCTTTGATCCCACACAGCACTCCACAGGCTATTCACTGCCTTGGAAAAATGCTGGATGAATTTATTCCCTGACAAATTCCTTCCCCAAAAAATGTCATAGTTACCCTCAGCACGAAGCTGCATGAATGTCTTTGCATACCATTTATGTTCTTTTGATGTACAGAGATACTGATTCAGTGTTAAGGTTTTGTGTTGGATATTTAAAACGACCCACTTATTTGTTTACAAAGACAAGATTGTTCAGTTTTACTGCTTAATATCTAAACTCCTAAATATAATATGGAGAATAAGTATGTAGAATAATTTCCTGCACTTAGACTGAACTTGCAAAAGCTCCAAACGTTTCAGAAGCACAAAGCAGTGAAATTTAATAAGGGTTTTTTTCTGTATGCCAGAGCAGTCCTGTAGGTGCTTTGATAGTGCTAAGTGATTTTTAAAAGATATTTGAGAGTTATTTTTAGGGGGCTTTAGTGCTAAGGTTAATGTATTGCTGTTGATTTTTCCACTCTTCTGTCAGGTCATTGAGTACAACCCCTCTCAGTGCCTGGACTGGCTGGCCGTGCAAACACCCCGCAACAAACTCGCCCACAGCTGGGTCCTGCAAAACATGGAAAACTGGGTGGAACGTTTTCTCCTGGCACACAACTACCCCAGAGTGAGAACATGTAAGTGGCTTTCAAGTGAAGAAAATTATTCTCCTTTTGTAGCAAGTGACTCTGCATGGGGTGGCCCTATCACAAATGCTCTAGTGTTTGTCTTCCCTTCCCTTTCTAGCAGTTTGAGAATTGCTGTATTTTAACATCTGAGTACAACTGTGGTGCCTCAGCAAGACTTGCTACCCAGTTTTGATGAAAACTGTGTTTTCCTTTGGAAGCTTAAATGATACTTTAGTAGGTTCCTTATCCCATGTGGTTAATCTGCAAGGTCCAGGAAAACCTAAAGAAGAAAAAGTGCTAATCCAGAAGGTTTTCCATAGTGTCCATGCCATAGTTATAGGTAGGAGTAGTATATGTTGTTTTTTCACCCCTCACGCGGTAATTCAGTTGAGACCTTTGAACTTGTGGATCAAGGAGAAGCCACCTGTGCCTTCTCCCCAATTTTAGGGTGTCCTGACTCTCTAGTGAGTTCTGCCAGGAATAACAGTGCCAGATTGCCAGAGCACATTATCCTGTGTCTCCGTTTTTTTTACGAAGGAGATTCCACAGTACAGGACACACTGAACTTTAACACGTTTTCTGTGGCTGAGGGAGATGTGGGAACTGGAGGTACAGCTTTGCAAGAGGCTCCAGTTACAAACATCTCTGAGGAGATAATGATGTTTTGATTGAGCAGTAGACAGTTCAGTCATGGAAAAATCTGGTTTGTGTTCCTGGGCTGGGAAGCAGTGTCAGCACAGGGAGAACCAGGCAGAACACAGGGATATAGGCTGACGAGGCCTGAAAGCACATCTCAGCACCACCGTTAGCATGTTTTACTAGTCCTGTCCACTTGGATTTTTTCATCCCTAGTGTGACTGTGGTAGTAGCAGAGCCTATAAAACACTTAGAGATCTGTAAATGGAATGTACAGTGTAATTTAACATGGCTGTTGAGCAGGTGTGTCACTGCCAAAGGTGTAACAAATCTGTTTCTATTTGAAGCTGCAGCCTATCTCTTGGTGTCGCTTATTCCAAGCAATTCCTTCCGTCAGATGTTCCGATCGACCCGCTCTTTGCACATCCCCACCCGTGACCTGCCCCTCAGCCCCGACACCACGGTGGTCCTTCACCAAGTGTACAACGTGCTGCTCGGCCTTCTCTCACGAGCCAAACTCTATGTTGATGCTGCTGTCCATGGCACCACCAAGCTGGTGCCCTACTTCAGTTTCATGACGTACTGTCTGATCTCCAAAACCGAGAAGCTCATGTTCTCCACTTACTTCATGGACTTGTGGAACCTCTTCCAGCCCAAGCTCTCTGAGCCGGCCATCGCCACCAACCACAACAAGCAGGCCCTGCTGTCCTTCTGGTACAACGTGTGCGTGGACTGCCCTGAGAACGTGCGCCTTATCGTGCAGAACCCCGTGGTGACCAAGAACATTGCCTTCAACTACATCCTGGCGGACCATGACGACCAGGACGTGGTGCTCTTCAACCGCGGGATGCTCCCAGCCTACTACGGCATCCTGCGGCTCTGCTGCGAGCAGTCCCCTGCCTTCACCAGGCAGCTGGCCTCCCACCAGAACATCCAGTGGGCCTTCAAGAACCTCACCCCACACGCCAGCCAGTACCCAGGAGTAAGTACCTGGCACCAAAACACCATCGGCACCAGTTCCCCTCTTACCCCAATGTAATGAAAAATGTGGAGAATTATTTAACATATCCAGTGGTGAAAGTATTAATTCCATTTGGATTTTCTTTTGGATTTTCTTACTGTACTTTGGAGGGGGGTGGTGTTTTGGATGATCCTTGCTGTAGAGCAGTTGGAGAGCAGATGTGTTTTTTTTTCTGGAAGCAGGCAGAGGTGTTTCCACTGGTCAATATTCCATACCCCACCTTAGTCATAAGAAACAAGGAATAGCCTTTAGTGGTGGTCTAGAAAGCAGGTTGTGTTCTAACATGTGAAGTTGGAGGAATTCCCAGTTTCTGGAGTAGGGCCAAGATTTAGCCTGTTGCACTCCAGTGGAGGACAGCCTGGTGTTCACCTTGGGAACACTCACATAGCTTTGGCAAAGCATTGGCAGTTGCACTGTCACTACAATGCTTCCAGTAGAGAGTAGATGTTAAAGTAGGTGGTAATGGGGAAACAACAGCCTTGCAAAGGTTTTAAGAGACAAAGTATTTGGTTTTGCTTGATTGCCCAGTGAAAGTTGCTTTGGGGTCCTTCAGGGGTGTGCAGGGACAGAAAGAATACAGAGATTTCCATGAGGGAGAGACAGAGGATGTGTGGAATCTTCTGTGTTGAAATCTGCCTAGTTCAGCTCACTGAGAGGTTCTTTACCCTGATAGTAGTCCTAAGAGGAGTCCTGCTGCTTTCCTGGTTGGCATCTCCCCTTGGAAGTCTCCGTTTGTCTTGCAAGGGACCTGAGTTACTCCACTGTTCAGTGTTCCCCAGACTGCAGCAGGATTCAGCACAAACAGCTTTCCCAATGTTTGGTCCCTGGGATGGGGATTTCAAATTCCTTTGTACATATATATGTATGTATATACATGTATATGCGGCAAGGAGCTGTGCTGTTAGGAAGTGCCACAAAATTTTATCATTTTTTAACTTTGTTGTAATGCTTAAAAATGGCTTCCCATCTAAATTTGCTCATGTGTTTGTTCCATGTGTTACTTAAGAGAAGTAGTACACACACAGTAAGTGATAAAAATCAGACCTAAACCATAACCTACTGAGAGAGGTAGCTCTAACCCAGTATTTTTGTGTGTTTCAGGCAGTAGAAGAGCTGTTTAACCTCATGCAACTGTTTGTAGCTCAGAGGCCAGACATGAGAGAGGAGGAGATAGAAGACATAAAGCAATTTAAGAAAACAACCATAAGCTGTTACCTGCGCTGCTTGGATGGACGGTCTTGTTGGACGACTCTAATAAGGTACAGCACTGTTTCCATCCACTGGAATTCCATCCTCAGCCTACCCTGCTTAGATGGGAAAAGCTGTAGTTTCAGCTGCTCTTGTTGATGGTTGTTATTTTGGGGCAGAAATGCTTGGTAGAAATTGTGCCCGTGGGACAGAATTTTATTGTATTGTGTCTTCCAAGAGTTTTTAATTTCTAGTCTTGGTAGTTGAAAACTGTCTGAAACTGTTGCTGGGCTTTCTCAGGTAACTATAAATTGCCTGTGTGTGTAGGGTCAGGTTTGGGGTTTTAGATGCAACTGTTGATGTTTTGAAATACTTGTAAAACGACAGACTGTTACCTGGAAGGGTTCCCTGGAGTCACCTGGCACAGAACCACAACCAGGTTGTCCCAAACACTCTGGAATCATTTTCATGTTGAGAGAAATCATCCATTAGCATAATCCTTTCTTTCCTGTTCTGCTAAAAATGGTTTTGTACATTTAAAAGGCCAAACACATGATTAACTGAGCCTGTTCTAATGTGTCATTTAAGAAGAAAAAATTTACCAAAATACAGCGTGAGCTTAACATTTTTAAGAATTTCTTTGAATTATGAAAAGATGGGATGCAATTTTCAGTGTTCTCAATGTCTGGATTTTTTTCCTAGTGCCTTCAGAATATTATTAGAATCTGATGAAGACAGACTTCTTGTTGTGTTCAACAGAGGATTGATTTTGATGACTGAGGTAAGTACTTTGTTATTTAATTATAACAAACATCTCACATTGGTACTTCTCCTGTCATCTTTAATGAGATTTCTTTACCAGTAAAAAGATCAGGAAACTGCCTATTTCTCAGGACAGAGGGAAAACCACCAAGACATAATGCTGAGAGGAGTAAATTTCTGCTTTTCTGGTGTCATTCCCTTTATTACAGATAGCTGGGAATGGCTGAGCACAGTCACACAATTATTATTAGTTAAGAAGTGTTATTTCTTTCTGATGAAACTAAACCTAAAATGCATTTCTGGAGCACATTTAGTGTTTTCAAGTTGTAAATGGGTACTTGGGCCTTGAGACCAGACCAGAGTTAGTTCAGAACAGAAAGGGGAAAA